>SJXQ01005952.1:105217-137401 GCA_006408695.1 Aepyceros melampus | reverse complement strand
TTTTCCAGTCTTTCTAGTAATATATTGGGCACCTACCAATCTGGGAGAGTGAAAGAGGAGAGTGAAAAAGCTGCCTTTAGAACTCAACATTCAAAAAATTAAGATTATGGCATCCTGTCCCATCACTTCATGGCAAATAGATAGGAAAACAATGGAAACAGTAACAGACTTCATTCTGTGGGGCTCCAAAACCACTGCAGATGGTAACTACAGCCATGAAATTCAGAAATGCTTGCTACTCAGGAGAAAAGCTATGACAAACCTAGACTACATATTAAAAGGCAGAGATATTACTTTTCTGACAAATTTCTGTCTACTCAAAGCTACGGTTTTTCCAGTAGTTATGTATGGGTGTGAGAACTGGACCATAAAGAATACTGAGGGCCAAAGAATTAATGCTTTTGAACTATGTTGGAGAAGACTCTTGAGAGTCCCTTGGACTGCAAGGAGATCAAGCCAGTCAATCCTAAAGGAAATCAGTCCTGAATATTCATTGGAAAGACTGATGCTGAAGCTGAAGCTCCCATACTTCAGCCACCTGATTCAAAGAACTGACTCATTGGAAAGGACCCTAATTGTGGGAAAGATTGAAGGCAGGAGGAGAAAGGGATGACAAGGAGGATGAGATGGTTGGATACCATCATCAACTCAATGGACATAAGTTTGAGCAAGGTCCAGGAGTTGGTGATGGACAGGGAAGCCTGGCATGCTGCAGTCCATGGGGTCGCAAAGAGTTAGACATGACTGAGCAACTGAACTGAACTGAAAAGACTTAAGTTCTAATAGATACTTTAGCTATTTCATTATCTTCCTCTCCACATCCGTTCAGTTCAGCTGCTCCTCTCCACATAGATTTTCTAATTTCAGTATATACAAAATGTAAATCTTCCTTCCAAATCTATGACTCACCCCTTGCTGTGTACTCTAGCCTTCAAAATCATTGCCACTTTCTTTCCTATAATTCCCCTTTGCCATTCTCATGCTCTCTTGCCCCATAAAGTCATCCTTTCTAATGTGTTAAATATATTTTTAGATATGTATATATCCCTGAAAGGTATTTACATTCATTTATTCAACAAATTGTTATTAAGCACTCCTTTATTTTCCATGTATATTCCTATAAGCAGGTAAAATGGTTAGCTTTGCTACATAACAAATTATCCCAAAATCTTAGTGCCTTAAGAATGAACATTTGTTTAGTCCACAATTATGTAAAGCAGTACTTTAAGCTGAACTCAGCCAAGCACTTTTATTCTAATCTTAGATGATCTCTGCCGGGCTCTGCCGTGCTCCACCAACTCAGCTGGAGGCTGATTCTCTCAAACTACCAGAGTCTTAGCTTACCTCTGCTCCACAAGCCTCTCACAATCTAGGAGGCTAGCCTGGCCTTCTTTACAATGTCACCTCAGGGTCCAAAACACAGCAAGAGAGGTTAAATACCAAGGAACAGACACTTTGCAAATCTCTAATTGGATCACTTTATTATTTTTCATCAGTCTAAACAAGTCACATGGCCAAGTCCAGAATCAGTGTGGAAGTGGACCACCCACCCATAAATACAGGACATTGATGCCTGCAGATTGGCATCTATGCCTGCAAAGACTCTTTTACTGTGGAGATTCAAAAGTGGAAAACGTCTTTGCCTTCACGAGCCTTGTTTTCTCACATTCTCCATCAGCACTTGGTACTTCACCCCTTTCTAAAATTTAGCCAAGCAGATAAATGTAAGCCAGTATTCCTTTGTGGGTTTAATTTCCCTGATTAAAGAAAAACATTTATTTATATACTTGATAGCTATTCATACTTTCCTTCTATGAATTGCCTATTTGTATGTCATTTATTTTTCTGTGGGATTTCCTGTGTTTTTCTTACTTATTCTAGGAGTTCCTTGTGTATTAAGTAATAAACATACCCATAGATGAAAAAAGCTGTATAATACACATTAATGAAGTGAGTGAAAGTGAAGTCACTCATTCATGTCTGACTCTTTACGATCCCGTGGACTGTAGTCTACCAGTCTCCTCCATCCATGGGATTTTCCAGGCAAGAGTACTGGAATGGGTTGCCACTCCAGGGGACTTCCCAACCCAGGGATCAAACTCAGTTCTTCCCCAGACTTTTTACTCTCTGAGCCACCAGGGAAGCCCCTAAGACACCATAGTTTGCTAAAGTAGGATTTTCACCATTTGTATATTATTTTACTGTGAATATATCATACACAGAGACTTGTGCATAAAGCATATGTGTAGAATTTAACAAATAGTTATAATCATCTACTGGTCATAGCAAACACTCCCTTCCAACAACAGAAGAGAAGACTCTACACATGGACATCACCAGATGGTCAACACCGAAATCAGATTGATTATATTCTTTGCAGCCAAAGATGGAGAAGCTCTATACAGTCAGCCAAAACAAGACCAGGAGCTAACTGCGGCTCAGATCATAAACTCCTTATTGCCAAATTCAGACTTAAATTGAAGAAAGTAGAGAAAACCACTAGACCATTCAGGTATGACCTAAATCAAATCCCTTATGATTATACAGTGGAAGTGAGAAATAGATTTAAGGGCCTAGATCTGATAGATAGAGTGCCTGATGAATGGACTGAGGTTTGTGACATTGTACAGGAGACAGGGATCAAGACCATCCCCATGGCAAAGAAATGCAAAAAAGCAAAATGGCTGTCTGGAGAGGCCTTACAAATAGCTGTGAAAAGAAGAGAAGCAAAAAGCAAAGGAGAAAAGGAAAGATATAAGCATCTGAATGCAGAGTTCCAAAGAATAGCAAGAAGAGATAAGAAAGCCTTCTTCAGTGATCAGTGCAAAGAAATAGAGGAAAAGAACAGAATGGGAAAGACTAGAGATCTCTTCAAGAAAATTAGAGATACCAAGGGAACATTTCATGCAAAGATGGGCTCGATAAAGGACAGAAATGNGAAGCAAAAAGCAAAGGAGAAAAGGAAAGATATAAGCATCTGAATGCAGAGTTCCAAAGAATAGCAAGAAGAGATAAGAAAGCCTTCTTCAGTGATCAGTGCAAAGAAATAGAGGAAAAGAACAGAATGGGAAAGACTAGAGATCTCTTCAAGAAAATTAGAGATACCAAGGGAACATTTCATGCAAAGATGGGCTCGATAAAGGACAGAAATTATATGGACCTAACAGAAGCAGAAGATATTAAGAGGTGGCAAGAATACACAGAACTGTACAAAAAAAGATCTTCATGACCTAGATAATCACGATGGTGTGATCACTCACCTAGAGCCAGACATCCTGGAATGTGAAGTCAAGTGGGCCTTAGAAAGCATCACTACAAACAAAGCTAGTGGAGGTGATGGAATTGCAGTTGAGCTATTTCAAATCCTGAAAGATGATGCTGTCAAAGTGCTGCGGTCAATATGCCAGAAAATTTGGAAAACTCTGCAGTGGCCACAGGACTGGAAAAGGTCAATTTCATTCCAATCCCAAAGAAAGGCAATGCCAAAGAATGCTCAAACTACCGCACAATTGCACTCATCTCACATACTAGTAAAGTAATGCTCAAAATTCTCCAAGCCAGGCTTCAGCAGTATGTGAACCATGAACTTCAAGATGTTCAAGCTGGTGTTAGAAAAGGCAAAGGAACCAGAGATCAAATTGCCAACATCCACTGAATCATTGATAAAGCAAGAGAGTTCCAGAAAAACATCTATTTCTGCTTTAGTGACTATACCAAAGTCTTTGACTGTGTGGATGACAATAAATTGTGGAAAATTCTGAAAGAGATGGGAATACCAGACCACCTGACCTGCCTCTTGAGAAACCTGTATGCGGGTCAGGAAGCAACAGTTAGAACTGGACATGGAACACCAGACGGGTTCCAAATAGGAAAAGGAGTACGTCAAGGCTGTATATTGTCACCCTGCTTATTGAACTTCTATGCAGAGTACATCATGAGAAACATTGGGCTGGAAGAAGCACAAGCTGGAATCAAGATTGCTGGGAGAAATATCAGTAACCTCAGATATGCAGATGATACCACCCTATGGCAGAAAGTGAAGAGGAACTAAAAAGCCTCTTGATGAAAGTGAATGAGACGAGTGAAAAAGTTGACTTAAAGCTCAACATTCAGAAAACAAAGATCATGGCATCCCGTCCCATCACTTCATGGCAAATAGATGGGGAAGTAGTGGAAACAGTGTCAGACTTTATTTTTTGGGGGCTCAAAAATCACGGCAGATGGTGATTGCAGCCATGAAATTAAAAGATGCTTACTCCTTGGAAGGACAGGTATGACAAACCTAGACAGCATATTAAAAAGCAGAGATATTACTTTGCCAACAAAGGTCCATCTAGTTAAGGCTATGGTTTTTTCAGTAGTCATGTATGGATGTGAGAGTTGTACTGTGAAGAAAGCTGAGCGCTGAAGAATTGATCCTTTTGAAGTGTGGTGTTGGAGAAGACTCTTGAGAGTCCTTTGGACTGCAAGGAGATCCAACCAGTCCATCCTAAAGGAAATCAGTCCTGAACATCATTGGAAGGATTGATACTGATGCTGAAGCTCCAATATTTTAGCCACCTGATACAAAGAACTGACTCATTTGAAATGACCCTGATGCTGGGAAAGACTGAGGGTGGGAGGAGAAGGGTATGACAAAGGATGAGGTGGCTGGATGGCATCACCGGCTTAATGGACATGAGTTTGAATAAACTCTGGGTGTTGGTGATGGACAGGGAGGCCTGGCGTGCTGCAGTCTGTGGGGGTCACAAAGAGTCAGACACGATTCAGTGACTGAACTGAACTGATAATCATCTACCACTGCCTGAGTGGATTCACCATTTACTATTCTTCTGATTTGAGATGCCACTGTTAGAATATACTATTTGCATTGTATACTTGGATCTATTTCTATACTTTCTATTTTGTTTATTTTCCATTTTTGAATGTTTTTTGTGAAGAATGGATCATGAATTTTTTCCCATGCTTTTTCAGCATAGATGAAGGTGATCATACCATTTTCTCCTCTTGTTGAACCACATTTTGCCTTCTTAAAATAAACATTATGATATCTCATTAATTTAATGTGCTATGGAACTCTGTTTGCTAATATTTAACCCAGGACTTTGTCTCAGTATTTGTGAATGAAGCTGATCCAAAGTTTTTGCTTTCAGCATTATTTTCCAGAGCTTACTATACTTGTTATACATTTTATACTTATTTTTCTGTGAGCTGGAGTAGTTTAAACAGCTTTGGAAATATTTATATTTTAAAGATGAGGTAGACTTCACAGGATGTTTTTCCAAAGGAAATTACTTTGACAACATTATATCTTCCATTAAAATCATTCTATTCAGAGTTTCTTGTAATAAGTAAATTACATTTTCCTAGGAATTTTTCCTTTTTATCAAACTTTCCAATTTTTTTACAGAGATTTGAGCAAAGTGATCTCTTGCTTTTTTACTTCTGTGAGTGTATGTGTGTGCATGTATCTGTGTGTGGTTATTTGCTGCTAAATCATTTCTCATTTTTCATATTTGTAACTCTCTTTTCTTGCTCAATTAGCTTTGTTTATCTAATTTATTGCTTATTTCAAAAAGTAAGTCTTCTATTTGATTAGTTCTGTTACTTTCCTATTTTCTAACTCATTAATTTATTCTTGTATCTTCATTAACTCTTCTGTTCATTTTCTTTTTATTTATTTTGTTGTCATTTTCAAACTTCTTAAATTGAATGCTTAATTCAATTTTGTTTCATTTTATTTTTTTATTTAGGTATTTAAGGATATATCTCCTGTAAGTATGGCTCAGAAGTACCCCATAGCTTCTAATACACAAGGTTTTCTATCATTGCATAACTTTTACTTTTTACTTTGTCTTTGTCAGTTTTTGATACTTATTCATGGGTATTAGAAAAGAAGTTATACTTTATATTTTCATGGTATAGAATTTACACAAATTTAGTCACAAATATAAAATATTAAAGCATTAATATTGATTTTGTATACATATATATATCAATCAGGTTCACTTAATATCTTATTAGAAGGGATTCTCAGGTAGTTCAGTGGTAAAGAATCTGCCTGCCAATGCAGAAGACACAGGAGATGTGAGTTTGACCCCTCAGTTGGAAAGATCCTCTAAAGGAGTAAATGGCACTCTAGTTTTCTTGCTGGGAAAATCCCATGAACAGAGGAGTCTGGCAGGCTATACTCCATGGGGTTGTAAAGAATCGGACATGACTGAGCAGTTGAGCGTGCACAATATCTCTTGTGTTCTTACTTATTACTGATTCTTATTTTGAAATATTTTTAGAATCCTTCATAGTAGTAATAGTAGAAGTTAATGATTGCAGCTAATTTTCTTAAGATTTGAAAGCATTTATTGCTTATAACATTTACATTATAAATGCAGACATTCCCTCTCAGCTTTATTGAGATAGAATTGACATAACATTATCTAAGTTTAAGATGTACAATGTGCTGATTTAGTACACTTATATATAGCAAAATAATAACCACTACAGGATTAGCTAAGACTTCTGCCACACAACTCTCATTTCTTTTTTGTGGTGAGAACCCTAAGATCTACTCTCTTAGCAACTTTCAAGTATATAACACAGCATTAATAACTATAATCACCAAGATTTAGTAATATTATGACTGGAGGTTTATACCCTTTAACCAACATCTCCCCATTTTCTCTGTCCCCACTAGCTCCATTCCACCACTCTATTCTCTGTTTCTCTGAGTTCAGCTTTTATAGATTTCACATACAAGTAATACCAAACAGTATTTTTCTTTCTCTGTATGACTTATTTCACTTAGCATAATACCCAAGGTGCATCCAGGTTGTCACACACAGCAGGATTTTCTTCTGGCTAAAGAATATTCCACTGTGTGGATTATCACATCTTTATCCAATGATTGGATTGTTTCCATATCTTGGCTATTGTGAATAACGGAACAATGAACATGGCAGTGAAAATATCTTTTCAAGATCCTATTTTCATTTCCTTTGAATATATACCCAGAAGTATATTGCTGAATCATATGGTATTTCTGTTAATTTTTTTTTGAGGAACCTCCATGCTGTGTTCAACAGGGGCTATACCAATTAACATTCCCACCAACAGTGTACAAAATTTCCCTTTTCTCTACCATCTCACCAACACTTATCTTTTCTCTTTTTGATAGCAGCCATTCTAACATGTGTGAGGTGATATATCCTGTGGCTTTGATTTGTATTTCCCTGATAATTAATGGTATTGAGCATTTCGTCATGTGTCCAGTGACCATTTGTACATCTTCTTTGGAAAAATGTCTACTCACTTCCTCTGTTTCATAATCAAGTCATTTATTTGTTTTTACAACTTAATTGTATGAATTTCTTATGTCTTTTTGATGCTAGCTCCTTATCAGATATGTGATTTTTAAATATTGTCTCCCATTCCATAAGTTGCCATTGTATTTTGTTGATGTTTTTTCTTTTTCTATATAAAAGCTTTTTGTTTTGATGTAGTCCCACTTGTTTATTTTTGCTTTTGTTGTTTGTACTTTTGGTGTCATAGCCAGGTAATTACTGGCAACACCAATGTCAAGAACTTTTTCTGTGTGTTTTCTCTAGACATTTTACAGTTTCTGGTCTTATGTTTAATTCTCTAATGTGGTTTGAGTTATTTTTGTGAGTGGAATAAGATAGTGGTCCAATTTCATTCTGCTATAGGGTTAAGTGGAGGTTAACATTTATTGAGTGTCTACTATGTGTCAGGTAATATTCTAAGTCCTCTAGCTGGATTTTCTCATTGTCTCACTAGTCCTATACTTGCTCAAGCCCTTGTCCTTCACCTAAACTACCTCAATGACTTCTTAATTTGTCTCCCAACTTGAATATGTCCCACCCAAATTTCAATCCATGCAGCATAGCATGTATATGAGCATCTAGTTGTGCTCTGACAGCTTCAAATCATGTTACTCAACATATGTGCCAATTCAGATTCACTGGGTTGGGGTCCAGGAAACTTCACTTTGGGTGATCATTGTCCAGACTAAAACTGTAGAACCATTAGTCTATGTATAAGGGCATAACATGATTTAGAGACAGAATAGGTTTCCATTTTTAAAAGAAATATATATATTTACTATGTAATTATATTTTTATGATAACCTATGTAATAAGTTCATATTGGATAATGTATAATACATTGTACATTCTGTACAATAAAAGTTCTCCTTCATAATCCCCAAATTCTCAATCCTCTCAGTCGGTTCAGTCACTCAGTCATGTCCAACTCTTTGCGACCCCACGGACTGCAGCACGCCAGGCCTCCCTGTAAATCACCAACACCCAGAGTTTATTTAAACTCATGTCCATTGAGTCGATGATGCCATCCAGCCATCTCATCCTCTGTTGTCCCCTTCTCCTCCTGCCCTCAATCTTTCCCAGCATCAAGGTCATTTCAAATGAGTCAGTTCTTTGTATCAGGTGGCTAAAATATTGGAGCTTCAGCATCAGCATCAATCCTTCCAATAAATGTTCAGGACTGATTTCCTTTAGGATGGACTGGTTGGATCTCCTTGCAGTCCAAAGGACTCTCAAGAGTCTTCTCCAACGCCACAGTTCAAAGCATCAATTCTTCAGTGCTCAGCTTTCTTTATAGTTCAGTACTCACATCCATACATGACTACTGGAAAAACCATAGCTTTGACTAGATGGACCTTTGTTGGCAAAGTAATGTCTCTGCTTTTTAATACACTATCTAGGTAGGTCATAGCTTTTCTTCCAAGGAGCAAGCATCTTTTAATTTCATGGCTGCCGTCATCATCTTCAGTGATTTTGGAGCCCCAAAAAGTAAAGTCTCTCACTGTTTCCATTGCTTCCACATTTATTTGCCATGAAGTGATGGGACCAGATGCCATGATCTTCATTTTCTGAAGGTTGAGCTTTAAGTCAACTTTTTCACTCTCCTCTTTCACTTTCAAGAGACTCTTTAGTTCTGATCAGCTTTCTGCCATAAAGGTGGTATCATCTGCATATCCGAGATCATTGATATTTCTCCCAGCAATCTTGATTCCAGCTTGTGCTTCATCCAGCCCAGTGTTTCTCATGATGTACTCTGCATAGAAGTTAAATAAGCAGGGTGACAATATACAGACTTGGCATACTCCTTTCCTGATTTGAAACCAGTCTGTTGTTCCATGTCCAGTTCTAACTGTTGCTTCCTGACCTGCATACAGATTTCTCTCTAGAGATAACTAATATCAATATTTGTTGGGTACTCATTCAGTTTTCTTTTCGTTTATTTATATAGATAACTATGTGTGTTTTTATATATACATATAATGTGCACATCTTGGTCATCTGATGTGAACAGCTGACTCACTGGAAAAGTCCCTGATGCTGGGAAAAATTGAGGGTAGAAGGAGAAGAGGGCGTCAGAGGATGAGATGGCTGGATGGTTTCACTATTACAATGAACATGAACTTCTGGGCAAATTTTGGGAGACGGTAAGGAACAGAGAGGTCTGGCATGCTGCAGGCCATGGGGTCACAAAGAGTTGGATACAACTGGGCGACTAAACAACAGCATGATTTGCATATATTAAAAGTAATAGGATGACTTATGCCCAGTTAGAAAGTGAGGTGTAACAGAAGAATGGGTTATCAAGACTGAATCTCTGAGAGTAATTATATGTTGCTGCTGTTATTCAGCTGCTAAGTTGTGTCCCATTCTTTGCACTCTGTGGACTGTAGCACCCAAGGTTCTTCTGTCCTCCACTATCTCGTGCAGTTTGCTCAAACTCATGTCCACGGAGTCAGTGATGCTATCTAACCATCTCATCCTCTACCACCTGCTGCTCCTTTGCCTTTAACCTTTCCCAGGATCAGGATATTTTCCCAATGAGTCTGCTCTTCACAGAAAGTTGACAAATTATTGGACCTTCAGTTTCAGCATCAGTCCTTCCAATGAATATTCAGGGTTGATTTACTTTAGGATTGACTGGTTGGATCTCCTTGCTGTCCAAGAGACTCTCAAGAGTCTTCTCCAGCACAACATTTCAAAAGCATCAATTATTTGGCATTCAGCCTTCATTATGGTCCAACTCTCTCATCTGTACACGACTATTGGAAAAGCCATATTTTGAATATGTAGAATTTTGTTGGCAAAGTGATGTCTTTGGTTTTTAATATGCTGTCTATCTTTGTCATAGTTTTCCTTCCAAGAAGCAAGCATCTTAATCTTATGGCTACAATCACCATCCATGGTGATTTTGGAGTCCGAGAAAATAAGATCTGTCCTTGCTTCCACTTTTGCCCCTTCCATTTGCCATGAAGTGATGAGAATGGATGCCATCATCATAATGTTTTTAATGTTGAGTTTCAAGCCAGCTTTTTCACTCTCATCTTTCACCTTCAAGAGGCTCTTTAGTTCTTCTACACTTTTGCCATTAGAGTACTGTGATCTGCATAGCTGAGGTTGTTGATATTTCTCCTGGCAATCTTGATTCCAACTTATGATACATCCAGCTCAGCATTTCACATAATGTACCCTGAATATAAGTTAAATAAGCAGGGTAACAATACATAGGCTTGATGTACTCCTTTCCCAATTTTGAACCAGTCCATAGTTCCATGTCCAGTTCTAAGTGTGGCTTCCTGATCCACATAATTTTCTCAGAAGACAGGGAAAGTGGTCTGGTACTTTCATCTCTTGAAGCATTTTCTAAAAATTGTTGTGATCCACACACTCAAAGGCTATAGCATATTCAATGAAGCAGAAGTAGATATTTTTCTGGAATTTCATTGCTTGCTTCTTGAGTGAATGAATGTTGGCAGTTTAATCTCTGGTTCCTCTGTCTCTTTGAATCCCAGCTTCTACACCTGGAAATTCTCATTTCACATACTGCTAAAGCCTACTTTGAAAGATTTTGAGCATAACTTTGCTAACATGTGAAATGAATGCAATTGTACAGGAGTTTGAGCATTCTTTGGCATTGCCCTTCTTTGGGATTAGAGTGAAAACAGACCTTTCCCAGTCCTGTGGCCACTGCTGAGTTTTCCAAATTTGCTAACATATTGAGTGCAGCCCTTTAACAGCATCATCTTTTAGGATTTGAAATAGCTCATCTGGAATTCCATCACCTCCATCAGCTTTGTTCGTAGTATTGCTTTCTAAGGCCCACTTGATTTCACACTCCAGCATGCCTGGCTCTCATCATTGTGGTTATCTGGGTCATTAAGACCTTTCTTGTACAGTTCTTCTGTGTATTCTTGCCACTTCTTAATCTCTTCTGTTTCTACTAGGTCCTTACCATTTCTGTATTTTATTGTGCCCATTCTTGCCTGAAATGTTCCCTTGATATCTCCAAATTTTTTGAAAAGACCTCTAGCCTTTCCCATCCTATTGTTTTCTTCTATTTCTTTGCCTTGTTCGTTTAAGAAGGCCTTCTTGTCTCTCCTTACTGTTCTCTGGAACTCTACATTCAGTTGGGCCTATCTTTCCCTTTCTCACTTGCCTTTTGATTCTCTTCTTTTCTCAGCTATTTGTAAAGCTTCTTCACACAACCACTTTGCCTTCTTGCGTTTCTCTTTTTTTCAGATGGTTTAGGTCACTGCCTCCTGTATAGTGTTGCAAATTTCTGTCTGTAGTTCTTCAAGCATTCTGTCTACCAGATCTAATCCCTCAAAACGTCACCTCCATTGTATAATCATAAGGGATTTGACTTAGGTCATATGTGAATGGCCTAATGGCTTTCCCTACTTTTTTTAACTTAAGCCTGAATTTTGCAATAAGGAGGTCATGATCTGAGCACCCCAGTGGCATTAGTGGTAAAGAACCCGCCTGCCAATGCAGGTTAGACATAAGAGATGCTGGTTCGATCCCTGGATCAGGAAGATCCCCTGGAGGAGGCCATGGCAATCCACTCCAGTATTCTTGCCTAGAGAATCCCATGGACAGAGAAGCCTGGAGAGATACAGTTCATGGGGTCACAAGGAAACGGAAGCACACAATCTGAGCTACAGTCAGCTCCTGTTTTTAATAACTGTAGAGAGCTTCTCCTTCTTTGGATACAAAGAACATAGTCAATCTGATTTCAGTATTGACCATCTGGTGATTTCCGTGTGCAGAATTGTTTCTTGTGTTGTTGGAAAAGGGTGTTTGCTAGACCAATGTGTTCTGGTGGCGAAACTCTGTTAGCCTTTGCCCTGCTTCATTTTGTACTCCAAGGCCAAACTTGCCTGAAGTCAGGGTATTAAATTATTATATAGCCCCCCCAAAGTAATAAAAGTCTACTTAATTATTTTTAGCAGCTGTGTGACATTATATTTGTGGATCTATAATTCATTTGATGACTCTTCAATTGGTAGTTACTTAGCTTGTTTCCAATTTTTCACTTGTTACAAACAATGCTGCATTGAACATTCTTGTGCTTGAGTCCAAGCATTTCTTTACAGTAGATTCATATAAATTAAACTACTCAGTTAAAGCTTATATACATTGTCAATTAGGTATCTTTGGACTGCAAGTGATAAACAACTCAATGCAGACCTGTATATGCGAACAGGGGAATTATAGGCTGGTTTAATTCAAACTCCAAGTGAAGATCTTGCTTTCAGAAAGGTTTAACCCAATGGATCCCATTTCACTCCACCTTTCTCTTCTGCCTTCTCTAACAGTCACTTCCTGCTGAGGGTAATTCGCCTCACTGATCTGGTTAACTACTGTAGCATCATGTTTCCCCATCTACATCCAGCAAGAAAGAAGAGGTGCTTTGGCTCTGAATTCTAAGCGAAAGTCCTTGCATTTCTCTGTTTGATTAGTTTAGTTCACAAGTCTATTCCTGTACCATCAACCTTTGTGGCCATAGAAATAGAATGTCCTGACTGGCTTAAGTCATATGTCACTCCTCTGAAGCTAATAGGTGGAGCCAGCTTATCTGAAAGTGTTTTGATTCCCAAACAGAAATCACAGATCGTTGGGATGGATGCCCATTAGAGTGAATTATTTATTTGAATAGATCACTGCTAAATTGCCTTCTAATAATTTACACTTCTACTAACCATGTATGAAAGTGGCTGTTTCTCAGTATCTCAAGCAATGTTTTCTATTATTTTTTCTTCAGATTTTCATATTTTGTTGATAAGTACCTTTTCATGTGTATAAACATGAAAGCCTTTTATATTTCTCCTGTAAACTGCCTATTGATAACCTCCACCCATATTTCTATTTTTGAATGATTTATAGAAGCTTTGTATGCAATCTACACAATGATCAATCACCCATTAAATATACTGCAAATAGTTTTCTCTGTATGTTATTCATATTTTAACTCTATCATGCCTTTCATTGTGCTGAGACAAATTTTGATTTTTATGAAATTGTATCTGTCAATCTTTTTCTTTTATGGCTTCTGGTATCTATGTCTTATTTAAGGAAGTCTTTTCCATCTCCAATTTAAAAAAAAAATTTGCTCCAGTATGGCCTCCAAATACTTTTTATGTTTTTTCCCTATCTGGTTGCTTAACTAAACTGAAGTTTATCTTCGTGGATGGTTAAAAGAAGAGTCTATTCTTTCTTTTTTTCTGAATCAAAAGCTAATTTTTCTAACAGTAACTATTCCATGGCATATGCATTTCTCCATGGATTTGAAATACCACCCTTATTATAATCGAAATTGTTACAGGTGCTTTATGGATGTGTTCTGGTCTCTCTGTTGCACTGATTCCCACTCAGTACACCACACTGTTTTCATCATGTCTTTGGCACATGCTTTTACTGTATGTTTTTAGTGTTGCTTAGCAATGTCTGTGCCTAATACATGAGACAGAAGAATCTCTAACATGAGCTTCATTTTTTCCCAGACTCCTCACCTATCTTTAGCCCCTTGCCTTTTAGATTTTAGTAAAACCAAATGTCGATAATTCTGTAGCACAGCTTGGATGTTTTTTTTCCTCTTCTTGGAATATTCTGCTCTCCTTCTTTACTGGAGTAACTTTAACTTATCCTTCAGAACAAGCTCAGTCAAAATTACTTATTTGATAACCTTTCCTGAAACCTTAAGTAGACTTCTCTCCCTTGTCCTCTCATTCTGCAATTATAACTTCCATGTTTAGTAGACAAAGACAACTTCTTCAAATATCTGCATTTTCTGCAAGCTTTTCCTCTGATGGAGTCAATGTTTCTTATTCTTTACACTTTCAGCACTTAATACAGTCCTCAGAAATATTTATTGACCTGAGCTATGTTCTTTTTTTCTTCATTTTATTGTGTTATAAAGATACATTTCCATTTGTGGAATTAATTAGTCTTCTTGAAAACTAAATTTGCAAGACAAATTATGTCTTGCATATTCAAATCATACTGGATATCATAAGCGCTTTTGGCTTAAGAAGAACACTAACAATTAGCCTTTTGGAATGCTGTGGACAATGTTTCAACCCAAGATGGCAGAGGAATAGGATGGGGAAACCACTTTGTCCCCCACAAATTCATCAAAAGATCAGTTGAATGCTGAGCAACTTCTGTAAAACAACTTCTGAATGCTGGCAGAGGACACCAGGCACCCAGAAAGGCAGCCCATTCTCTTTGAAAGGAGGTAGGACAAAATATAAAAGACAAAAAGAGAAACAAAAGAGTTAAGGACAGAGACTCATCCTGGGGAGGAAGTCATGAAGGAGAAGTTTCCAAATATTAGAAAACCCTCTCATAGGCGGATCTGTTGGAAGTTTTGGAATCTCAGAGGGTAACATAACCAGAGAAAAAAAAAAAAGAACCTCACAGAATACACACCCAACCACAGTTGCCAGCTGAAAAGTGGCCCAGAGGCTCATGTCTGTCACCAGCGAGCAAGGGCTGGACAGGGAGGCACGAGCTGCCTAATCCGTGCTGAGGGTAAGGACCAGGCCTGAATGCCTTGAGGATAATCTGACGGAGCTAAGGTG
Organism: Aepyceros melampus; assembly: GCA_006408695.1. Lineage (NCBI taxonomy): Eukaryota > Metazoa > Chordata > Mammalia > Artiodactyla > Bovidae > Aepyceros > Aepyceros melampus. Next base: position 122,481 of record SJXQ01005952.1, on the reverse strand, counting down.
AGATAGCAATCCAAACTGTGGATCACCAAAGAGAAAAAGAGAGAGAGAGAACTTTTCCTCAAAAGGCTCTAACACACAGCCTGGCCTCCTTACAGAACAAAGGATTGAGCGAATACCAAAGGAGGAGAGCTAGCCAGCTGTGTACAGGCCCCTCTCCCCAACCAGAGGCAGAGAGGGAGGCATGCAACAGCCAGAACCAGAAGGCTAGGGGCGCTGCAAACTCGACCCCAGAGACCGGCATCCTCCACCAAACTGTGAACAGGCTCCCAGTTGCTAGCCATGTATTCCTGGGATACCTGAGGATAATCTGACGGAGCTAAGGTGAGATAGCAATCCAAACTGTGGATCACCAAAGAGAAAAAGAGAGAGAGAGAACTTTTCCTCAAAAGGCTCTAACACACAGCCTGGCCTCCTTACAGAACAAAGGATTGAGCGAATACCAAAGGAGGAGAGCTAGCCAGCTGTGTACAGGCCCCTCTCCCCAACCAGAGGCAGAGAGGGAGGCATGCAACAGCCAGAACCAGAAGGCTAGGGGCGCTGCAAACTCGACCCCAGAGACCGGCATCCTCCACCAAACTGTGAACAGGCTCCCAGTTGCTAGCCATGTATTCCTGGGATACCGGACAGTTGACATCCACCAGGAGGGCTGCAGCCTGAGATCTGTCCCCAGAAGAAATACATGGCACACCTAAGACTGGTGCTCTTGTGGCACACCCAGGAAACTGAGCAGTTGGGACCAGGGATGTGATTAAGATGCACAGCTGACCTGAGACAGTCCACTTGCCCAGCACCTGGTCACTTGAGCTGCTCAGACCTAGGAAGGGCACAAAACTCATGCCCAACTGAGTCTGTGCCCTTGCAGAGTACCCAAGAACCTGAGAAACTTAGACCTGGGAATTGCACAAAATGTAGGGCCTGCTTTGGACAGTGCCCCTGCAGAGCACTCTGGAACCTGAGCAGTATAGACCCAGGAAGCCCACGCAATCCTGAGCTGGGGCAAACCCAGTGTGGTCCATGCACTGTGAGTAGTCCCCACACATGCCAGTGATACTTGTTTGCAGTGTCCCTCTCTTCCCACAACACAACTGAACAGGTGAGCCTAAATAAGTGACCACCTTCACCCCCTTATGCCAGGGTGGAAATTAGACTTGCAAACAAAGGAAGCCAAAATGAACAAAGAAGAGGAAACCGCTCTAGAAGTGACAGAGGCAACAGATTAAAACCTTGTAGTAAACATTGTATAAACACTAAGCATTAGAGGGGGCCTACAGACCTTGAGAACAAGTACAAGCTGAAACAAGGAACTATCTGAAACTGAACTGACCCCACACTGCCCAAAACAGCTCCAGAGAAATTCCTATATATATTTTCACTATTGTCACTTTTTAATATTTTTAAAAATTTAAGTCCTTTATTACTTCTTTAATTTTCATTTTTAACCTTGCAAAAAAGACCCTATTTTTAAAGCAAATTTCATATATATATATTTTTATAGTTTTTTGTGATTGCCTTTTTTTTGTATTTTTAATACTGTATTTTTGAGAGTCTAACCTCTACTCTAGATTTTTAATCTTTGGGGGTTTTTTTTTTTGGTATTTGTTAGTAATTTTGTACTTTTATGAATCTAATCTTCATTATCCATTTTCACTTAGGGATCTGATTACTGGCTTGATTGCTCTCTTCCTTTTTGACTCTGCCTTTTCTCCCCCATGTCACCCCTACCTCCTCCCTCCCCCTTCTCTTCTCTGCTTAACTCTGTGACTCTCTCTGGATGTTCTGGGCTGTGGAGAACACTTAGGGAACTGACTACTGGCTAGATTGGTCTCTCCCCTTTTGACTCCTCCTTTTCTCCTCCTGATCACCTCTATCTCCCTCCTCCCTCTTCTCTTCTCCATGTAACTGTGAACTTTTCTGAGTGTCCCTTGCTGTGGAGAATAGTTTCACCATTAACCTAGATGTTTTATTATCTGTGCTGTATGGATGAAGATTTGAGGCTACTGTAAGAATAAGACTGAAAGCCAGAGCAAGAGGCTTAACTCCAAAACTTGAGGACATCAGAGAACTCCTCATTCCAAGGAACATTAATAGATAAGTGCTCACCTAAAAGCCTCCATACCTACACTGAAACCAAGATCCACTCAAGAGCCAACAAGTTCCAGAGCAAGACATACCATGTTAATTCTTCAGCAAAGCAGGAACACAGCCCTGAGCATTAAAAGACAGGCTTCCCAAAGTCATGCCAAACCCATAGACTCCCCAGTGATGTACTGGACACTTCATTGCACTCCAGAGAGAAGAGATCCAGCTCCACCCACCAGAACACAGACACAAGCTCCCCTAACTAGCAAACCTTGACAAACCATTAGTCCAACCCCACCCAGAGGGAGCAGGCTCCACAATAAAGAGGAACCATGAACTTCCAGCCTACAGAAATGGCACTCCAAACACCGGAATTTAAACAAAATGAAAAGGCAGAGAAATATTCAGCAGATTAAGGAACATGATAAATGCCCACCAAACCAAAAAAAAAAAAAGGAGGAGATAGGAAGTCTACCTGAAAAAAGAATTCAGAATAATGATAGTAAAGATGATCCAAAATATTGAAAACAAAATGGAGTTACAGATAAATAGACTAGAGACAAGGATTGAGAAGATGTGGGAAATGTTTAACAAAGACCTAGAAGAAATAAAGAAGAGTCAATCATTAATGAATAATGCAATAACTGAGATAGAAAACACTCTAGAGGGAACCAACAGTAGAATATCTGAGGCAGAAGATAGAATGATGGAAATAAATGAAGCAGAGAGAAAAAAAGAAAAAAGAATTAAAAGAAATGAGGACAACCTCAGAGACCACTGGGGCAATATTAAACACCTCAACATTAGAGTCATGGGAGTCCCAGAAGAAGACAAAAAGGAAGAGCATGAGAAAACACTTGGGGAGAAAATAGTTGAAAACTTCCCTAAAATGGGGAAGGAAATAGCCACCCAAATCCAAGAAACCCAGAGAGGCCCAAACAGGACAAACCCAAGGTGAAACACCCCAAGACACATATTAACCAACCCAATGAAGACCAAACACAAAGAACAAATATTAAAAGCAGCAGAGGAAAAGCAACAAATAACATAAGGGGATCCCCATAAGGATAACAGCTGATCTTCCAATAGAAACTCTTCAGGCCAGAAGAGAATGGCAAGACATACGATGAAAGAGAAAAACCTACAACCCAAATTACTATGCCCAGCAAGGATTTCATTCAAATATGAAGGAGAAATCAAAAGCTTACAGACAAGCATAGGCTGAGAGAATTCAGCACCACCAAATCAGCTCTTCAACAAATGCCTAGAGAACTAGGCAGGAAACACAGAAAAGGTTTATAAACTCAAGTCCAAAACCACAAAGTAAATGGCAATAGGATTATACTTATCAATAATTACCTTAAATGTAAATGGGTTGAATGCCCCAACCAAAAGTCAAAGACTGGCTGAATGGACACAAACACAAGACCCCTATATATGCTGTCTACAAGAGACCCACCTCAAAACAACGGACACATACAGACTGAAAGTGAAGGGCTAGAAAAAGATATTTCATGCAAGTGGAGACCAAAAGAAAGCAGGAGTAGCAATACTCATATCAGATAAAATAGACTTTGAAACAAAGGTCATGGGAAGAGACAAAGAAGGACACTACATAATGATCAAAGGATCAATCCAAGGAGAATATATAACAATTATAAACATATATGCAACCAACATAAGAGCACCTCAATAGGTAAGGCAAATGCTAACAAGTATGAAAGGGGAAATTAACAGTAACACAATAATAGTGGAAGACTTTAATACCCCACTCACACTTATGGATAGATCAACCAAACAGAAAATTAGCAAGGAAACAAACTTTAAATGATGCAATGGACCAGTTAGACCTAATTGAAATCTATAGTACATTTCACCCCAGAAATGATGAATTTCACATTTTTCTCAAATGCACATGGAACATTTTCTAGAATTGATCACATCCTGGGCCATAAATCTAGCATTGGTAAATTCAAAAAAAATTTTTGAAATCATTTCAAGCATCTTTTCTGATCACAGTGTGGTAAGATTAGATGTCAACTACTGGGAAAAAAAAAACAACTATTAAAAATACAGACAGATGAGGGCTAAACCACACACTTCTGAATAACCAACAAATCATGGAAGAAATCAAAAAGGAATTCAAAACATGCATAGAATCAAATGAAAATGAAAAGATGACAACCAAAAGTCTATGGGATTCAGTAAAAGCAGTGCTAAGGGGAAGGTCATAGCAATACAAGCTTACCTCAAGAAACTAGAGAAAAATCAAATAAATAACCTAACTCTACACCTAAAGCAACTAGAAAAAGAAGAAATTAAGAACTCCAGTGCTAGTAGAAGGAAAGAAATCCTAAAATTGAAGCAGAAATAACTGAAAAAGAAGTAAAGGAGACTATAGCAAAAATCAACAAAACTACAAGCTGGTTCTTTGATAAGATAAATAAAATAGATGAACCACTAGCCAGACTCATCAAGAAAAAAAGGGAGAAGAATCAAATCAACAAAATTAGAAATGAAAATGGAGAAATCACACCAGACAACACAGAAATAGAAAGGATCATAAGAGACTACTATCCACAACTATATGCCAAGAAAATGGTCAACTTGGAAGAAATGGAAAATTTCTTAGAAAAGTATAATCTTCCAAAACTGAACCAGGAAGAAATAGAAAATATTAACAGACCCATCACAAGCATGGAAATCAAAACTGTAATAAAAAAATCTTCCAACAAATAAAAGCCCAGGACCAGATGTTTTCCCAGGTGAATTATACCAAAAATTACAGAAGAACTAACACCTATGCTACTCAAACTCTTCTAGAAATCTGCAGAGGAAGATAAACTCCAAAAATAATTCTATGAGGCTACCATCACCCTAATACCAAAACCAGACAAAGATGCCACACAAAAAGAAAACTACAGGCCAATAACACTGATGAACGTAGATGCAAAAATCCTCAACAAAATTCTAGTAAACAGAATCCAACAACATATTAAAAAGATCATACATCATAACCAAGTGGGCTTTATCCCAAGGATGCAATGATTCTACAATATTTGCAAATCAATCAATGTGATACAACACATTAACAAATTGAAAGATAAAAACCATATGATTATCTCAAGAGATGCAGAGAAAGCCTTTGACAAAATTCAACACCCATTTATGATAAAGACCCTCCAGAAAGCAGGCCCAGAAGGAACATAGCTCAATATAATAAAAGCCATATATTTTAAACACACAACTACATTATCCTCAATGGCGAAAAGTTGAAAGCATTTCCCCTAAAGTCAGGAACAAGACAAGGGTGCCCACTCTCACCACTACTATTCAACATAGTTTTGAAAGTTTTAGCCACAGCAATCAGAGAAGAAAAAGAAATAAAAGGAATCCAGACTGGAAACGAAGAAGTGAAACTCTCACTGTTTGCAGATGACATGATCCTCTACATTCAGTTCAGTCACTCAGTCGTGTCCAACTCTTTGCAACCCCATGAATCACAGCACACCAGGCCTCCCTGTCCATCACCAACTCCCAGAGTTCACTCAGACTCACGTCCATCGAGTCAGTGATGCCATCTAGCCATCTCATTCTCGGTTGTCCCTTTCTCCTCCTGCCCCTAATCCATCCCAGCATCAGAGTTTTTTCCAATGAGTCAACTCTTCACATGAGGTGGCCAAAGTACTGGAGTTTCAGCTTCAGCATCATTCCTTCCAAAGAACACCCAGGGCTGATCTCCTTTATGTTGGTGGCTAATAGACCACTGTCTTCAGAATCTTGCCCCCAGACAAAAAGGAACTGCCTTGCCCAAGAAGTCACACACCTCCACTGGGTGTGTAACCCACTGAATTATATCACCACCTATGACAGACTGACATGGGAATACAGAAGTTCAGCCCTTTGCTTTAAGGTAGGACAAACTCTTTGGTACAATTCATGTTCCAGAGTACCCCCATGGGACTGAATTGAAGCACACTCAGTTTAAACCTTATCCTTAAACAGCTCCATCCCCTTCTCTCTACTGCTATCTTCACGCATCCATCCTAAGATATTCTTTCTGTAAACCACATATACCCAAAGCTCTATATCAAGCTCTGCTTCTAGAAACTCAACCTAACATTTCCTCTAGCCACTTCATGACTTTTCTGCTATAATCTCCTTAAAAATAGTCATCTAAATTTGCTATCTCTGACTCTGAAATTTGTTCTCTCTCTAACCTACACCAAAAAAAAAATTTTTTTATGCCCACCAATCCAACAAAATAGCTCTGGTCACAAATTATCGTCTCATCCCTAATGAGCTATATTTGACATAACTGATGATTTCCTCCTTGGAGTGCTGCCTTCTCTTTCCCAGGACACTACTCTCTCGGTTCTCTGCCATCACTCTCCCTTTACCTTTTTTGCTACTTCTTCTTTATCTGCACTCTGATCTCTACATTTTCAAGTTTCCTCAGTAACTGTGTCTTGAACCTCTTCCACTTCTTCATCTATAATCATTCTCTTAGTGGTATTATCTATGACTGACACTCAAAATTTATATCTATAACCCCAAAATCTCTCTAGATCCCAAGTTCACATACCCAAGTGCCTTTTCAACATATGCATTTGGATGTCTGTAGGCATCTCAAATTTAACATGTCCAAAGCCAAGCTTACAATTCATGACCCACAGTCTAGCTCAAATATGCTCCGTTTTGTATATCCACACTTTTCCCAAGTAAAATTCAGTCAACTTTCTAGTTGCTCAAACCATAAGCCTTGGATTCATTCTTTATTTTTCTCTTTCTCTTGCACTTTACACATAAAATCTGTCAAGAAATCCAATCAGCTCTACCTTTCAAGTTACACTAAATTTTTCTGCTTCGAAAAATACCATCAAGAAAGGAAAAAGTCCACAGAATGGAAGAAAATATTTGCAAATTACATATCTAATAAGAGACTTGTATCTAGAATACATAAAGAACTTTTACTACTTAATAATAAAAAGACAAATAAACCTAGCTGAGGGCTTCACAGGTGGCACTAGTGGTAAAGAACCTGCCTGCCAATGCAGGGAACATAAGAGACGAGGGTTTGATCCCTGGATCAGGAAGATCCCCTGGAGGAGGGCATGGCAACCCACTCCAGTATTCTTACTTGGAGAATCCCATGGTCAGAGAAGTCTGGTGGGCTGCAGTCCATAGGGTCGCAAAGAGTCGGACGCAACTGAAGTGACTTAGCATGCACACATGCAGCCTAATTTTAAAATGCGCCAAAGATCTGAATCAATATTGCTCCAAAGATTTACAAAGACCAAAAAGCATATGAAAAGATGATCAATATCACTCCACCCAGACAAATGCACATCAAAACCCCAGTGGAATATCACTTTACACCCCCTGCTGCTGCTGCTAAGTCGCTTCAGTCCTGTCTGACTCTGTGCAACCCCAGAGACAGCAGCCCACCAGGCTCCCCCATCCCTGGGATTCTCCAGGCAAGAACACTGGAGTGGGTTGCCATTGCCTTCTCCATTACACCCCCTAGGATGACTGAAATCAAAAAGTCAGATTATAGCATGTGTTGGTGAGAATATGAACAAATCAGAGCATTCATCCTGTGATGGTAGGAATGTAATAGGCAGCTGCTGAAGAAAGCAGTTTGGCAAGTCTTTGAATAGTTAAACATATTGTTGCCATATGACCTAGCCACTCTGTTCTTAAGTAGAATAAAAACCCAAGAGAAATTAAAACATGTCCACACAAATTCTTGTATTAATACATGAATGTATATAATACCATTATGCATAATAGCCAAAAAAATGAAAACAATTCAAATGTTCACCAACTGATGAATGGATAAACAAAATGTGGTATATACACACAATGGATAGTATTCAGCCATAAAAGGAATCAAATATTAATACTGCCACAATATGGGTGAACCTTGAAAGTATTATGCTAAGTGAAAAAAGTCACACAAAAAAACATATATTGTATGACTCCACTTATACAAAATGTCTAGAACAGACATATTCATTGGGACAGAAGATAAATAAGCGTTAGTCCAAAAATTAGAGCTTGAGGGAGAATGAACTAATAGTTATAAGGTTTCTTAGCAGGTGTGATAAAAATGTTCTAAAATTGATTAAATGATGGTTGCACAACTCTGTGAATACACTAAAAATCACTGAATTGTACACTTTAAATAGGTAAATTGTATGGTATGTAAATTATATCTCAACATAGCCATTGTTTTTGAAAAAAGAAAAAAAAATGAGTATATTACAAATTAACTGTTGTCTACGGCCATCTCCCTAGTCTAACGCACCATTATTCTGCTTTAACTATTAAAATAGTATTTTAACTGGTTCTTTCCCTCCACCCTTTTACCTGACAGTCTATCATTCACAGAACTTTCAGAGTAATCTTTTTAGAATACAGATCACATCATTTCTATGTTCAAATCCCTCTAACAGCATAGTGTAGTGGCTAAGAGCATGAGCTCTAAGCAGGTTTGATTTAAATTCAAGCTCCATTACTGTGCCCCATGCCTCAGGCATCTCATCTGTAAAATGGGAGAAATGAGAATAATACCTACCTCCCAGATTTGTTCTAAGGGTTAAATGAGTTTCTATTTCTATAGCATTTATGATAGAGCCTGGCATTATATGATTACTTGATGAGTAACATCCTAACTTGCTCAGAGCAGAAGTGTAAGTCCTCTCTTCTCTCACTCCTCCTTCACTCCAGTCCAGCAAACTTGACCCACCTGCTACGGAAGGTAGAGCTGAACAATGAGGACACCAGGCCTGCCCCACATCTGCTACTGCCCCTAATATATGCATGACACATTCCTTTACTTCCTTTCAGGATTCATTTCAAAACTCACCTTATCCATGAAGTTTTCACCAGACATAAATACAAAAGCAATGCTTGCCCACTTTGTCTCACTTTAGTTTTCTCCATATTGCTCATTACTTTCTAACATATTATGAATTTGGGTGTTTTTTTTTTTTATTGACTCCCCTGTCCCACTGTAGCATAAGCTTTTAACGAGGGAGATCTTTTAGTCTTTTTTGTTCACAGCTATATTCTGAATGCCTAGAATAATGCCTGGTAAATAACAGCATTCAATAAATTTTACTGAATGAACAAATCTGTGAATTAATGGAAGTACAATGTGGAAGCTCTTAAAACATGTCAATAGGAAATGAACAAGATATGAATGAGGAAAGTGGCAGTGGGAACTGAAGGGATAAGTTGGCAAATTCAAAGAGACACAGTAAACAAGATCAGCAAGATGGCACCTGAGAGAGAAGAAAGTTGAAGAAACTATTTTGAGATGCTAGTCAAATTAAAGTTAGAATAAGATGGTGGTGCTCAAAAGCAGGATAGAAAACACAAACAGAGGAATCAGTTTGAGGGAGACTATATAGCAAACAAAATTCATAAGAAGCAGAAAAATTATGTGGCTAGAAGGCAGTTGGAAATTTGATTTAATAACAAGAACAACCAGAACTGTAACCATGGTTTTGAAAGTCACCAAGACAGCCTGTCAATCAAAGCCAAACACAGAAATAACGTTGTATAAGAGAAGAGAGTATGATCAAGAAAAGACAAATCTTGGGAACATCTGTATAAGTATGCAGATGAAGGAGAAACTAGTGAAGGAGCCTGGCACGAAAGAAACATTAGAAAGCATGCCTCAAAAAGTACCGAAATGGTTGCAAAACAACAGAAGCTGCTGAAATGATATAAACTGTATCAGCTAGAAACTTTTTCAGTCTTATCAAAAATCACTGAAATAGAAGTGACAGGATATAGGATTTTCAGACATTCTGAAAAGATGAGCTAGTGGGCCTATTTGGCAGTCAGTCTGGAAACAGGGAGGTCACCCGAGCTCTTCACTATCTTCCAGATCAGTTCAGCTTCTAATACTTTTAAGACCCACAGGGACTTCTGTTCATTCAGTACAGTCAGTTATGCTTTCATTATTTCTTTATGCTTTGCTTTAGCTTTCAAGACTCACTTCTTTAATAATGTTCTTACTGGTTTTACAAAGTATCATTTCATTAACCCATCTTTGTTTCAGCAATGTGATCATTTTGCGGTCACTACTATCTCATAGTCTTAGCTGAAACCTTTTGTTCTCTATGTGTTATTAGCAGCATCTTCAGGACTGAATACCTCTTTCTGCCTCTCCTACCTTTTGGTATAAGAAATTATCCTCTCTTCCTAAGACGATCTCCAACAATTAGTAATTCATGATGTCTAACTACTCACATATTTTGTACCTAATAAGCTATCTTAAACAGTGATGGAGATGGTAATTATTTTCTCTGAGAACCCTGTCAAGGTTACTGTTAAATCATTGCCATCTGCTAAATTGGACTAGGAGATTCCTCCCTATTCCACTATTGATCTTAGGGGCAAATTACCCCAAAAATCTTTCCTAGTGCATTGCAGTACAATATATATTAAGTGGAATGTGAATAGCATACATCTCATTTGTAATAAGTTTTAGATGCGCAAATTTGCAATTTATTGCAATGTTCTCAAGCAAGGCAATACAGAAGAAAAATACAATTTCTAGTGTAATATTCTGTGTTCATAAATATGCCAACTTGGAAATTACAGCAAGTAATGTACAAAGTAAGGAAATCAATAGACTCTGGGCACCAATCCTATTCTTCAAGGGTCTATCTTGTGTGGCAGGAAACCCACCTCTGTCCTGATGAGACAAGGTGGACTATGATGAAAACATGACCTACCACTTACAATCACTGTTTTAATCCCATGGTTGTCAATCACCTACATGTTGTCACACTCTAGTGGGAGTTGTTTTCGTGGAAGTGGTGAAGGTTTAGGGGCCTGAAGAGAATGGAGTCATGTTCCTGCTAATGCTGCATGCTTAGTTAATAGAATGTGGAGTCCACTTAACATTTTGAAATCAACTTTTAAAACTTCCATATACATACGCTTTATAAAGAGAGAGAGATAGATGATAGATATATAGATAATGATTTTTTGACCAGGAAATTATGGCTTCATTCATTTCATATTCTCTTACTGGGCATCTCCATATCCTAGGCTCTGAGATAGACCTGGGAAAGTATCAGCAAACAAGACTGTTATAGGCTTTGACACCAAACAACTTAAAGCCTAGACACACTGAGCAAGTAGATTTTGTCTACATACAAAACATGAATTGGACAATTGAAGTAGGGCCATCTGCAAATTCATTTTATTCAATAAGCACCATTTAGTTTATGTTTAGTGTATACTGAAAGACATTAATGGTACAAAAAAGAGTAAAATATTTAGTCCTTGTTCCATGATTTCCAATACAAATATATATTTGTTCAATGGATTCAGAAAAAAAAAAAAAGGAAGACGTGTAAATATCCAGAGTCATGTTAGAGAGATGTGGAATAACAGTAAACTCAATTCCAGCTACTCTCTCCCTCCCTCATTCTACTTCGCCCATACCCTACACTGTTGCTCCTGCCTTCCACTCTCCTGCCTCAGAGCATTAGCATCAGTTATTTTCTCTCCATAATCAACTCTCTCATTTACTGTAAGTCCTTGCTTGAATACTTTCTCAATGAGGCTGACCTTGACCATACTGCGTAATACTGCAATGTACTGGTCCCTGGTGTTTCTGATTCTCTTTTTCCTACTCTACTTTTTCTTTTTCACACAGTACTTATCACGTTTTAATTCACTAGATAATTTACTCAATGCTATGTTTACATTTTATTGTTTCTGTGTCCCTAGTTGAATATGAGCTCTGCAAAGTTAGAGACCATATTTTGTTCACTGTTGAATGCAAGACACCTAGAAGAGTGTCTGGCAGTCAGTATTTAGAAAGTATTTGTGAAATGAATGATAATGATACTAATATAAATTAAGTATTTTTTATGTGCCAGGTAGCCTATTGGGAACTTTAAATATGTGACCTCTTTAAACCCTGGTAATGCATTATCTCTTGTTTAACATCATAGTAAATACAGTCGTACTTCTTGGTTACAGTCAACAGGAAAGGAACAGAAAAGAAATTCATTGGCATTTATCAGGAAGCTCAAAGAATGAATAAGAATGCTAGAGAATCTGGTCATGGAAGAAGCAACTGAGACAAAGCACTACTGAGATTCTGCCACAGAAAAAATCTGCTAAGGACACCAGCCCTGGCATAGCCACCACTGGACGCTTTCAGCCACACAGCTGAACACTGCTCTTCCTAGAGACTCATCGCTGACACGGTCAGACTTTTCACTCCTTCTTCTAGATCTGAGTTTCCTCTGTGTCAGTAATTCCTCTCAGCCAGAAGAACTTCCTTTAGTGTTTCATTTGCGTGAGTTCCACTGCTGACAAATTCTGTTTTAATTTATTTGAAAATGTCATTGTTTCTCTTTCAACTTAAAACATACTTTCCCTAGATATAGAATCCTAGGTTGATGGCTGTTTCCTCTTAGCACTGTAAAGATGCTACTCCATCATTGTCTGGTTTCTATCGTTCCTGAGGAGAAGTCAGCGATCACTCATGTTTAATATTTTCCTATATGTAGAATGTGTTTTTCTCTGTTTCAGATTCTTTTCTCTAACTTTCATGATTGAAATTTCCTGATATGGGGGAGGGCGGTTTAATCATATTTCAAAAACACTGGAGTCAGTTATTCTTTCTGCTGGCTCAGTGGTGGCCTCCCTGGTGGCTCAGCAGTAAAGAATACACCTGCCAATGCAGGAGACATGGGTTCAATCCCTGGTCCAGAAAGATCCCCTGGAGAAGGAAATGGCAACCCACTTCAGTATTCTTGCCTGGGAAATCCCATAGACAGAGGAGCCTGGCAGGCTACAATCCATGAGGCTGCAAAAGAGTCAGACACATCTTAGTGAATAAACAACAAAAACATTTTTTTTCTGATTCTCTTTAAGTTTCAATTATACAAGTAACAGATTGCTTCATAATTTTACCTAGGTTATTGAAATTCCATGGGGTTTCTTTTCTGTTTTAAATATTTTTTCTCTGTGTGTTTTAATTTAAATAATTTATATTGGACTGTCTTCTGTTGAATCTAACCTCTTAATGCTATGCACTGATTTGTTTTTACTTTCAGAGATTATATTTGTCCTGGGATGTTCACTTAGGTCTCTTTTAGAGTTTCCAGATCTCTCCTGAAATTTCTCCACTTTACACACTGTAGATTTAATGAAAATGATAAACCTCTACTAAGATTCAGAGTGACACAGAGAGAGGCAGAGAGAGAGAACAGGTTACCAATTCAAGGAATAATAGCAGGGACTTTGCTACACCATCCTGAATATTAATGATAATATTATGAATACTGTGCTAATAAATTTTACAATTTAAATAAAATGTACAGATTTTTTAAGAAAAACAACTTTCTGAAGTCAACAAAAAACAAATACAAAATCTAAATAGTTGATATTTGCTTTTGAAATTGAAGTTGTCATTTAAAACCTTCCCACAAAGAAAACCCAAGGCTGATATGGCATCAGTAGTAGATTCAATCAAACATGTAAAGGAGAAATAATACTAGCTTAAACTAACTCTCACAAGTAACATGTAAACTTACATTACCACATGTAAAATAAATAGCCAATGGAATTTGCTGTATGGCTCAGGAAGCTCAAACAGGGGTTCTGTATCAACCTAGAGGAGTGGGATGGGGAGTGAGATGTGAGGGAAGTTCAAAAGGGAGGGTATATATGTATAGCTATGGCTGATTTATGTTGAGGTTTGACAGAAAACAACAAAATTCTATAAAGCAATTATCCTTCAATAAAAAAATAAATTAAAAAATATAAAAGTAAGCACTCCTCATTCATTTTATAAGCTTAGTAAGTTGATGTCAAATCTGACAAAAGCAATATAAGAAAACTAATGTACCTCAAGATCCTAAGTACAAAATTATTCAACGATATAGTTACAAATCAAATCCAGAATATATGAAAAGCAAAATAAAGCATGACAAATAGAACTGATCCCAATAATGCAACATTAGTTCATCAATTAATGTATTTTGCTACCTCACTAGAATATGGTCACCTCAATAGATGAAGTCATTTAACAAAGATTAAAACCCATTCGTTAGCTGCCTTAAAATTCAACATTCAAAAAACTAAGATCATGGCATCTTGTCCCATCATCTTATGGCAAACAGATTAAAAAAAAAAAAAAAATGAAAACAATGAGAAATTTTATTTTCTTGGGCTCCAGAATCTCTGCACATGGTGACTGCAGCCATGAAATTAAAAGATGCTTACTCCTTGGAAGAAAATCTACCAACCTAGACAGCATATTAAAACGCAGAGACATTACTTTGCTGACAAAGGTCTGTACAGTCAAAGCTATGGTTTTTCCAGTAGTCGTGTATGGATGTGAAAGTTGGACCATAAAGAAACCTGAGTGCCAAAGAATTGATGGTTTTGAACTTTGGTGTTGAGAAGCCTCTTGAGAGTCCCTTGGACTGCAAGGAGATCTAACCAGTCCATCCTAAATGAGATCAATCCTGAATATTCATTGGAAGGACTGATGCTGAAGCTGAAGCTCCAATACTTTGGCCACCTGATGTGAAGAACTTACTCACTGGAAAAGACCCTGACACTGGGAAAGATTGAACACAGGAGGAGAAGGGGATGACAGACAATGAGATGGCTGGATGGCATCACTGACTCAAGGAAAAGAGTTTGAGCACTCTGAGAGTTGGTGTTGGACAGGGAAGCCTGGCGTGCTACAGTCCATGGGGTTGCAAAGAGTCAGACATGACTGAACTGAACTGAAAATCTGTTCACATTTAATGGTTTAAAAAAAAAATGTTTTCCCTCTAAAACAGAAAAAAAGCAAGGATCTCTGCTCTCAATATTTCTATTCCTAGATTAGGAGGGTCTACACTAAGAAACAAAGCAAGTAAAGGATATTAAAATCATAGAGATTGCAAAGTAAAAAGGAAATCTGTGTATATTATCAGACAACTTGTTTGTATAGATAGAAAACTCTGAAGAGTCTATTTACCCTTAGAACTAATGCGTGTACGTAGCAAGGTCTCAAGACACAATGCATGCTCAGTCACTTAGTCATGTCTGACTCTTTGAGACCCTTTGGATTGTAGCCAGCCAGACTCCTCTGTCCATGGGATTCTTCAGGCAAGAATACTGGAGTAGTTTGCCATTTCCTCCTCCAGGGGATCTTCCCAACTCAAGATTCAAACCCGTGTCTCCTGCATTGGCAGGCAGTTTCTTTACCACTGAGCCACCTGTAAAACCTTCAATAAACAATATCAATATTTAAAAGCAGTGTAATTCTATGTAAGAGCAACAGATAAGTGAAAAGTAAAATTTAACAAATAATACTAAGTTGGTCTGGGACCAATTTCATTGAGGGGATGGAGAGGTACACAGCACCAAGCAAATGCACAGTGCTGTTGTCTGAGAATTCAACTCCATTCTAAATTATCCAGGGATAGCTCAGATTCTGTAAGTTAAGAGTTTAGTCCTATAAGAGTGCCTCCCATCTAACCTTTAGATGCTAGTCCCAACCCCTGATGTGGTCAGAAGCAATCAATTATAGAATGGAGGTCCCAAAAAACCCCTCTGTGGACTTTAGACGCCAATCAGAATTCCAACTTGTTATCAGTATTTCTGACCATCTGCTTATAAATCAGAAGTTCTCAGCATCCCCTCCTTGGGTTCAATTAATTTGCTGCTGCTGCTGCTGCTGCTGCTAAGTCGCTTCAGTCGTGTCCGACTCTGTGCGGCCCCATAGACGGCAGCTCACCAGGCTCCCCCGTCCCTGGGCTTCTCCAGGCAAGAACACTGGAGTGGGTTGCCATTTCCTTCTCCTTTCCAATCAATTTGCTAAGGCAGTTCAAAGAACTCACAGAAACATTTTACTTATGTGTTAGGGGAAACACAGACTGAAATTACCCAACTTGGCCAGGCACAATAGAAACCACTTGTATGAGTTATCTTAAACCATAAATCCTGGTAAGGAATGAGACACTGACAAGCTATCATTAACTGGAATAATTCAGGAAAGGTCACAAGGAGAGAGGAGACTCAGTCCATGTGTCCTACCAAGCTCCCAGAATCCTTCTCTCTGGAGCCCATCTTAGCTGAGTGATCGGTGTACCACCAGGAAGGACCATGAGTCAGAGTGACTGGCCAGGGACAGCCCAGAACTAATCCAATCACCATAAAACCTGACACTGCAAGCCACATGGCAGAGCAGTTCTCTTGGATTCCCTTACCCTCCAGCTCTCCACCTAGGTGTCCCTTCACAATAAAGTCCCTTGCTTTGTCCACATATGTGTCTCCTCAGACAATTCTTTGCTGAGTTCTATACAAACGCGCACTCTTGAGCCCTGGAAGGGGTCCCCCTCCCTGCAACATATGGACTAGCAGTTTACTAAAAAAAGATATAATAATAAAGGATGGAAGCGATGCACAGGACAAGGCACAAGAAAGGGCCCTAAGCTTCCAGGATCTCTGAGCATGCCACTCTCCCCAAATCTCCACCTTTTCATCAACCCAGAAGCTCTCCAAGCCCCGTCCTCTTGGGTTTTCATGGAGGCTTCAATATACAAGGCATGACTGATTAAATTATTGACCATGAGTGATTGATTCAACCTCCCCAGAGGTGGAGTGCGGGAGACTGTGAGTTCTAACCCTCTAATCACAGGGTTGGCCACGCTGACAAGTAGCCTCCATTCTTAAGTGCTTTCTAAGAGTCCCTTATTAACATATAAAGGACATTTTTATCACTCAACATTTGGGAATTTCAAGGGTTTTAGGAACTGAGAGCTAGGAACAAAGACCTTGGACAGAGAAAAAGTATAGGTGAGAAGTATATTTTGGTCATCTGAATGACCCAATATATTTTTTTCTTATAAATCACAATATCACAATACTGTTAGCAGTAGCATCAAAAAAAATTTTTAGATATAAATTCCAATGTGTAATATCTTTACACTGTAAACTATAAAACATTGCAAAAAGAAATTTTTTTTTAATATATGTGAGTATAAGGATATATCACATTCTGTGAAATGGAAGACATATTATTTACTTTGCCGACTAAGGTCCGTCTAGTCAAGGCTATGGTTTTTCCAGTGGTCATGTATGGATGTGAGAGTTGGACTGTGAAGAAGGCTGAGCACTGAAGAATTGATGCTTTTGAACTG
>SJXQ01005952.1:43633-105045 GCA_006408695.1 Aepyceros melampus | reverse complement strand
GTGTTGGAGAAGACTCTTGAGAGTCCCTTGGACTGCAAGGAGATCCAACCAGTCCATTCTGAAGGAGATCAACCCTGGGATTTCTTTGGAAGGAATGATGCTAAAGCTGAAACTCCAGTACTTTGGCCACCTCATGCGAAGAGCTGACTCATTGGAAAAGACCCTGATGCTGGGAGGGATTGGGGGCAGGAGGAGAGGGTGACGACAGAGGATGAGATGGCTGGATGGCATCATGGACTCAATGGACATGAGTCTGAGTGAACTCCGGGAGTTGGTGATGGACAGGGAGGCCTGGCGTGCTGCGATTCATGGGGTCACAAAGAGTCGGACATGACTGAGCGACTGAACTGAACTGAACTGAATTCTATGCAAATTCATCTATATATTCAATGCAGTCCCAACAGGCCTTTTTCTAGAAATGAACAAACTGAATCTAAAATTTGTATGGAAATGCAACAGCCAAAATTATCTTGAAAAAGAAAGGCTTTTTCACTACCTAATTTTAAGACATTTTAAAGCTGTAGCAATAGAGAATGCAGTACTATGTGGGAACAGACAAACAGATCGGTGGAACAGAACAGAGACTAGAAATAGATACACAGATGTAGAGTCAGTTGACTTTCAACAAAGATGCCAGTGGAATTTAATAAAGAAAAGATAGTCTTTTCAACATATGTTGCTACAAAAATTGAGTGTATATGATAAAATATATATATAGACAGAAAGAATATCAACTCTTATCTTCTGCCATACAGATAAATAAACTCAAAATGGACCATAGATTTCAATATAAAAGATAAAACTGTAGACTTTCTAGAAGACAGGCTTCATAATCTTGGGGCAGGTAAAGATTTCTAAGACAGAGCACAAAAATAAATTATGAAAGAAAACCTGGTAAATTGGACTTCATAAAACTTCCAAACTTTTACTCCTTGTAAAACGTTATTAAGAAAATGAAAAAGGAAGCCACAGACTTGTAGTAGAGCTGTCTGACAAAGATTGGCTACTGAATATATTAAAGAACTCCTATAAGTCTGCAACGGAAAGACAATATAATTTATGGGCAGAGACATGAGCAGACATTTTATACTCGTACAAAAATTATGTATATAAGTGGTTGATAAGAACATGAAAATGTACCCAATATAATTACTCATTTGCACGTGTGCATGCTAAGTCGCTTCTGTCATGTCCGACTCTGTGTGACCCTATGGGCTACAGCCTGCCAGACTCCTCTGTCCATGGGATTCTCCAGGTAAGAATACCGGAGTGGGCTGCCATGCCCTCTCAGGGGATCTTACTGACCCAGCAATCAAACCGACGTCTCTTATGTCTAACCTGCATTGGCAGGCAGGTCCTTTACCACTAGCACCACCCAGGAAGCCCCAATTACACATTTAGAGAAATTTAAAGGGAAATTCAAACTAAAGCACAATGAAATATATCATTTCACACTCACGTAAATGTTTCCTACTAGGAAAACTGACAATACCAAGTGTTGGTAAGGTTGTGCAACTACTAAAATTCTCCTACTTTGCTGTGGAAGTATAAAATGGCAAAGTCACTTTGGAAAGCATTTGGACAGGTTCTTATAAAGGTAAATAAACCCTTACTGCAATTCTATTCTTGAATAGTCCACATTCAAGAGAAATGAAAATATATGTCCCATATTGCAAAGAATTCAAATGTCCATCAACAGCTGAACAAGTAAACAAATTGTGGTATATTCATAACAGTGCTCTACTACTCAGTGATAAAAAGGAACAAACTGCTGAACTATGCAATAATAAATAACCCCAGACCCCAGCGATCCACTCTTAAATATAGACCCAACAAAATGCAGTACAGTAATGTTTGTACCAAAATTTATCATAATAGACAAAAACTGGAATTGACTCAAGTGAATTTTAATAGGAAAAAAATGGAGCTATATAAATTTAATGAACAAGTATAAACAGCTACATGCCGCAATATGAATGAATCTCCCAGCACAGCATGGATGGAATGAAGCTTCTGTATGATTCCATTTATATAAAATTCAAAAACAGGCAAGACTAATGGGCAGTGATTAAAGTTAGAATAGTGGTTCTAACTGGGAAGTAATACAAGGGAAGCTTCTGAGTGCAATGAAACTCTTCCACCTTGATCCAGGTAGTAAATTGACCAGTGTGTTTACTTTTTTAAAAGTTTCCAACCTGTACATTTAAGATCTTATACTCTATGTATGATATATTTCAACTGATATTTTTACTTTGTTGTTTTATTGCCATGTAATGACTTACAGAGAATATTTGAAGAGTATAGGGTTCCTCTCCAGGGACCTGGGCTGTCATTAAATAGACAAGGCTAACATACATACAATAAAAATAAATAAATATGTGGTATATTAGTGTGGCAGAAAGTGAAGAGGAACTAAAAAGCCTCTTGATGAAAGTGAAAGTGGAGAGTGAAAAAGTTGGCTTAAAGCTCAACATTCAGAAAACGAAGACCATGGCATCTGGTCCCATCACTTCATGGGAAATAGATGCGGAAACAGTGGAAACAGTGTCAGACTTTATTTTGAGGGGCTCCAAAATCACTGCAGATGGTGACTGCAGCCATGTAATTAAAAGACGCTTACTCCTTGGAAGAAAAGTTGTGACCAACCTAGATAGCATATTCAAAAGCAGAGACATTACTTTGCCAGCAAAGGTCCATCTAGTCAAGGCTATGGTTTTTCCAGTGGTCATGTATGGATGTGAGAGTTGGACTGTGAAGAAAGCTGTGCATCAAAGAATTGATGCTTTTGAAGTGTGGTGTTGGAGAAGACTCTTGAGAGTCCCTTGGACTGCAAGGAGATCCAACCAGTCCATTCTGAAGGAGATCAACCCTGGGATTTCTTTGGAAGGAATGATGCTAAAGCTGAAACTCCAGTACTCTGGCCACCTCATGGGAAGAGTTGACTCATTGGAAAAGACTCTGATGCTGGGAGGGATTGCGGGCAGGAGGAGAAGGGGACGACAGAGGATGAGATGGCTGGATGGCATCACTGACTTTATGGACGCGAGTCTGAGTGAACTCTGGGAGTTGGTGATGGACAGGGAGGCCTGGTGTGCTGCGATTCATGGCATCACAAAGAGTCGGACATGATTGAGCGACTGAACTGAACTGATATTAGTTTCCAATGGCTGCTATAACAAATTAGTAGAGATTTGATGTCTTTAAACTATGAAACTTTACTCTCCCACAGTTCTGGAGGTCAGAAGGCCCTCATCAAGGTATTGATAGGGCCGCACTCCCTCCAAAGATGCTAGGGAAATTCCTGTTTTTGCCTCTTCCAGAGTTCCTGGATGTCCACACCAGGAGCATTGGCTTGTGGCCAATCCCTGCCTCTGTCTTCATGTGACCTTCTTCCCTGTGTGTGTCTCTGTGTCTTCTCCCTTTCTCTTAAGGACAACAGTCACTAAAGCTAGAGATGACCTTAATTCAGGATGACTTCATGCTAAATTTACATCAGCAAACATACATCATTTGTAAATTACAAATGAGGTCACAACTGAGGTTCCAAGTGGGTGTGAATTTGAGGAGGGACAG
Source organism: Aepyceros melampus (assembly GCA_006408695.1). NCBI lineage: Eukaryota > Metazoa > Chordata > Mammalia > Artiodactyla > Bovidae > Aepyceros > Aepyceros melampus. The sequence goes on along the minus strand of SJXQ01005952.1, from coordinate 101,472 downwards.
TGTTCAACCCACTACACAAAGCAATTTTAAATTTAAATTCAGTGCTGAATTGTTTGGACATAGAAATTCAAAGAAAGATGTAATCATTGTGATCTGAAAAAGTGAGAGACAATGTCACTAGCCAGAGAGCCCTTGAGCTCTACTACTGAAACTAAGATGCTTTTGAACTGTGGTGTTGGAGAAGACTCTTGAGAGTCCCTTGGACTGCAAGGAGATCCAACCAGTCAATCCTAAAGGAAATCAGTCCTGAATATTCATTGGAAGGATGATGCTGAAGCTGAAGCTCCAATACTTTGACCACCTGGTGCAAAGAACTGACTCATTGGAAAAGACCCTGATGCTGGGAAATAATGAAGGCAGAGGGAGAAGGGGACGACAGAGGACAGGATGGTTGGATGGCATCACCGACTCGATGAACATGAGTTTGAGCAAGCTCTGGGAGTTGGTGTTGGACAGGGAGGCCTGGCATGCTGCAGTCCATGGGGTTGCAAAGAGTTGGACACAACTGAGCAACTGAACTGAAATCAAGAAGGATTCAGGTAAACCATCGCACAGCATGATCTGGCAGTGGAAGGGGAGGGATACAGAGGCAGGCCCGAGTGACAGGGAGAGTTCCCGCTGAGGAGTGGGAGAAAATAAGATTGAATAAATAGAGTGAAGCCAAGTTATGAGAGTCCTTGAAAACTTGGCAGATGAATTTAGACCTGATCCAATAGAAAATAGGAAACGACTGTAAATTCTTGAGCAGAGATGTGACATGGTGAAAGCTGTGTTTCAGGAAATTATGTCGGTGACAGTGTTCAGGATGGATTGGAGGCAAAAGAGACTGAAGGCTACGGTACTTTGTCTTTCTGTTCTGGAGGAGTCTATAGTAGCAAGAGATATGAAGTTTAATTTTAAAAAAGGAACTACAAGTACTCTCCTAAATCTTATTAAACTTCCTAAGCTCATTCTAAAATGAAAAGTAGCTCAGGTGACATTGAATCTGAAAATGCTAATTGTCCCTCAGTGAGAAATTCCTGTTTAGGGAAGAATAGGCAAGACTTCACCACAATTCTTTTTTACTCAAAGTGCTATATCAGCATCACCCAGGAGCCTATTCAAAACACAAAACCTCAGGCTTAGAATCCTAGACCTACAGAATCAGAATCTGCACTTTTATCAAAATCCCCACAGATTCATATGCCTTTAACTTCATATTAAAGTTTGAGATGCACTGTCATGGTAAATTTCTGTTGAACTTTTACAGTTTGTGAAAATGTGTCTATAAAACTGCTGAAACTGTTAACTTGAAAAAAAAAGCAATTATGAACTCTGCTTCCTGTGACAAGGCTGTCACATCGAGGCACCCGCCAGCCCCAGAGTTATGGGGCTCGCTCACCCACTTCACGTCTCATGGGGAATAATGTTCCATGGATGAAACAGAGCATCTGGTTGCCTTGTGAAATGTGTCACTTAGCACTTGTAGTTGAAATTGAGACATCTGTTTGTCTCCCCACCATTCTGTGGTGTTTTGCTCTCAAGTGACACTTTTTTCTCATTTGAAATGTAGCTTCCTACTGCAGTAACTTCACTGCCTTGCTGCACAAGTATGCCAGGGCAGAATCAGATTGGCACAAATAATGAAAATCAGCACATCGTCCACTTATCCAGAACCATGGCAGGACCACTACCTTAGGAACACAGTTCCAACCCAACCACGCAGTTTTTCCCTCTGGTGCTCCACTCCACAGCTGTAAAAGTCAATAGTTACCCCAGCTCATCACAAAGTATAAAATATTTGGTAACTCCCTTCTGTGTCCAGTTGCTAAAAGAAACTGAGTTTTCAAGGCCACTCTGAGAGAGTGTCTCAAACTTTCACACATATACATATCACTTGTAGATCTTACAAAAAGACACATTCTGAATCAACAGACCTAAAGTGAGGGTTGAGGTCCTGCATTTCTTTTATTTCCTTTTTTTATAGCTTTCTTGAGATAAAATTGATAAATGCAAATTGTATATATTTAAGGTGTACAATTTGATTTTTTGATATACATGTATATTTTGAAGTAATATCCACAATCATGCTAATTAAGGTGATATCTATCACCTCTCTTGGTTACCATTTGTGTGTGTGTGTGTGTGTGATGAGACCACTCAAGATGTATCCTCTTAGAAAATTGCAAGTATTCAATACAGTGTTGTTAATTATAGTCACTGTACATTAGATCTCCAGAAATTATTCATCTTGCATAACTAAAACTTTGTACTCTTTGACCAATATTCCATCTCCCTCTGCACTTCTAACAGACTCACAGGTGATACTGATGGTTCAAGGACCACACCTTGAGCAGCAAGCTCACTTGCTTAACAAGATTACATCAAGCATGTCAAGAAAGCAATAGCAAAATGGAATCACCATAGACATATCTCTGTTGCTGGGAAGAAATAAAGTCAAAGATAAGAAGAGTTATGAACAGACTTGAAATCGAAGAACAGAAAAGATAGTTAAATGTAGTAAGTTGATAAAAAAGAATTTATAAAGATGAAGTCAAAAGAGTTTTAAATGAATTAGAATTGGGTTAGTCTAATAATGTAGGTTCTGCTTAGCAATATTTCTACTAGAGACATCCACAACCATCAACTCTTGATGAGGATTTCCAAATCCCTGGGCCAGCAGGATGACAGGGAAAAAATATAGACTCTGGCAGGCAAGATCTTCCTCACTGATCCTGGACATCTGGTCACTAAATCTTTCAGAAAGGCAAATTAGAGATGGTGAATCAAAACCCCTCCAGCAGAGGCACCGATAGTGATTTTCAAATGAGTGTGGAAGCTAGCCATCTCTTGCCACTAGAACTGAAAAACCACATTGCATATTCAGTCTTGCAAAAAAGAAACAAAAGAAAAAAGTTGCCAGGCCACAGTTTTTAAGGCCCTAAAGGGTTACCAGGACAGCAAAAAGAGTGAAGCAAAGACTTTTATTTGGTGAATGCCCAGAATACATTATGGTTAAACTAGGTCAAGAAGCTTTTAGTAAGGTAATGTCCATGTAGTAACTGGGGATCTCCTCAACAAGCAAACACTGAAAACAGTTATAGTACTGTGCATTGTGAAGATGCTCACAGGATGATGGGTGGTTTTTTTTTATGCAAAAGACATTTAGCAGTCAGCAGAATTTAACCTTATGTTTTGTAATGAAGTAAGCAAACATCTACACATACTTAGCTTATAATTTTATTTGAGGTTTTATGATATACTTTGATCAGGAGCTGAGGGCAGGCCTAGACCCTGCTCACAATTTGTCTTCCTATAATGAGACTGTAAAAAAGAAAAAAAAAAGATGGGATGGGGAACAAGAAAACATAAAAATCAAAGATCAATCAACTCCAAGAAACCTCCCAATGCAAAACCCCCCCAATGCTGTCACCTACAGGGGAGGCGGGTGATGGACTCTAGTTAGCAGCTGTCAGTTAAACCCTACTTTCCAATGGGAGGAAGCTCTACTTAAACTGAGTCCTGAAATCAGTTTACATGCCTTCTTCTGTATTCCAATTTTGTCTTTCCTGACTCAGCTTGAAGACTAAAGGCAGGCCTTGACCTACTGGACCCCGAGGAGCCTGGCACAACGTGATCCTACACCCATCCTCCTGATCCTGCCTGCTGCCACCCCATAGTGGCACCCAAGTCTGACATGAGGGGCTGGCTCTCCTCCCCCTCCTCGCCATTCCCAGTCTCCCACGATGGATCTTTGACTGTGGGGAGAAACAAGAAGAGGCATGGGCCACACGCTCTAAACTCTCCCTCCCTCCCTCCCATGGTGTACCTGGCAGATAACAGAGCCTTTAGCCACTCTGTTTCCTGAAGTCCCATACCAGGTTCTTGACTCAAATGTGAAATTGGTTAGGTGCCATGGCCCCCAAATCCAAATATATATATTTATACAGTAGTATCTGGGCTTCCCAGGTGGTGCTCGTGGCAGGTAAAGAACCTGCCTGCCAATGCAGGAGATATAAGAAACACAGGTTTGATCCCTGGGTCAGGAAGATCCCCTGGAGGAGGGCACGGCAACCCACTCCAGTATTCTTGCCTGGAGAATTCCACGGACAGAGGGGCCTGGTGGGCTACAGTCCATAGAGTCGCAAAGAGTCGGACATGACTGAAGCAACAGAGCATGCACAGTGGTATTTAGTGTGGAAAGTGCAGAGTACCACGGAGTGCAGTTTGGTAGAACAATGTGGACCCCGCGTCCATGGGTTCAGACTCTCATTCTGTCCCTTAGCATCTTAGAGAAACAAACAGTGTAAGGGGCCTCTCTGAGTGCCTGTCTTCTCCTTTGTGAAGTAGAGAGAATGCCAGTATCACAAGTATTTGAGGATCAAATGAATGTATTTAAAGCAGTTGATACATGACCATCTCTTTTATAAAGTTTTTTAAAGGAGTTCAGTGCAATTGTGGAAAGTGCAGAGTACCACGGAGTGCAGTTTGGTAGAACAATGTGGACCCCGCGTCCATGGGTTCAGACTCTCATTCTGTCCCTTAGCATCTTAGAGAAACAAACAGTGTAAGGGGCCTCTCTGAGTGCCTGTCTTCTCCTTTGTGAAGTAGAGAGAATGCCAGTATCACAAGTATTTGAGGATCAAATGAATGTATTTAAAGCAGTTGATACATGACCATCTCTTTTATAAAGTTTTTTAAAGGAGTTCAGTGCAAGAAACAAAAATGGAAGGGTGCTTACAAAAAAAATCAACAACTGTTCATTTGTTTAAAAAAAAAAAAGCCATTTTTGTCTTAAGACTTTCTGCTTTAAAACACATTTTCTGTTTGAGAATTTTATCCTTGAAGTTTCTGTGAACATATTTGATGGGACTGGAAATTATTGCCAGCAGTTAGCTGTCCTCTTACCTACAATATGAAGTAAACTCTACTTCTATGGAAGAGACTATTTTCTTTCTTCATCATTTTCCAAAAGTAGGACAGTAGTCTGTCTTTCTTTGCCATAGCCTCACAGACGGTGAATCATAGTTCCTCCAGATTCTCCCAAGCGTAGAGACAGCACTGAACAGATTGTAAAGGCTGCTTTGGGGGAGGAGAGCGGCAAGCGCAGGCTCCATGGCTTTAAGGGAGGATTCAGACACTTGTGCTGGAGGCGGTACTTCTATGGAAGAGACTATTTTCTTTCTTCATCATTTTCCAAAAGTAGGACAGTAGTCTGTCTTTCTTTGCCATAGCCTCACAGACGGTGAATCATAGTTCCTCCAGATTCTCCCAAGCGTAGAGACAGCACTGAACAGATTGTAAAGGCTGCTTTGGGGGAGGAGAGCGGCAAGCGCAGGCTCCATGGCTTTAAGGGAGGATTCAGACACTTGTGCTGGAGGCGGCGTCTGCCAGCCACGCACCAGACTTGCTTGTGGTTCAGCAACAGAAGCCACACAGCACGCCTCCAGTACCCAACACGTGTGTCCCTCAGGCCGGCCTGTTTGCCACACACGACCCTCATCCCCAGTCCCCATCTGGCTGAGCTTCACAACAGCTTTGCTGACTTCACGCTCAATGTCTTGGGTCTTCCTGCTATGAGCTAAGGGACCTTATTTAGAGCCATTTCCTCCCACCAAGGAGCTAATTGTATGTGTTTTCAACAATACAACCATCTGGGCATCTGATGCCAGTCACCAAATAATTAGTGGGAAATGTTGCAACATATCCAGGGGTATTTAATAAATATTTCTTGCATGAATAAGTGAGGCTTTAGCAACTGCCCATTTGTTTGCTCCACAAGAGAGTAAGTAAGAAACTTCTCATACTTCTCTGGGCCCCTCTCAATGTTCTAAAGGCCCTCATACCTTTGCCCATACTCCAGGTGTGAGCTGTTTCCAAGTGTCCATCCTTGGGCTACTGCTCTTCCCAACTCCTTTCCCTACTCCTCTTCAATATCTTATCCATTACTTCCACTTCAAGCATCACCTGCATTCCAATAACTGGCAATATTTATTCCCAGTCTACAGCACTTCTTGCAACAGACTTGAAAATCCAACTTTCTATAGTCATTTCCATCAGACATTCATGGGAATCAAACTCCACATCCAATATTGAATTCATTGTTTTACCCTGAAAGCATTCTTCCAGCTTCATATTCTACCTCAGTTGGTAGCCCAGCCATCCATTCTAAAAATTCTGGGAATGTTCCTCAACTTTTCTAACTCCTGCAACCACCCCCAAGTGATCAGTTTCCCAGTTCTGTTCAGCTGACTTCCCAAGTATTGCTTGAACTGGATCCTTCTCTTTCTTTCCAGTTTGCCCAGGCCTACCTCAGGTTCACATCATCTCCAGTGTGGAGTGTTACATTAGCCTCCGAATTAGGCTCCCTGCTTCCTCCATTCACGCCCACAGAGAAGTAAGAGTGATTTAACTCAGTGCAGATCCCATGGACAGAGGAGCCTGGTGGGCTACAGTCCATAGAGTTGCAAAGAGTTGAACACAACTGAAGTGACTTAGCATGCACCTATGAGCTAACATAGTCTCCTTTCTCTGCAGAGTTCCATTTGTTGCTTATTATTTTCAAGGACTATCTTCAATGTGTACCATAGAAGCCAGTTTTACGTGTTTTGTTCTCTAATGTAGTCCAAGAACCTAGAATAGAATCTGGCACATAGTAGGAACATAATAAATATTTATTAAATAAATAAGTGAGGCCATAGACCAATCTGCCAGCTGATGTCACACAGGGCTAGGTAGTTATGCGTTTTTTTCTTTGGCTCTCGTTACTGCTTACCCACCTCTGCAGCCTGTGGAGCCACTCAGAGGAACATTCTTCTGACTATTAACCACCACCAAGGTTATACCATTGCCCTGCCAAAGGCCTGAACTCAGAATGAAGCTGGGTTTCAAGTATAATAGACATGGGAAAACAGCCACCTAAGCTCTAAAACAGCTCTGCCTGTGCCTGGAGTCCCAGACACACTAGAGGTTTCACAAGTTCCTGGCCTCCTTTCTCTGTGGGAAAATCAAAATGAATCCACAGCACTCAGCAAACTTCACCCCAAACTTCCTCTCTCTACAATCAGTTGTAAAATAAAGACACTGTGCATTAAAACAGAGGCAAACATCTTAAATGAAACACATGACCAAGCAGGCCCTATTATGAGAACCAGACTGAAAAGAAATTCCAAAGATTCAGGCAAACCCCTCTGCATTTTGGAGAGTTTACCTGGCCAAGTCTTACTCATCCTCGATGGCTCGGCTCCCATGTTCCCTTTTTAGAGAAGAATACAGTCGCTGCCTTCCCCTTACCACCCCATCCAGCAGTGTTCAACAGCAGGTGCAGCCTCGGTCACCATCAGAGCAGCTTCACGTTTCTGGGGCTTGAAAGTAATACAATTTCTGTGACCCTCTTTCAAAAGAATAAAAAATTGCAAATATAAAATTAGATGCAAAAATCACATCAAAATACAATTTTTGAAAAGTTAAAGAACTAAACCATCTATCACAAAACAGAAAAAAATAACCTCATATTTAGTTGATTAACTGCATGATACCTTTAGCATACATTTCCTATGCATTTTCTCCTACTTGCTGATTGCATACTCTTTCTGACCTCTTCATGCCATGATTTTGTAATATTCCCCATAGAGACAAGAGAAATACAATTCACTCTTTCCTTTGCCACAGTTGACAAATATTTATCTTTTATTATTGATAGTTGGGCTGCATAAAACATGCTATATTATATACAGACAAGTTCTCTGTACTGTTACAAACACAGAATCTCTGATAACTCTGTTTCATAAAATTCCCATCCAAAAAAAAACTACATATGGTGTGTTTATTATTGTAGATGAAAGTTCTATTTTAACTAGACATCAGTGAAAATCAAAAACTTTGCTTTTGGTTTTACACATTGAATCACTGAAAATTTTTTTTCACAGACTAGCTTCTGGCTCCATTTATTTCAAATTTTCTTTTTCTCCATCCACATTCTTGCCATGCCAGGATGGTAGAGCACATTCATATCATCCTACAAACTCTAGCCTTGTACTCTCAAGTCACAGTGTCAGGTGAGTTGACACAATAAGAAATAAAACAGTCCTAGAATACCAAGATAATTAGTAATTACTTAATTTCACATGGAGGTGACTGAAAAACACATATGTCGTGAAACCCAAACAAAAGGTATCGATTCAGCTTCTCCTAGTCTTTGCTGTTGTTCAGTTGCTCAGTTGTTTCCGCCCTTTGTGACCCCATGGACTGCAGCATGCCAGGTTTCCCTGTCCTTCACCATCTCCTAGGGCTTGCTCAAATCATATCCACTGAATCAGTGATGCCATCCAACCCTCCCATCCTCTGTCACCCCTTTCTCCTGCTGCTGCCAATCTTTCCCAGCTTCAGAGTCTTTTCCAGTAGGTTGGCTCTTCCCATCTGGTGGCCAAAGTAGGAAGCTTCAGGTTCAGCATCAGTCCTTCCAATGAATATTCAGGACTGATTTCCTTTAGGATTAACTGGTATGATCTCCCTGCAGTCCAAGGGACTCTCAAGAGTCTTCTCCAACACCCAGTTTAAAAACATCAATTCTTCGGCGCTCAGCCTTCTTTATGGTCCAACTCTCACATCCATACATGACTACTGGAAAAACCATAACTTTAACTATATGAATCTTTATCAGCAAAGTAATGCTGACATTACACTATCTAGGTATGTCATAGCTTTTCTTCCAAGGAACAAATGTCTTTTAATTTCATGGCTACAGTCACCATCTGCAGTGATTTTGGAGCCCAAGAAAATAAAATCTCTTACTGTTTCCATTGTTTTCCCATTTGCCATGAAGTGATTCTACTGAATGCCATGATCTTAGTTTTTTGAATGCTGAGTTTTAAGTCAGCTTTTTCACTCTCCTCTTTAACCTACATCAAGAGGCTCTTTAGTTCCTGTTCACTTTCTACCATAAGTGGGGGTGTTATCTGAGGCTATTGATATTTTTGCCAGCAGTCTTGACTTCAGCTTGTGCTTCATCCAGTCTGGCATTTCATATGAGGTACCCTGCATATAAATTAAATAAGCAAGGTGACAATATACAGCCTTGATGTACTCCTTTCGCAGTTTGGAATTAGTCTGTTGTTCCATGTCTGGTTCTAACTATTGGTTCTTGACCTGCATACAGGTTTATCAGGAGGCAGGTAAGGTGGTCTGGTATTCCCATCTCAAGAAGAATTTTCCATAGTTTGTTGTGATCTACACAGTCAAAGGCTTTAGCTTGGTCAGTGAAGTAGAAGTAGATGTTTTTCTGGAACTCTCTTGTTTTTCTCAATGACCCAACAGATGTTGGCAATTTGATTCTGGTTCCTCTACCTTTTCTAAATGCAATGTGTACATCTGGAAAGTCTCAGTTCACCTACCACTGAAGCCTTGTTTGGAGGATTTTGAGCATTATAATGCTAGCATGTGAAATGAGTACAATTGTGTGGTGATTTGAACATCCTTTGGCATTGCCTTTCTTTGGCATTGGAACGAAAACTGACCTTTTCCAGTCCTATGGCCACTGCTGAGTTTTCCAAATATGCTGACATATTGAGTGTAGCACTTAACAGCATTGTCTTTTAGAATTTGAAATAGTTGAGTTGGCATTCCATCACCTCCACTAGCTTTGTTCTTAGTGATGCTTCCTAAGGCCCACCTGACTTCTCATTCCAGTATGTTTGGCTCTAGGTGAGTGATCACATCATTGTGGATATCCAGGTCATTAAGATCTTTTTTGTATATCTCATCTGTGTATTCTTGCCACATCTTCTTAATATCTTCTGCTTCTGTTAGGTCCATATTTTTTTTTTTGTCCTTTATTGTGCCCATCTTTGCATGAAATGTTCCCTTGGTATCTCTAATTTTCTTGAAGAGATCTCTAGTCTTTCCCATTCTATTGTTTTCCTCTATTTCTTTGCATTGTTCACTTAGGAAGCCTTTTTCATTTCTCTTTCCTATTCTCTGGAACTCTGCAAATTCAGATGGGTATATCTTTCCTTTTTCCTTTGCCTTTTACTCCCTTTCTTTTCTCAACTATTTGCATGCTTCATCAGACAACCATTTTACCTTTTTGCATTTCTTTTTCTTGGGGATGGTTTTGATCACTGCCTCCTGTACAATGTTACAAACCTCTGTCCATAGTTCATCAGGCATTCTGCCTATCAGATCTAATATGTTGAGTCTATTTGTCACTTCCACTGTAGAATCATAAGGGATTTGATTTAGGTCATACCTTAGTTACTTTAACCTCTTCACCACCAGGGAAGCCCCTTATTGGTGTAATGGTTCCCCTACTTTCTTCAATTTAAGTCTGAATTTTGCAATAAGGAGTTCACAGTCTCAGCCACAGTCAGCTCCAGGTCTTGATTCTGCTGACTGTATAGAGCTTCTCAACTTTGACTGCAAAGAATATAAGCAATCTGATTTCAGTATTGACCATCTGGGGTGATGTCCATGTGTAGAGTTGTCTCTTGTGTTGTTGGAAGAGGGTGTTTGCTATGATCAGTGCATTCTTTTGGTAAAACTCTGTTAGCCTTTGCCCTGCTTCATTTTGTACTTCAAGGCCAAACTTACTGTTACTCCAGGTATCTCTTGACTTCCTACTATTGCATTCTATTCCCCTACCTATGATGAAAGAGACATCTTTTTTTTTTTTTTTTTGATGTTAGTTCTAGAAGGTCTTGTAGGTTTTCACAGAACTGTTAACTTCAGCTTCTTTGGCATTAGTGGTGGGGGCATAGACATGGAAATGGTTTGCCTAAATCCTGAAAATGCCTAATGTTAGTCTTATGCTACATAGTATAAGGAAAAGTGAGATACAGAAGAAGCCACAGTAAAACAAGAATGCACTCCTGCCCAAATGCTCTGAAAATAGCTGGCATTCACAAATTTTACAAGAACATATGTCCGTGTGAACACATTGCTAGGACTTCAGAGCAAGCCCAGCAAGTGAGGGTTCTGAAGCTTAAGCTTCGTTAACTTCACAAACAGTCCATTTCTAATCATTGCAATTTACCAGATTGTATATTACTTAAATATGTTTCTGTTTCCCCTTGCAGACTCTCGACTTCTTAGGAGCAGGATTATGTCCTAATCATTTTTGCATCTCCAGTACTTAACACTGGAGTATAATAGACACTCAATAAACGCGTGTTACCTGAGTTGAACCGAGATAGAAGAGAAACCAAAACATTTAACCGAGCCCATCTATATAATTTTAGAAGCATTAAACCCCTTGCTGCCGTAGAAAGAAAAGCATGCTGGTGTCAATCAGGTATTTTGCATTTAGTGAAAGGTGACTGACCAAGTAAGGTTTAAAAATAAAGCATTTACCTAAAATATCATAAGAGAATCATGAGTCTGCAGTTACCTTACCAATAGGTAAGATTATACCTATCTGGCCAAAGTACTAAACAGTGTGTCAACCCAGCAAAACAATACTTTCCTAAACCAAAGGCAATATAGTGAAGAAAGACATCACAAAGCAGTTGTAAATGACATTTGGTAAATATTTTCATGTGCTTTGATTATATTTCCAATGTATTTATTCATTCAGCAGGCATTTTGTGAATTTCTGCTATACACCAGCCATTGAGCCATTGTGTGTTAGGGCTTAAGGATTGTGACATGAATCAGATTGGACATAGTTCCCAGTGATATGAAACATAGAGCCTTAAGAAGGAGACAGACATTAGTTACATTTAAGTAATCACAATAGTGAAAGTGAAGTCACTCAGTCGTGTCTGACTCTTGGCGACCCCATGGACTGCAGCCTACCACGCTCCTCCGTCCATGGGATTTTCCAGGCAAGAGTACTGGAGTGGGGTGCCATTGCCTTCTCCAATAATATCAAGTTAATCACAAACTTAGATAAGCTCTGAGAAGGAAAGGAGCAAGACCCCATGAGAGTATAAATGAAGGGCCTTGATCTATGACTTCATTAAAGATACCTTCCCTTAGAAACAGACACTTGAGTTGAAATGAAGGATAAGAAAGAATTAACTATTAATAACTGAAGAGGATCAGCATCATAAAGGGGTATCTAGACAGAGAAGCAGAACTGCCATGGTGAGAAGGAGCTGGAGACTATCAGTCGCCCTTCCTAATCCATTCTCTACCCTCTTTACCCTGCTCTGTATCTCCAAATGTTTACTTCTGAGTATTATCCAATTTCTCTGTCCTCTGGATTCTGCTAACTTTTAGCCAGTTGTTTGAGACATTTATTCTAGTTCTCACCCCGTTTGTTCTTGGTTGGGAATTGTTGTATATTATCTCTCTAACAGCATAGCCTCTGATACATTGTCTTATTCCAGGACTGTAGCAAAGCCACCTAGGAATCTGTAGTCCTTCCTTCTTCTGATACCTATGCTGCTGCTAAGTTGCATCAGTTATGTCTGACTCTGTGTGATCACATAGACAGCACCCAACAGGCTCCTCTGTCCCTGGGATTCTCCAGGCAAGAACACTGGAGTGGGTTGCCATTTCTTTCTCCAATGCATGAAAGTGAAAAGTGAAAGTGAAGTCGCTCAGTCATGTCCGACTCTTAGCGACCCCATGGACTGCAGCCCACCATGCTCCTCCATCCATGGGGTTCTCCAGGCAAGAGTACTGGAGTAGGATGCCATTGCCTTCTCCATCTCATACCTATAGGGATCTACATTCTTGGTAACAGCTCTCAGATGCTTGCTCCATAATCTTATTTTCCCTTAACCTTGAATATAGCTTGTAAATAGTCCATCACAAACTCTCCTTAAGCACGCAGTTGGGATGTACTAGCTAGTTCCTGCTGGGAATGTGATATAATATATGAAAGGAAGTGAAACGCAAGCTCATAGCTGTCATGTGAAATGAGGAGAGTGGTATGAGACGTGGCTGTGATCTTGGGGAGAGAGCAGGGAATGCTTGCTTGAAGTAAGATCTTAGTTCCCTGCCCAGGAATTGGACCCAGTAGCCTGGATGAACGCCAGGAATCCTAGCCACTAGACTAGCAAGAGCTGGAGGTTAGAAGCAAAATTCCCCTGGATCTTGCCCCATTTGAAAGCAAGAATGTTTCAAAGAGACAAAAACTGTAAATAAAATAAGTATAAAGTTTCTTATTAGAGACACAACACAACATGTGGGAGAGCACATGGAAAAACTATTTAGTTAAGACAGAAGCAAGACAGAGATACACACCTGACACATACTCAGAGAGAAAGAGTGTGTGTGTGCTCCCTAATGAGCAGGAGTGCCCAGAGAAGCATTCAAGTTGCTTGTTCTTCTGGGTCTTTGTTTCAGCTCAGTTCAGTTCAGTCGCTCAGTCATGTCTGACTCTTTGCGACCCCATGAATCGCAGCATGCCACGCCTCCCTGTCATCACCATCTCCTGGAGTTCACTCAGAGTCACGTCCATCGAGCCAGTGATGCCATCCAGCCATCTCATCCTCGGTCATCCCCTTCTCCTCCTGCCCCCAATCCCTCTTAGCATCAGGGTCTTTTCCAGTGAGTCAACTCTTCGCATGAGGTGGCCAAAGTACTGGAGCTTCGGTCTCTGTTTACCTCTGACCAATTATCTTACTTCTTTTTCCCCCACCTGGCCTCTCCTAGGTCCCTCCCTGACATGTGTGAGCTTCTTTTCGCCAAGATGGATTCCAGCACAGAGGCCTGTGGGTAGGTTGACCACACCCATTACACGATGGAGACCCCTTCCTTTTGACCCCCAAGGAGACATTCTGTGCATGTGTAGTCAGGGAGGTCTCCTCAACATTAGAGAAAGAGAAATATGTGGTCTCTTTATCTGTTACTCAGTTCCTTCAGCTCCTACTATTATTCTTATCTTGGACTATCTGATAACAGAGGTCAAATTCCAGCTGCTCGGCCTGGGTTCATCTATCTCCTGCCTCAATTGGAGAGCCCCATAGGAGCGAAACTGTCTAGGGCCTTTTGAAGAATTTAGATTCTTATCCTAAGAATTTGGATTCTAAGCAGAAGGGACATAATAAGGTTTTCTGTTTTGGTCAAAGTTAGATCAATGTTGGTCAGAAAAACAAGTGGGGATGAGACAATGGAGATAAGAACTTTCATTATCCATAAGAGGTTTGATGGAAGGAAAGTTTTAAGGAAATAACTTCAGAAGGAATGTGTGATTAATAACAAGCTTTATTAAAAAGCTGAAGAGAAAGAGAATGGGTATGTTCCAACAGGAGAATACAGTAGAATATGCACGACAAAGATGGGGAATGGTTAGAATTTAGGTGTTGGGGGCATGAAGTAGCACAGATAATGGCACCGGCCATAAACACAAAGAGGAGCCCCCGCTGCAGTGAAAGAGCGAGCAGAGGTGGAATGTAAATGTAAGCTCTTGTATTAGCATGTTGCTGCTGCTGCTGCTAAGTCGTTCAGTCGTGTCCGACTCTGTGCGACCCCATAGACGGCAGCTCCCCAGGCTCCCCCATCCCTGGGATGCTCCAGGCAAGAACACTGGAGTGGGTTGCCATTTCCTTCTCCAATGCATGAAAGTCGCTCAGTCATGTCCGACTTTGCGACCCCATGGACTGCAGCCTACCAGGCTCCTCCATCCATGGGATTTTCCAGGCAAGAGTACTGGAGTGGGTTGCCGTTGCCTTCTCCATTAGCATGTTAGATAGCAGGAAATAGAAGGTGGGGCTTTCCATCTTCTGTGAGCTTTTTTGGTAAGATATCAATAGAAAGAAAGGTCATTCATCACTGAGAGAGAAAACACTGAGGTGAGGTGGAAAAGATCAGAGGTTTGATAACAGAAGAAATGGTTTGAAATATTTGCTGTTAACATCAGAAGTCCAGCTCAGACCAGAAGATTTCGATAAGAGGTGCCGAACAGTTTTGAGAACACTTTTGAATTTCATTGTTTTCATGGATGTTCCCTTCTTCACTCTATGATAAGCCTGATCAGCCCAAGAGATTTAAATGGACCTATCCTAGACTTTGACTTCAGGGGTAGACTTAGAATTACTGGTCTAATAATGAGCTCATGACCCTAGCTTGGCCAATCAGACAATAGCCTGAAAATTACTAATGTTATCAGAAAGGACATTCTTTCCCTTTCACTGCTATTAAAAGTACAGAGAAAATGTGAACTTAGTTAAGGATGCTATATGTCACCCCGTCATCAAGCTGAACAAAAAAGCAGAACCCTGATGGTACTGTTCTGAGCATCCAGATCCAGCCATGGCAAAATCTTGACCACTCCTTTACCTTTCTGCTTACATAAGCCAATAAATTTCCATTTTTGCTTCAGTAGCTTAGGTGCATTTCTATCTAACACATATTAATTATGAAGTAACCATAAAATTTTAGCCTTACCAATATCATCTCACTTTTTCCAGAAATGTTTCTCTGATTAAATACAAACACAGAAAATGTGGTGGCTACCACAGCTTACTAAGGGAAGAGCTGTGCCAGGAAAGTGTGATATTAGGTAGAAGGTACCAGAGAATCACATAAGCCTGGTGGCCGGAATTCTTTTCTTTAATCTATATGCCTGACCTAGTGTGACTGAGGTTAAGATTGCAACTGGAGGACACAGTATTCAAAGTTAAATCCTCACTGAGAAAAATCTAATCTGGGCACCCTTCCTACAGGAGTACACCCCTCACTGTGCTCCTACTGGCCAAGGCAAGAGACTGCCTACAAAACTATATTCACTGCAGTCAAGGCTACTTCTGGAGAGAAAGAAATGCTACTGACGTTGGAGAAGGAAGACTAGAACAGGGAACCAAAAGAGACTGGAGAGTAAGTCTGAAAAACTTAAAAGGAGTTCAGCCTATCGTGTTGCCAGATACACCAGATGTAACAGCCAGCAACTGTTGAAACTGAGACAAAGCATGAAGGGTAATCTTTTCAACTGCATACTCTTCCAGCTTCTGAACAGAGAAAGAGGCAAGTACTATAGGCCCATGAATCATCTACACTTGTGCCTGGCAGGAAACTTCTAATAATTTATACCTTCCATCTGCATGCAACTTAAAAGACTAATTACCGGTGATACTGACTAATACCTACTAAGATTAATGGATGAGGGTTTTAAAAATGAGCCCAACAGGAACCCCAAACTCAGCATGACTACAGACAAAAAAATTTTTCTGTGACATAAGCAGATGGTATTTAGAGCTTCCAATTTGACACAAGTGAAAGGTAGTCCCCTTGTTGGGTTAATTATTTAAACTTCACTCCAAGATCAATAATTAATTTAAACTGTCACTGATATCTTTTGCATTATCACTTCTACCTTTCAAAACTAAGAACATAAAGAAGTTTTTGAAAGAAGGAAAGGCCATCTGGCCTACTCTAGTTACCACTTATGGTTAATAGTTATTAATATTAATAATTTTACATAAAAGCATACAAACCTTGAGGCTTTCAAGTCCTCCAGTAGACATTA
Source organism: Aepyceros melampus (assembly GCA_006408695.1). Taxonomy (NCBI): domain Eukaryota; kingdom Metazoa; phylum Chordata; class Mammalia; order Artiodactyla; family Bovidae; genus Aepyceros; species Aepyceros melampus. Next base: position 85,082 of record SJXQ01005952.1, on the reverse strand, counting down.
TAGATTAGGTAAGTCTTGCCAAGCACAAAGCTAGGAATAATTAGCTAGTAAATCCCACTGAAAAAAGTATCCAATCAAAATGAAACTTGAGCTCCTATACAGTATGTAATAAACTTTTCCTAAAGACCATATATTTCCTAGCCCCATTTTTACACCAGATCCAATTCTCATTGCCCTTTGAAGTCAAAGTCACCCTTGTACACAGAAGATACAGATGGAACTTGGAAGCAAACAGAATCAAGTTCTAGTTTCATTCTAGCTAGATTTATGAAAAGCATCCATAGTCAATTTTTTTAAATTTATTTTAATTGGAGAATAGTTACTTTACAATATGGTGATGGTTTTTGTGATACATCAGCATGAATTGGCCATAGGTACACATGTGCCCTCCCCTTCCCGACCTCCCTCCTGACCCCAACCCTCTGAGTTGTCCCAGAGCACTGGCTTTGGGTGCCCTGCTTTATGCACCAAACTTGCACTGGTCATCTGTTTTACATATGATAATATACATGTTTCAATGGTATTCTCTCAAATCTTCCCACCCTCACCTTCTCCAGCTGAGTCAAAAAATCTATTCTTTAAAATCACAAATAATTTGTCTCAGAAATGCCTTTCTTCACAATTATGCTTTGCCTTATTAAGCCTGTTCCGGTTACTTTCAAAAGACTTTCTTAGAATATATAAGAGACATTTTATTCTATTTTATACTGAAGATTAGAGAATTTTTGTGACTTGACTAAGACTATACTATTAGTCATTCGGATTTATGTAATCTTAGTGAAAATTGGGAAAGGAGTATCTCAATCTGTATGTTGTCACCCTGCTTATTTAATTTATATGCAGAGTACATCATGCAAAATGCCAGGCTGGATGAAGCACAAGTTGGAATCAAGATTGCCGGGAGAAATATCAATAACCTCAAATATGCAGATGACACCACCCTTATACGACAGAAAGCAAAGAGGAAATAAAGACCCTCTTGATGTAAGTGAAAGAGAAGAGTGAAAAGCTGACTTAAAACTCAACATTCAAAACTCTTAAGATATGGTATCTGATCCCATCACTTCATGGCAAATAGATGGGGAAACGATGGAAATAGCGACATACTTTATTTTCTTGGGCTCCAAAATCATTGCAGATGGTGACTGCAGCCATGAAATTCAAAGATGCTTGCTCCTTAGAAGAGAAGCTATGACAAACCTAGATAGCATATTAAAAAGCAGAGACATTACTTTGCTGACAAAGGTTTGCCTAATCAAAGCTATGATTTTTCCTGTAGTCATGCATGGATGTGAGAGTTGGACCATAAAGAAAGCTGAGCACTGAAGAATTGATGCTTTTGAACTGTGGTGTTGGAAAAGACTCTTGAGAGTCCCTTGGAATGCAAGGAGATCAAATCAGTCAATCCTAAACGAAATCAGTTCTGAATATTCACTGAAAGGACTGATGCTAAAGTTGAAACTCCAATGCTTTGGCCACCTGACTCGAAGAACTGACTCATTGGAAAAGACTCTGATGCTGGGAAAGATTGAAGTCAAGAGATGGGGATAACAGAGGATGAGATGGTCAGATGGCATCATCAACTCAGTGGACATCAATTTGAGCAAGTTCTGGGAGATGAAAGGACAGGGAAGTCTGGCATGCTGCAGTCCATGGAGTTGCAAAGAGATGGACATGACTGAGCAACTGAACAACAACAAACCACTGAATCAGCTATGGAAATTTTGTTCCGTACATAAATTCTTTCTCTTTTTAATTCTTAATACCCAAGTCTCTATAGCTAGTATTTCACTGATTGTAGACACAAGAATTCTAAAAATCATATTTGTCATGCCTTTGCAAAATAATTTCGAGCATAATAATGATAACTAGACAATTTCTTCATCTGCAAAATGGAAATAATTTATGAGCTAATACAGGGAAATCACATACCACAGTGCTTAACGCATAGTGTTTTGTAAATAATAATCATCACAAACACAGTTTTCTTTTTCCTCTTTCATCTGGTCAACCTTTCTACACTTCTGCTTACCAGATTGCTTTTCTGCCCTACTCTTACATAGTGATCCTTCCCAGAAACCCAGGGAATTATTATCCCATAATAAGTATTACCTTCCTCTTTTCCTTTTAACAAGGTCCCAAATAATCTTTCTTTAGACCAAAATCTTGCTAATTCTTGTCAAGCCTCTTCTGTTTGAAAATAATATTCTATTTTCAAAGAACATTTCTATTCTCAGAGAATGCTTTCCCTGTGTCAAATCATAATGTGCTCAGTCACTCAGTTGTGTCTGACTCTTTGTGACCCTGTGGACTATAGTGCACCAGGCTCCTCTGTCCATGAGATTCTCCAGGCAAGAATATTGGAGTGGGTTGCCATGCCCTCCTCCAGGGGATCTTCCCAACCCAGGGATTGAACCTGGGTCTCCTGCATTGCAGGCAAATTCTTTACCTTCTGAGCCATCAGAGAAGCCCATTACTAGACTGACAATCCTTAATACGATTTAATTATTCCAAACATAGAGGAGACTTTAAACCCAAGTTACCATCAGTTCAGTTCAGTTCAGTCACTCAGTCGTGCCCAACTCTTTGAGACCCCATGAACCGCAGCACACCAGGCCTCCCTGTCCATCACCAACTTCCAGAGCTTACTCAAACTCATGTCCATTTAGTCTGTGATGTCATCCAACCACTTCTTCCTCTGTCATCCCCTTCTCCTCTCACCTTCAATCTTTTCCAGCATCAAGGTCTTTTAAAATGAGTCAGCTCTTCACATCAGGTGGCCAAAGTATTCGAGTTTCAACTTCAGCATCAGTCCTTCCAATGAATATTCAGGACTGATATCCATTAGGATGAACTGGTTGGATCTCCCTGAAGTCCAAGGAACTCTCAAGAGTCTTCTCCAACACCACAGTTCAAAAGCATCAGCATCAATTCTTCAATGCTCAGCTTTCTTTATAGTCCAACTCACATTCATAGATGATGCTGGAAAAACCATAGCCTTGACTAGACGGACCTTTGTTGGCAAAGTAATATCTCTGCTTTTGAATATGCTATCTAGGTTGGTCATAACTTTCCTTACAAGGAGTAATATCTGTTAATTTCATGGCTGCAATCATCATCTGCCATGATTTTAGAGCCCCCAAAAATAAGTCTGACACTGCTTCCACTGTTTCCCCATCTATTTGCCACGAAGTGACAGGACCAGATGCCACAATCTTCGTTTTCTGAATATTGAGCTTTAAGCCAACTTTTTCACTCTCCTTTCACTTTCATCAAGAGTCTCTTTAGTTTCTCTTCACTTTCTGCCATAAGGATGGTGTCATCTGCATATCTGAGGTTATTGATATTTCTCCCAGCAATCTTGATTCCAGCTTGTGCCTCTTCCAGCCCAGCGTTTCTCATGATGTTCTCTGCATAGAAGTTAATAAGCAGGGTGACAGTATGCAGCCTTGACATATTCCTTTTCCTATTTGGAACCAATCTGTTGTTCCACGTCCAGTTCTAACTGTTGCTTCCTGACTTACATATAGGTTTCTCAAGAGGCAGGTCAGGTGGTCTGGTATTCCCATCTCTTTCAGAATTTTCCACAGTTTATTATGATCCACACAGTCAAAGACTTTGGCATAGTCAATAAAGTATAAATAGATGTTTATATGAACTCTCTTGCCTTTTCCATGATCCAGCAGATGTTGGCAATTTGATCTCTTGTTCCTCTGCCTTTTCTAAAACCAGCTTGAACATCTGAAAGTTCACAGTTCATGTATTGCTGAAGCCTGGCTTGGAGAATTTTGAACATTACTTTACTAGCATGTGAGATGAATGCAATTGTGCAGTAGTTTGAGCATTCTTTGGCATTGCCTTTCTTTGGGATTGGAATGAAAACTGACCTTTTCTCATCCTGTGGCCACTGGTGGGTTTTCCAAATTTGCTGATATATTGAGTGCTGCACTTTCACAGCATCATCTTTCAGGATTTGAAAGAGCTCAACTGGAATTCCATCACCTCCACTAGCTTTGTTCATAGTGATTTTTTCTAAGGCCCACTTGACTTCACATTAATATTCTGTCTAGATTGGTAATAATTTTTCTTCCAAGGAGTAAGCATCTTTTATTTCATGGCTGCAGTCACCATCTGCAGTGATTTTGGATCCCAAAAATAAAGTCTGACACTGTTATCCCAGCTATTTGTCATGAAGTGATGGGACCAGGTGCCATGATCTTAGTTTTCTGAATGTTGAGTTTTAAGCCAACTTTTTCACTCTCCTCTTTCACTTTCATCAAGAGGCACTTTAGTTCTTCACTTTCTCCCATAACCGTGTTGTTATCTGCATATCTGAGTTTATTGATATTTCATCCAGCAATCTTGATTCCAGCTTATGCTTCATCCAGCCCAGAGTTTCTCATGATGTACTTTGCATATAAGTTAAATAAGCAGGGTGACAACATACAGCCTTGACCTACTCCCTTTCCTATTTGGAACCAGTGTGTTGTTCCATGTCCAGTTCTAACCTCTGCTTCCTGACCTGCATACAGATTTCTCAAGAGGCAGGTCAGATGGTCTGGTATTCCCATCTCTTTAAGAATTTCCCACAGTTTGTTGTGATCCATACAGTCAAAGGCTTTGACATAGTCAATAAAGCAAAAGTAGATGTTTTCCTGGAATTCTCTTGTTTTTTCATTGATCCAACAGATGATCTCTGGTTCCTTTGCCTTTTCTAAATCCAGCTTGAACCTCTGGAAATTCACTGTTCACATACTTTGGTACCTGGCTTGGAGAATTTTGAACATTATTTTAATAACATGTAAGATGAGTGCAACTGTCCAGTAGTTTTAGCATTCTTTGGCGTTGCCTTTTGTTTGGGGTAGAAATGAAAATTGACCTTTTCCAGTCTTGTGGTCACTGCTGAGTTTTCCAAACTTGCTGGCATATTGAGTGCAGCACTTTCACAGCCTGCAGTTAACCACATAGATCCATCCCATAATCATGGAAATTTTGCTTTTAATAGACAAGAGGTTACAGGTTTTGACTGAGACTTAGCTCTTCATTCTGATTGAATTTGAGTGACCCTAAAAGAAAATTTTAATGTATAGTCAGGGTCAGAGCATGGCCATGTGAGAAGGTGAAGTGAAGTGAGTTGCTCAGTCGTGTCCAATTCTTTGCAACCCCGTGAACTGTAGCCGGCCAGGCTTCTCTGTCCATGGGATTCTCCAGGCAAGAGTACTGGAATGGGTTGCCATTTCCTTCTCCAGGGGATCTTCCCAACCCAAGGATCGAACCTGGGTCTCCTGCATTGCAGGCAGACGCTTTATTCTCTGAGCCACCAGGGATGTGAGAAGGTACCATCTAGTAATATCAATAATGACCAGAACATGACTACAATTTTTCCTTTAAAGTAAATTTCCTCAGGTCCAATCAATTAGTCTTGGGGTGCAAAAATTCCTCAAGGTAACCCAGAAGTACTAGACACAGGTAATCGCCCACAAACTCAGCAATTGGATTGATTTTTTAAACTACCATAGGATCATGCCTATGATATAAAAACATTAGATTCATATGCAAAGGTCCAAGAAGTCAAGAAAATATACCTGCCTTTTTGCTGCATCCCCTGAGAAGCGTGGTAGCTTCCTACTGCCCTCACAACTTGCTCTCTTAATTCAATAATCTACACACTTGAAGTCAGGTGGAAATTCACTTTATATATTTTACATCCTTCCAACAGCAGCAGCACCCCAGCCCATGCCCTTCTGGCTCCCATTATTTTCATGCTGTTTAAAATGGAAAAGGAAGGGGTACAGGATCGCTGAATCAAAAGGAGGCAGCAAGTAAGCCCAGTTCTGATTACAAGTGTCAAGTTCTTCCTGAAATATTTCTGAGGAGTGAGAGAACAAGCAGATTTATAGGGTTCATACTTCACTGGTTTTTATTTTGGTGGTACGTGTAGATGAGAAAAGATTAAAAGCCCAAACAAATGTCTAAATCATTGTGCACCTCTGCAGTACGTCTCTCAGCCATCGGCGCCGTGGACAGCACTCCACAGGGGAAAATAATCCCTGGCCTGTTCCTCAAGGAAAGGCAAGGGAAAAAGATCCCAAAGAATTAGAAGGGAAGTTCCAAACTGTCAAAACTGTATTTCATGAAAAACAGTGATTCCATTTTAATATGAATTGTCTTTGAAGTTTTAAGTACCAAAAAAACTAATTCAAAGGTTTGTGTATGGTATAATTCAAAGTGTGATTTATATTGAAGACATAATGGTCTGGGTGTTAATTTTTCCAGAAATACAAGGAAGAATTGTATTTCACATAAGATATGCAAATATACTATGGAAAATAAGAATAGTATTTCACATCAATAAAATATCCAAGTGTGATATGTTAATTGACATGCAAAAGGCCAAAATTGATCACACATGAAATCTGACCTTATTATTATACCATCTCCCAAGCCCCTGGAAATAAACAGCTTTCCTTCGCACATTGAGTGCTAGATTTTTTAGTATATATATAGAAGGCGGCAGGTGGAAGAATAGTATAATTATTAGAGAAAAGAGGTTCGGATCTCATGGTTCTAAATTTAAATCCCAGCTTGAATATTTTTTAACCAAGTGAAGTCAGACAAGTTACTTAACTTCCTAAGCCTCTTAAGCATTATGTACATTTTTAATTTCTCGAGCCTCTCTAAGCATCATCTATGAATGGGGGAATTAACACTTTTCTTAAATTTAAATAGGGCAACATATGTGGTGTTATATGCAGTCATTAAACTAGTTGTTAATGATTATATGATAGCTAATTTTAAAGGAAAATTATGGTCATAAACAAAGAAATGTATCCCTACAATTCGGGTTGTTTTCCTAATGATAATATCTGGGGCCCAGGAGCCTTCTGGAGCTTTCCAAATGACAATAAAAAGAAGTAGCTATTTTGCCCACCCAAAATCTAGTTTACCTTCAATATTTACATCCCAATCACTCCCACTCTCCTTTAGCATCCAACATCTCACCACTTTCTTTCCTTTCCAACTGCTGATGTTCCTGCCTCTGATACTGGTTTCTATTTCAATGCTTAAATACTGGAATCCACTGTTTTTAGCCACCTTCTATATATAAAAGAACCCAGCACTCAATGTGCAAAGGAAAGAAGTTTATTTCCAGAGGCTTGGGAGATGGTGTAATAAAAGGGTCAGATTACATGTGTGATCAATTTTGGCCTTTTGCATGTCAATTAACATATCAAACTTGGGTGTTTTATTGATGTGAAATCCTATAGAGGGATGTTATTGTGCTCATATTTTAATGTCTTAGGGGTCAGACTTTTGCCCACAGATATCCACTGGCGTATATTCAAATGCAGAATTGCTAGCTTTATCATTTTAAATGATTTAAGCCAATGAAAGGACACTGCATCTGTTTGCTCAATAGTCAATTGAAATGGTAACGGTTAGCTGAATGCATCTCCCTTGAAAGTCTCTTCCCCTCTCATGCCAATTACAGAATATGAAAGGTGCACTTCGCATAGCTTGCTCGGGATAATAAATCACTAAATTGGAAGCTTCGGTTACCTTGCTGATTTTGATAAGAAAATTAATAGAATTAGCAGCTTATCTGCCCAACCAGGAGATTCACATTATGAAAAGAAGCGGCAGTGGTTGGGGGAGGGGGGACGGGTTGTGGAGAAAGAGAAAGAAAAGAAAAAGAGAGAAAACTGTTTCCACGGCCTGGGTTGCCTCTATTTCTTCCTGGTGACAGAAAGACCGTTTGCATAGTTTTTTGGGGCCCCCTATGGAGATAAAGCTCTGTGGAAAACAAGGCAAGAAGCACTATCAATTACAGTCTACTTGTTCTGTTTTCATGCATAATTAAAGAGGGATCAGACATTAAGTCAGTCCAGCAGTGGCCCGACTGCTGATAAACAAAAACTCTAAACAGCCAAAAATCGAAAAGCAGTGAGATTGAGATTATTTCCAAAAAGAGGATTTACTGTCCGCATTTTCTTGGAGAGGGAGTATTACAGCACCTCTCTTCTTTTTGTCTAGGGAAGGGTAATTGTTTGCAATAAAGCTGCTGCTCTCTAAACTGAATGCAAAGACACGAGTCATTTGTTTAAAAAGATCCTTAGTAACCTGCTCCTTTTTTCCTTAAATATATATGAAAATCTGTAATTATTTCTTTGAAGACCATTTTTCAACAGCTGTAAATGTAATGAGCCAATCACTGTGTGCTCTTTTTTTCTCCAGCAGCTGCAGAACTCCCCATTCAAAGCAATTAATTGATATTTGTAAAGTGCTTTGAAACTGAGAAGTGGAGCCTCATAAGTGCTAAATATTGTTCTTGCTGCTGCTGCATTAGGAAAACCAGGCCCTCTTCAGACAAGCCTCAGAAGAACAGCAGTAATTCTAAGTGTCTAAAACAATCATCTAAATCTCCAAGACACCGAAAAGAAAATTCAGATTAGCAGACCTTTTGAAGAAACATCAGAGGTTAATTACGAAAAATAACTTCACTGGAAATTATATATCAAGTGTTGCAAAGGAGCACTTTAGCTGTCTGCTACATTTATCATTTTCACACATTTGTAACAGTGTGTCAGCTTGCACCACACTGTTTCTTAAAACACACTTCTCAAGCAATGTGTGTTTGAGAATATAGTGCTTGTTTGTACAACATGTCTAAATAGACTTTCATAGATCATCAGGCCACTTAGAGAAGGTTTGGAATTGTATGATTGGGTCGCAGAGTTGGACACGACTGAGCGACTTTCACGTTTGGGTGGAAAATCACCCAACTAAACTGAAAGACACTCTAGATTATCACGAATATTTCTTATTTTCTGGCAATATGTAGATTTGGGGAAGTGCTTGAGCCTTAGATATTGCTGTGGTTTTCAACAGACCTCATTGCTTTCATGCCATATTTCAATTTTTTTAAATCTTTATTGAAATATACACCACTGCTATTTACATCATTGACAGTTTTGGTCAAAAGAAGGGTTGATCCATTGACAATCTCAAAGCAAAAGGTAAAAGAGAATCTGTATAGAGATATCTCACAGAGATAGCTACAATTGAAATAGTATTTCTTGGGGCAATAACTCTGGAGATGGAGTCATAAACCTGCTGGTATCCATTGCTGTTAAGAAGAGCTATGGTAGCAAAACTCTATCCCAGTCATAGACCAAGCACATTGATAGGTTTTTCTCCAGATCCTGAAAAGCAGCAGATTTTTAAAAATAATATGTTGTTAAGTAACTAATTGTTGACCATCCAATGCCATTTTTTATTGATAAATGAAGGGAATTACAGATGGTTAGTACTACCACACATTTTGAAACCTAAGATATATATTTGTGAGTCAAACAAGGAAACCAGTGAGCATTTAGCATAACAAAACTCTGCAGGGGAGTAAAAAAAAAATCACAGAATACTACTTAATAGCCATATATAAGGCAATCCATTAATTTTTGTGTCATTAAAACAAAAATTGCAATCCACGCAGTTTGCTTTTTAAAGCTTATAGCCTTGCTTTAAAAATGTCACTCTTATTATAAGAATACAATATTTTCAAAGTAGATGATTTCTGTAAAGACTCTGAACACTAAGTAAGCAAGTAAGTGAAGTCGCTCAGTCGTGTCCCAGTCTTTGCGATCCCGTGGACTGCAGCCTACCAGGCTTCTCCATTAAATTTAAAGTTTTAAAATCCTATAGTCAATTTAACTATCCAAACAAAACTACAAAGTTTTATAAAATTAAAGCAAGAACCTGAGGGTCCTTTTTCTGTCATCCTACCTGTTCCAAACTTGGCAAATAGGGCCAAACTTAATTTCTCTCTAATAATGCAGGAGTGGCATAAAAAGACTAATCGGAATTTCTGTGAGTATTCAATGGCTAGACTCCACGCTCCCAATGCAGGGTGCCCAGGTTCAATCCCTGGTCAGGGAATTAAATCCTACATGCCACAACTAAGAGTTTGCATGCTGTAACTAAAGATCATACATGCTGCAAGAAAGATTGAAGATCTCAAGCGCTACAACCAAGACCCAGCGCAGCCAAATAAATTTTTAAAAAGAGGACATGAGTGACCTTTCTAAGTAAAACAAAGAAGGAAATAATATTAGAGCTCCTCCCTCTCTTTCCAAATTATATAAGAAATCTAATGTAACTCCCTGGAACAAGGGCTATGCACCTGAGTATACGCTTTTAGAATATTTATATACTTTCTCCTAACCTATTTTACACTAGTGTCTCCCTGCAAAGAGGTGGTTTTATTTAAACTACTGAAGCTAAACAATTTTAACAGTACCTCTTCTGTGGAGTCATGAAACGTAAAGGAATTACCAGACCAACTTTTCCTCCAAATGGAGCTAGGTTTTAGTTTTAAGTTATAAAAATCAAATCACAAGATCATGTAACTGAAAAAAAAAAAAAAAAAAGGATTTGAGAGAATGGATAGGAAACTAATTTTGTTGCTAATTTAATTTGGGGCTGGGACTTTACAATAATAAGCTGATTTGATTTAATCCTCACAATACTGAAAGAGAGATATCATTGCCCACATTTAAAAAGTGAGAAATCTGAGGTTCTTGTGAGAGCCCAGAAATGACCCTGAAATTTGGATTTAGGACTGTCTCCAGAGCGCATGCACCCCCACTATGCTGTGCTGTCTCCATGCCTGCTACAAGCCAAACTTTTTAAGTTGATTGCCCTTAATAAACCACATGCAAAGCAAGAGACATCGGTGTACTGTTTGTGATCAAACAACTGTACTCTTCTGTCACAATTTCCTTAATGAAGTTGGCAATACTGGATTTATTATTAGCTGATCAAGAAAAAGCAAATCGCTGGGTGGCATCACCCGGGTGTCTGACTCATCACTTATAACAGTTTCCCTTAAGGCATCAAACAAATTCGTCCTCGAGAACAGTTTTCATCCATTCCCGGATGAGCACACCTTCAAGACTCAGCACATTTGTTCTGCATTAATAATAAAATTAGATTATACCTATTTCATAGAAGCAATAAAAAGCTAATACTTCATAAAGCACCATCTAATAAGTTCTTTTTTTAATCATGAATCAACTAATATGCTGACCAAGAGATCTCGCAAATGCCTAGTGAATACTACTCCTTACCTCATAATTTACTTCCTGCCTCTGCTCATTCTCCACAGATGAACTGAAATCTCACATGAGGCGTGTTGAGCCTGTGCTCATAAATTTAAGTTGGCCTGTAAATTGTGATACCAAAAGGTCAATACAACAGAACTAAATCTTCCTTCATAAGCTCAAAACTTCCTAGGTTCATTAAAAACAAACCATGAACAAACACACCTGTTCTAGAAATATGCCAGTGTATTTAGAACTGGATCATGATTGCATTGCTGTATCTACAGTCAAAAGGCTTGGGATATTCAGTGAGCAATACACACTTCCTTCGAAATCCCTTTAAAATAGAGCTCAACAAGAACAAAGATGAAATAATCCTGTTAAATCCTCTGGAAATTGTCAAGGGTTTAATTTCAGATTATGACTCTCAGCCCAGGATCTCTTTAACCGCACAAATAAATAATAACTGTCTTCCGTGCCTTTCCACTATCAGGCAATGTTATGTTTTTAGTACAGGACTGGCTGATCCTGACAGGACTGCTCTTACACACAGATGAAGAGTTTTCCATCCACAGCTTTATTTGAGTGCCACTGTAAAAAGTTGATTTGTGTGTGCCCCCAAATTCATATGTTGAAGTCCTAACCCCTAGTACCTCAAAGTGTGATCTTATTGGGAGATAGGGTCATTACAGATGCAACAGAGTTAAAACTAGCCGTTGAAGTAACCTACTACCTGACCGGTGTCCTTATAAAAAAGGGAAATATGGACATAGACACACAGAGGAGAGAGAGTGTGAAGACACAAGGGAATAGGCCATCAAGTAATTAGAGTGATGCGTCTACAAGTCAGAAATGACAAGGGTTGCCAGCAAACACCAGAAGAAGCAGGGAATGGTTCTCCTCTAGAACCGCGGCAGAAAGCAAGCCCTTGCTGACAGCTTACTCAGACTTCTAGACTCCATAACTGTGAGGCCATAAAAGTCTGTCGTTTTAAGCCCCTCAGTCTTTGGTACTTTGTTGTACAACCCTAGGAAACCATCACAGTCAACACTGTGACTCCATTTCTGGAAAGAGAAAACATTATTACAGGAGTAGAAAACTAATTCCAACTTATCTTCCAATTCTGATGAAGTGTTAGGAACTCCTGGAGTTCTGCATCAAGAAAGGTTCTTAGGTCAAACCCAGGACAACAACAACAAAAGTACACACCATGGCTGTTGACTTTAGGGCTGGAGGATCCATGTTGAAATGAAGCCACACATTTGCCATGACTACCTTAAATCAATGTATCAGTCATCAACACCTCAGTATAAATTATTTTCTCAAGTCTTTCGAATATAGACTAAATGAGAGCAGAATTTGGAGGAGAAGGTTAAAAGTAGATTTAGAGAGACAAGTATTTCCCTCAAGGAAACAGGCCTTGAGAAGAGCCCTAAGTAGCCTGGGATTGCATGAAGACCCTGAAACCCAGAGATATTGAAAAGATGTTCAGAAAAAATGAGAAAGGACTGCCTCTTTCACTTACATCACAGTTTTGTCCAGCAAGCCCTGCCACTTATCTCATTCAGGCTATATATCTTCTGTAATAAATAAAGACAGAAGCTAGATTCTTATCCAAATGCAATGGCCTATCATTATAGAATACAAAGCAATATTTTTGTCACTTTGTAGTTGCATACTAATTATTGCATATTACAGGAAGTAAAAGAGTCAGGGCATTGGTGCAAGGAAATAGAGGACCCATGTTTATAAAGAAATAATTATATAATAAGGTTATATTACAAATCAGAGGAAGAGGATAGAAATTCAATAAATAGTAATGAGTCATTTTGCTGGTCACCTAGAAAAAACTAAGAAATGTAGCTTCACAAAATATAGAACAAATCTGGAGGATTAAAATGTCTAAATATTTTTAAAAATTAAATTTACAAAAAAAAAAGGTAGAATTATATAACAGTATTTTTATAATCTTGGCTTGGGAAGGCCTTCCTAAGTAAGACCTAGAGGCCTAAAGAAAATCACTGATAGGTAAAACCACTAACAAAATTAAATATTTCTAGGATTTAAAGACCACTACCAAATATGTTTTAAAAAATAGCAAACATTTGTGTAAATGTAAGTGAACACTGATTGTAAAAATAAACATGATTATTGTAAAAGAATAACAATAAAATGTCTTCTGCAGTTCACAACGTGTGCAACATTATCAATAACAAAAAGAGCAGACAAGGAAACTAAAACAGTTATTTAACTGTTCCTTAGCTTCAAAAATTTAAGTAGACATGTAACATGTAATCTGAAGGCTTGAATTTTAGAGATAAAAGCTATAATGTCTCAGAGAAACATAAACTGGATAGGATCAATAGCAAATTAGAAAAGGTAGGGTAAAAATTAGTACAATATTGTAAGTATTTAACCTCCAATTAAAATAAATAAATTTTTATTTTAAAAAAATTAGTTAACTTGAACATATCCCAATAGAGACATTTAAAAATGAATCACACAGAGAAAAAAGGAATTCCAAAATGAAAGAAGAAAGAAAGAGAGAAAGAAAAGAACACCCACATTGCTGCTAAGTCGCTTCAGTCGTGTCTTTCTCTGTGCGACCCCATAGACGGCAGCCCACCAGGCTCCCTCGTCCCTGGGATTCTCCAGCAAGAACACTGGAGTGGGTTGCCATTTCCTTCTCCAATGCATGAAAGTGAAAAGTGAAAGTGAAGTCGCTCAGTCGTGTCTGACTTAGCGACCCCATGGACTGCAGCCTACCAGGCTCCTCCATCCATTGGATTTTCCAGGCAAGAGTACTGGAGTGGGTTGCCACTGCCTTCTCCTCACCCACATTATGTGGCACAATTTTATTCACCTAGTAAGTATATAATTGGGATCTCAGAAGAATACAGAAAACAGGAAAGGGAGAGAAATTTTTTTGAAGAAATAATGATTAAACTAAACTTGATGAAAATTATAAACCTGCAGATCCAAGAAGTTCAAAGAAACAGAAATGCAAGAAATATAAATAAACTATGCCAAAGTGCAATAAAATCATATTACTTAAAACCAGTGATAAATAGAAAATCTAAAATCAGCTGGATTTAAAAAAACATGTTCAGTTCAGTTTCAGTTCAGTCTCTCAGTCGTGTCTGACTCTTTGCGATCCCATGAATCGCAGCACGCCAGGACTCCCTGTCCATCACCAACTCCCAGAGTTCACCCAGACCCATGCCCATGGAGTCAGTGATGCCATCCAGCCATCTCATCCTCGGTCGTCCCCTTCTCCTCCTGCCCCCAATCCCTCCCAGCATCAGAGTCTTTTCAAATGAATCAACTATTGCATGAGGTGGCCAAAGAACTGGAGCTTCAGCTTCAGCATCATTCCTTCCAAAGAAATCTTAGGGCTAATCTCCTTCAGAATGGACTGGCTGGATCTCCTTGCAGTCCAAGGGACTCTCAAGAGTCTTCTCCAACACCACAGTTCAAAAGCATCAATTCTTCGATGCTCAGCCTTCTTCACAGTCCAACTCTCACATTCATACATGACCACAGGGAAAACCATAGCCTTGACTAGACAGACCTTAGTCAGCAAAGTAATATCTCTACTTTTGAATATGCTATCTAGGTTGGTCATAACTTTTCTTCCAAGGAGTAAGCGTCTTTTAATTTCATGGCTGCAGTCACCATCTGCAGTTATTTTGGAACCCAGAAAAATAAAGTCTGACGCTGTTTCCACTGTCACCCCGTCTATTTCCCATGAAGTGATGGGACTGGATGCCATGATCTTAGTTTTCTGAATGTTGAGCTTTAAGCCAACTTTTTCACTCTCCACTTTCATTTTCATCAAGAGGCTCTTTAGCTCCCCTCACTTTCTGCCATAAGAGTGGTATCATCTACATATCTGAGGTTACTGATATCTCTCCCAGCAATCTTGATTCCAGCTTGTGTTTCTTCTAGTCCGGCATTTCTCATGATGTATTCTGCATAGAAGTTAAATAAGCACGGTGACAATATACAGCCTTGACATACTCCTTTTCCTATTTGGAACCAGTCTGTTGTTCCATGTCCAGTTCTAATGGCTGCTTCCTGACCTGCATATAGGTTTCTCAAGAGGCAGGTCAGGTGGTCTGGTATTCCCATCTCTCTCAGAATTTTCTACAGTTTATTGTGATCCACACAGTCAAAGGCTTTGGCATAGTCAATCAAGCAGAAATAGATGTTCTTCTGGAACTCCCTTGCTTTTTCCATGATCCAGCAGATGTTGGCAATTTGATCTCTGGTTCCTCTGCCTTTTCTAAAACCAGCTTGAACATCTGGAAGTTCATGGTTCACATATTGCTAAAGCCTGGCTTGGAGAATTTTGAGCATTACTTTACTAGCATGTGAGATGAGTGCAATTGTGCAGTAGTTTGAGCATTCTTTGGCATTGCCTTTCTTTGGGATTGGAATAAAAACTGACCTTTTCCAGTCCTGTGGCCACTGATGGGTTTTCCAAATTTGCTGGCATATTGAGTGCAGCACTTTGACAGCATCATCTTTCAGGATTTGGAATAGCTCTACTGGAATTCCATCACCTCCACTAGCTTTGTTCGTAGTGATGCTTTCTAAGGCCCAGAATGTCTGGCTCTAGATGAGTGATCACACCATCATGATTATCTGGGTCGTGAAGATCATTTTTGTACAGTTCCTTTGTGTATTCTTGCCACCTCTTCTTAATATCTTCGCTTCTGTTAGGACCATTTCTGTCCTTTATCGAGCCCATCTTTGCATGAAATGTTCCCTTGGTATCTCTGATTTTCTCGAAGAGCTCTCTAGTCTTTCCCTTTCTGTTCTTTTCCTCTATTTCTTTGCATTGATCACTGAAGAAGGCTTTCTTATCTTTTCTTGCTATTCTTTGGAACTCTGCATTCAGATGCTTATATCTTTCCTTTTCTCCTTTGCTTTTCACTTTTCTTTTCGCAGTTAATTGTAAGTCTTTCCCAGACAGCCATTTTGCTTTTTTGCATTTCTTTTCCATGGGGATGGTCTTGATCCCTGTCTCCTGTACAATGTCACGAACCTCAGTCCATAGTTCATCAGGCACTCTATCTATCAAATCTAGGCCCTTAAATCTATTTCTCACTTTCACTGTATAATTATAAGGGATTTGATTTAGGTCATACCTGAATGGTCTAGCGGTTTTCCCTACTTTCTTCAATTTAAGTCTGAATTTGGTAATAAGGAGTTCATGATCTGAACCACAGTCAGCTCCTGGTCTTGTTTTTGCTGACTGTATAGAGCTTCTCCATCATTGGCTGCAAAGAATATAATCAATCTGATTTCGGTGTTGACCATCTGGTGATGTCCATGTGTAATGTCTTCTCTTGTGTTGTTGGAAGAGGGTGTTTGCTATGACCAGTGCATTTTCTTGNCACTTTCTTCAATTTAAGTCTGAATTTGGCAATAAGGAGTTCATGATCTGAGCCACAGTCAGCTCCCAGTCTTGTCTTTGTTGACTGTATAGAGTTTCTCCATCTTTGGCTGCAAAGAATATAATCAATCTGATTTCGGTGTTGACCATCTGGT
The DNA here is from genome assembly GCA_006408695.1 of Aepyceros melampus. Classification (NCBI taxonomy): domain Eukaryota; kingdom Metazoa; phylum Chordata; class Mammalia; order Artiodactyla; family Bovidae; genus Aepyceros; species Aepyceros melampus. The sequence continues at coordinate 68,427 of SJXQ01005952.1, read as the reverse complement.
GATGTCCATGTGTAAAGTCTTCTCTTGTGTTGTTGGAAGAGGGTGTTTGCTATGACCAGTGCATTTTCTTGACAAAACTCTATTAGTCTTTGCCCTGCTTCATTCCACTTTCCAAGGCCAAATTTGCCTGTTACTCCAGCTGTTTCTTGACTTCCTACTTTTGCATTCCAGTCCCCTATAATGAAAAGGACATTTTTCTGGGTGTTAGTTCTAAAAGATCTTGTAGGTCTTCAGAGAACTGTTCAACTTCATTTTCTTCAGTATTACTGGTTGGGGCATAGACTTGGATAACTGTGATATTGAATGGTTTGCCTTGGAGACGAACAGAGATCATTCTGTTATTTTTGAGATTGCATCCAAGTACTGCATTTCAGACTCTTTTGTTGACCATGATGGCTACTCCATTTCTTCTGAGGCATTCCTGCCCGCAGTAGTAGATATAATGGTCATCAGAGTTAAATTCACCCATTCTAGTCCATTTTAGTTCGCTGATTCCTAGAATGTCGATGTTCACCCTTGCCATCTCTTGTTTGACCACTTCCAGTTTGCCTTGATTCATGGACCTGACATTCCAGGTTCCTATGCAATATTGCTCTTTACAGCATCGCTGACTCTAAAAGCTGGGCATAGAGGGTGTCTATAGATACATCCTGTAAGAAACTCTTTGCAGCCAAAGACTCTACCTCTTTTCCATCATGTTTCTTTATCTCAAGATGGAGGCAAGAAGCCTGAACCCAGAGATCAAAAAACTCAGGGATGTTCTCTCATCTGAAGCTGGAGTGAAACTGTCCTGTCCTGAAAGCATCTGCCAAGACCAGAAATGCTCTCAGGAAGTTTTCTATTTCTGTCACTTATGAGGGTTTTAGGGACATAATGCTGATAATTCAACTCTTTATCTCCAGAGAGTTGAGAAAATCCAGCCTCAATGAGTGCTCACTACCTGCCAGGCACTTTTCTAAACACTTCATGTTATAACTTGTTTATATGGAATATTCCTATTGTTCTGTCCTTGGGAGATTTGGGAGAGAAGCAAACTGACTTGCCCAAGATGGCAGGGTCTGTAAATAGGAAAGCAGAACTCTTAACACCAGTAATGCAACTCAGAGACCATAGTCTTAACATTTCTACTGTAAGCCTCCTAAGATAGTCAGGGCAAATTAAAAGTATGCCATATCCTATTAACTTAAAACAGGCAGAAAAAATCTTACATTCAACGAAATATTTTAAGGATAAAAACATAGTTTGTTTAAACAAAGTGGTCTTTATGAACTTTGCATGAAAAATGTATGTTTTGGTTATTGTTTTTTGTAATCTTTGACTGAGTGGCCTTTGTTCACAGGGATACTTCACATGCTTTCTCCCTCTGTTTTAGGAGAATTTATTTCTATTTAGACACCACAGGCCTATGGGTATCTGCAAATTGATTCATTTTATTTTTCTCGTTGCATTTCACCACTGTGAAAAAGCACAGGAAATACATCTATCTGTAATCATGCACATCTACATCTATAAATATGACTTTGTTATATAACATAAAAATATGAAACACCACCATACTGGTTAATCTATAAGATAAAACCACTATTTGAAAATAAAGCTTAGTAAGTAGATATATGGGTAACACTAAGCTTATGACTTTCCTTTTTAATGTGTAGATTGTAAGTAAATTTGGGAGCTAATGGAGGGAGTATAATGGTTAAAATCATGGGCTCTGAGCTAGACATGTCTGAATTCTAAACACTAGGTCTGAGCAAATGCAAGTGTTTTTAACTTCTCAAAATGCCTACATCCTAGGCTACTGTGAAGATTAAATTAAAGAATACATGTAAAGGCCACAGTTCAGTGGCTGGTATATATTAAATGCTCAATAAGTCAGTGATAATAATGATTTGCCACCGAGTCATAGCAAACTGAGCAGCTTAAAATATGGTGTTCCTCTGGTTCAATGACATGTAGTTATCCATATTTTTTCTTTTGGTTACTGGTATTGGGATACATTTTTTAAATTGGCATTATAGTCCCCTGTCTGTCTTCTTAAACTTACAGTATTATTGCTAAGTTCATAGTATATGTTATTAGACTCAAGAACATATAGAATTAGTATTATGCTGTATGTTTGGTTCAATGGCTTAAGTCTAAGAGCAATTAACCAAGACAAAAAGAGATATTCTTGGTCACTCTGAAGATTTACTCTTCAAAGCTACTATATACTGATATTCTGTTAAATTGTTCCCAACAAGCTAATTCTGTTCCTTGTACATATTTTTACTCAACTCTTGAGCAAGCATCTGCTCTGTTACCAACACAGCACAAATAGTTGGAAATTTCAGGAAGAATAAGATGCTATCCCTGGCCTTCAGGATCTCAAAGTCAGTAGAGCAAACACATGCACAAGACAGTCTTACAACATAGTCACTGTCTGCAGCAATAGATGGGCATCCAAAGAATAAAATTATTTGGAGAAGTAAGGGATTTCATTGGGAATTCTCATTACATGTTTGAGTATAAAGTGCCTAGCCATTGGTAGATGACAAATTTATGATTTTGGAAGTCCCATGATCCCCTTAGTCTTAAAAGATATTGAGGGTTTTTCTGATTCAAATGTGGTGATATAGTTAATCCTTATATGAAAAGAACACTGCTCCCAATCACAAATTTCCTGCCCCCTAGAATCTCTTTGAGCCTCAGATCAGCATATGGAGGGAAGGACCTGCTGAGCTTCGGGCCGGTGCACTGGGATGACCCAGAGAGAGGGTATGGGGAGGGAGGTGGGAGGGGAGGTTCAGGATTGGGAACTCATGTACACCCATGGCAGATTCATGTTGATGTATGGGAAAACCAATATAGTATTGTAAAGTAAAATAAAGTAAAAAAAAAAAGAATACCTTCAGTGTCAGATAGGTGAGCACAGACCAAGAGGTGAAATCTTAAACAGCTGTCACCTCTGTGAGTAAGAATCTTGACATTTGAAATAGTCACAGAACTAAATTTCTTGCTGGATATTCCTCCCACAAAATCTGAGGAATAGAACAATGAGTGTGGAAAGTGAAATCGCTCAGTCGTGGCTGACTCCTTGCGACCCCATGGACTGTAGCCTACCAGGCTCCTCCATCCATAGAATTTTCCAGGCAAGAGAACTGGAGTGGGTTGCTATTTCCTTCTCCAGAGGATCTTCCTGACCCAGGGATCAAACCAGGGTCTCCCAAATTGCCAGCAGATGCTTTACCATCTGACCTACCAGGGAGTTATGTTTAAAAGTATGAGAATTCATTGCAATTCATTTAATTCTTTGTAGCTATCCTCTTTTAAGTCATCATTGCTTATGTATTAATTATCCATAAGGTTCTTTATCCAAGGCTATTAATTATCCATAGGCTTACAACTGATTAAGCAAGAGCAGATTTGAAAATACAGAACAAAAGAAGTAGTTTTAATTTTAGAATCACATTCTTCTCCTCCATGAATAACTGGCATCTTTTTCTTTCAGCTTAGGCTGAAACCACATTTTTCTCATTTGATTTCACAAGCATTTTAATGTTTGCTAAAAGATTTAAACAAAAATATTGGGCAGTGAAATTGAGAAACAAACAGCTGACTACAAAAAAGACCTTATAAGTTTCTCAGTCTACTGAAAATATACCTAATATTTAAATAGAGAAGCAGTTGCTTTATAAAGTTGTCTAAATTTAGAATATGAATGTATATCTATGCATGCACAATCACTTCAGTCATGTCCTGCCAGGCTCCCTGTCCATGGGATTCTCCAGGCAAGAATACTGGAGTGGGTTACCTTGCTGTCCTTCAGGAGATCTTTCCAACCCAGGGATCAAACCTATGTCTCCTGCATTGCATGTGGATTCTTTACCCATTGAGTCATCTGGGAAGCCCATAAATGTATAGCTACAAATTGGTTAAAAAAAAACAAAAACAAGTTAAGCTATGCTTAATCCTTATATATAGGTATTATGTATATATCATACATTGATGGACCTTAGGAAGCATTATGACAAACAAAGTTAGTTGAGGTGATGGAATTCCAGCAGAGCTATTTCAAATCCTAAAAGATACTGCTGCTAAAATCAATATGCTAGCAAATTTGGAAAAAACAGCAATGGCCACAGGATTGGAAAAGGTAAATTTTCATTCCAATCCCAAAGAAAGGCAGTGTCACACAATGTTCAAACTACTGCACAGTTGCACTCATCTCACACACTAGCAAAGTAATACTCAAAATCCTCCAAGCATGACTGCAACCGTACTTGAATCGAGAACTTCCAGATGTCAAGCTGGATTCAGAAAAGGCAGAGGAAACAGAGATCAAATTTCCAACATCTGATGGATCATAGAAAAAGGCAAGAGAATTCCAGAAAAATCATCTACTTTTGCTTCACTGATTACACTAAAGCCTTTGACTGTGTGGATCACAACAAACTGTGGGAAATTCTTAAAGAGATGGGAATACCAGGTCACCTTACTGGCCTCATGAGAAACCTGTATGCAGGTGAAGAAGTAACAGAACTGAACATGGAAAAACGGACTGGTTCCAAATTGGGAAAAGAGTACATCAAGGCTGTAAATTGTCACCCTGCTTATTTAACTTATATGCAGAGTACATCATGCAAAATGCCAGGCTGGATGAAGCACAAACCAGAATCAAATTTCTAGGAGAAATATCAATAACCTCAGATATGCAGATGACACAACCCTAATGGCAGAAAGCAAAGAGGAACTAAAGAGCCTCTTAATGAAGGTGAAAGGGAAGAGTAAAAAAGCTGGCTTAAAACTCAACATTCGGAAAACGAAGATCATGGCATCTGGTCCCATCACTTCGTGGCAAATAGATGGAGAAACAATGGAAACAGTGACAGACTTCATCTTCTTGGGCTCCAAAATCACTGCAGACAGTGGTTGTACCCATGAAATTAAAAGATGCTTGTTCCTTGGAAGAAAAGCTATGACAAACCTAGACAGAATATTAAAAAGCAGAGACATTATTTTTCTGACAAAGGTCCACATAGTCAAAGCTATGGTTTTTCCAGTAGTCATGTACAGATGTGACAGTTGGACCATAAAGAAGGTTGAGCACCAAAGAGTTGGTCCTTTTGAACTGTGATGTTGGATAAGACTCTTGAGAGTCCCTGGGACTGCAAGGAGATCAAACCAGTCAATCCTAAAGATCAGTCCTGAATATTCATCGGAAGTACTGAGGCTGAAGCTCCAATACTTTGGCCACCTGATGCAAAGAGCTGGTTCATTAGAAAAGACCCTGATGCTGGGAAAGATTGAAGGCAGGAGGAGAAGGGATGACAGAGGACAGATGGTTGGATGGCATCATTGACTCAATGGTCATGAGTTTTAGCAAGCTCCAGCAGACAGTGAAGTACAGGGAAGCCTGGTGTGCTGCAGTCCATGGGGTTGCAAACAGTCGGACACAACTGAGTGACTGAACAAAAACCACCACCACCACAACCCTTATCTTGTTCTATATATAGGTATTATGCATATATTATATGGTTCTCTGTTTTCAAATCTGCTCTTTCTTAATCAATTGTAAACATCACGAATCTATACTCAGAGGCATAGAAACTTATCTTTTTATTTTTCAGAGTTGAGGCTTATTCTTGAGTTGCATGAGGTCTGTAGGCAACAAAACCAAAAGGATTATTTTCTTCAGCTGCAAAACAATTCATTAAAATTCAACATTTATATTCATATTAAGTCCCCTAGCAAATTAGGAAATGGGCCAAACATTTACCACATAAAAGGAATACATAAAAACAATTAAGCACACATCATATTTACTAGGTTGACAATAAAAGGATTTTCTTTCAAATCAGGAGCCCTGCTCTCACCACTCTACAATTCAATATTCCAGTGGACGTCTTAACTAATTCAGTGGATAAGAACCCTCTGTCCATTCTCTAAAAGTGTTCAAAAAGAAAGCCTATTAATAAAAAAAAAAGCAAAGGTGAACATATTTCTTAAAAAGGTGGAGGAATGACCTTACTAAAAATGAAGGCTTTAAGAAAAATCTATAATTATTAAAACACTATGGTATAGACATAGAGATAAACAAACCAAAAGTGATGGAATTAAATGGAAAGCTCAGATAAAAGAGCCATGCACAGTGGGAACTTGACCTATGTCAGAGCTGTCGCAGCCATCAGTGGGGTAAAGAATGACCATTAAGTAAAATGATTGCTTCCACTCACAGGAATATACCCTAAAATCAGCATATCTTCAAGATTCAAGATTTATGTTTATCTGCATAGAGTAACAGAGTTGCCTTAGGTAAAGCTGGTGCTGCTGCTAAGTCACTTCAGTTTGTCCGACTCTGTGTGATCCCATAGATGGCAGCCCACCAGGGTCCTCTGTCCCTGGGATTCTCCAGGCAAGAATATTGGAGTGGGTTACTATTTCCTTCTCCCTACGCAAAGCTACTTTCATCATATAGAGAGTCGACAATGAAAAAAGTTTTTAATGCAGATGCCAAAGTAGGGCAGTGTAGGTAAAGAATGTTTAAAGGTCCCCTTTCCTTACATCCATTTGACATTACTAAAAAAAAAAAAAAAGAAAATTGTAATGTTTAAAATATATACTTACAGGAAGTTCTCTACATATGAACAAGCATGTTTGTAATTTCAACTTGTCTGTAAAGAGCCTAGGCACGCAACTAACACAGTCAGCTATACAGTACTACATTATAATAGGTTTATAAACTTTTCACACAAATAATCCATAAAAAACATACACAAAAAATTAAGGAAATGTTTTTAATATTACAGTACAGTACCTTGAAAAGTACAATAGTACAATAGCTGGTATACAGGGGCTGGCATCATGTGAACAAGCAAGAAGAGAAAATGATTGGAGGAGGGAGAGGAGGTGGGGGATTGTAGAGCTGAAGGATCATCATCAATAGGAGATGGAGGACAAGCTGCAGTTTCACCCACATGTGACACTGATGGTGCGTGTTCTGGTTCCTTGTTGGATTCAATTATATCTACCCTTTCGAGAAAATGATCCAGCAATGTCCGGGTGCATGCATGCTCAATTAGTACTAAGCTGTGTCTGACGCTTTGTGACCGTATGGACTACAGCCGGCCAAGCTCCCTTCCCGTGGGATTTCCCAGGCAAGAATCCTGGAATGGGTTACCATTTCCTTCTCCAGGAGTTCTTCCTGACCAAGAAATCAAACCCAAGTCTCCTGCATTGGCAGGCAGGTTCCTTTACCACTAAGCCTCCAGGGAAGCCTCAATGTTGGGGTGGTAGCTCTTTTTTTTTTTCCGTCAAAGATGGCACGGTAGCACTGGATTGCATTCTGAACAGCTAATGCAACCTTTCTGCCCATTCTATGTTTGGGACTTATGCCTCAAAAAATGCTTCCTCAAATAAAGAAAATCCCCTTGCCATTTTCTGCAATATGAATCTCTTATGTTCTTCAGTTACTTCCTCCTCTGGTCTCTATTCCTCCCCTCTCTGGGCACATTTGAAATTTTGAAAGTTTGCAGCTTAAAGTTCTGGATGAAGCACAAGCTGGAATCAAGAGAAATATCAATAACTTCAGACATGCAGATGACACCACCCTAATGGCAGAAAGCAAAGAGAACTAAAGAGCCTCTTGATGAAGGTGAAAGAGGAGAGTGAAAAAGCTGGGTTGAAACTCAACATTCAAAAAATGAAGATAATGGCATCCAGTCCCATCACTTCATGGCAAATAGATAGGAAAACAATGGGAATAATAACAGACTTATTTTCTTGGGCTTCAAAATCACTGTGGACAGTGACTACAGCCATGAAATTAAAAGATGCTTGCTCCTTGGAAAGAAAGCTATGACAAACATATGCAGCATATTGAAAAGCAGAGACATTACCTTGCCAACAAAGGTCCCTATACCCAAAGGTATGGTTTTTCCAGTAACCATGTATGATGTGAGAGCTGGACCATAAAGAAGGCTGAGTGCCAAATAATTGATGATTTCAAACTGTGGTGCTGGAGAAGACTCTTGAGAGTCCCTTGGACAGCAAGGAGATCAAACCAGTCAATCTTAAAAGAAATCTACCCTGACTATTCATTGGAAGGACTGGTGCTGAAGCTCCAAAACTTTGGCCACCTGATGTGAAGAGCTGACTCATTGGGAAAGACCCTGATGCTGGGAAAGACTGATGGTAGAAGGAGAAGGGGGCAACACAAGATGAGATGGTTGGATGGTATCATGGACTCAATGGACATGAGTCTGGGCAAACTCCAGGAGATAGTGAAGGTCAGGGAAGCCTGGCATGCTGCAGTCCATGAGGTCATAAACAGTCAGCCACAACTGAATGGCTGAACAACAAAAACTTAAAGGTCACAGAAAGGCAAAATGTCTAATAAAGTAATCTTCTTGAAATTAAGACATGTAATGACCAAAAAAAAAGCAAAGGATCCTTAATCTGAAAAACAAGAGTGGCCATGGAGAATCACGATGCTGCTTACTTTCTGTCACTGGTAAATATTAATAGAACTCTGTAGCCAGACCAGAACAGTTATGGTGTTTGCTCTAGAATCATTTTGAAGGGTAAGCCTGGAGCTGTGATACTAAGCACAGACAATTTGGCATTTGGCTCCAAAAATATGCTCAGTTTGTTTCATCTTCCCTCAGCAACAGGCTCTCAGCCAAATAATTTTTAACCAAATCTCAGGGCCCAATTTTGCTTCAACTACTGAGATTCTATTTCAAGTTGCTGTCAAGATGAGGAGGAGAGTAAAATACTAACACTTGTGAGATCCCAAGACTAAAGCCATCCAATTCTTGTTTCTGCATTAAAAATAAAAAGATATTGAGGAAAGAAAGTGTGATATTACTCATCCACTTAATTGGTTTCCTCCACCTTAAAGTCCAAGTGGGTAAGTTTTTGTGGTTTCTTGGTTTTCTAAATCTAGATTTGGCAGAAGACAAAGTATAGACTTTTTAAACAAAATATTATACTTCCAGAATAATGAAAATCTAAGTCTTAGACTTTCCTTAGACTGAGTCTTCAGTTTATTTTTTACAAAAAGTAAAATATGAATTTGATTTCTAAAAGGTACAGAAATGAATAAAAACACTTTACCTGTTTCATACTTCAATATTCAATTCTTTTAACACTATGTGAAATTTCTGCATTTTCTTTCCAAATGACAATAGACACAATATTCAATTCTTTTAACACTATGTGAAATTTCTGCATTTTCTTTCCAAATGACAATAGAATGAACCATTTTCTTTTAACATATTGATATAATTGATAAAATGTAGAATTACAAAGTATCTTCCACCTCCTGGAATAACTGTGAAGCTGAATTTAAGCTTTTTTTCCTTCAAATATGAAATAACTGTTACACATCATAGCTATGTCTTAAATTAGAAGTAAGATCTAGCACCAATTTAATCTCTCCTAAAATTTTAAATATAATAAATATGGCTTGATGTTCCAAACATGTCACATTTGCTGGCTGATAACATTTGTATTGTTTCCATTGAATAAAACATATTTTTTTCCCTAACATTTTTTGCTTTTTAATCATATCTCATAACCCAATTCTGCTTCCATGAATATATGAATAAGTAGATAACATAGGGTCCATTAGAAAGACTTTTGGTGTAGTGTATGCTCTTTCTGTTTCTTTCTCAAAAGCATTAACTTAGATTTTAAAATTGTTGTAATTCATTCTGCTTTTCACAATTCATCAAATAATAGTCTATCTACAAAATGAAAAGGGATCTTCACATCATTCAAAGGACTACATTTTAGAAGTAATAATGGATTTTAAATTCTTATTTTGGTAACAAAACTCTTATGATCATTTCTAAATTCTTTTAGTATTATGCTCCCTTAGTTTTCCTTCATGATTTTTAGTTAATTATAGTTTTCCATTGCTGCTACAACAAAATACCAAATATGAAGTGGCGAAGACAATAGAAAGGTATATCTTACAATTCTAGATGTCAGAAGTCTGAAATGGCTCTCTCTGGGTTAATGTGGAGGTGTCAATAGGACTGTGCTTATAGAGATTCTAGAGCAGAAACCATTTTATGTGTGTTTCAGCTTCCTGAGTGTCCACATTCCCCTTGGCATGTACTTCTTTTGGCATATGGCTTTTCTTGGAAAACCAGAAATGGCTGTTTAAGCCTTTCTCAAGCATCATCTCTCTAACACTGACTCTTCTGCATCCCTCTCTCATTTTCAAGAATCCCAACGATTAAACTGTGTGGCTCAATGGTTAAGAATACACCAGCCAATGCAGGAGACACAGGAGACTCGGGTTCAATCACTGGGTGGGGATGATCCCTTGGAGGAGGAAATGGCAACCCACTCCAGTAATCTTGCCTAGAGGCTTTCATGACAGAGGAGCCTGGCGAGGTCAGAGAGAGTCAGACATGAAAGCACACATTTTTAAACTGGCCCCATCTGGATAAACCTGGTGCCCTCCCCATCGCCAGGTCAGCTGACTAGCAAAGCTAATTCCATCTGCAACCTTATTTCCCTTTTTCTTGACATAATACTGTTACAGGTTCTAAGGATTAGGACATGGACAACTTTAGGGGGTGGGGAAGTGAAGGAGGAAACATTAGTCTGCCCACAACACTAAAATTAACAGAGGATGAGATGGTTGGACGGCATCACTGACACAATGGACATGAGGTTGAGTAGGCTCTGGGAATTGGTGATGGACAGGTGTGCTGCAGTGCATGGAGTCACAAAGAGTCAGACACAACTAAGCGACCGAACTGAACTAAGCATTAACCTATCATTCTTAAAGGGAAGACAAAGTTTGTTTTGTAAATAATATTTTTCCTCAGTATTATGCCTTCCTTTCATTCAGGAATTTAGTTAGAAATAAGATGAATTAAATACTAAAACGTACCAGTACCAATAAAACATACAAACTAATCCTACTATTTCAATAATACTCAATAATGGTACTTGTGTTGCATCTGACACTAATTACTATAGTTCTTACCTATCAGAAGGTGATTTATATCTGGTTATATTTCCTTAATTCCAGGTCTTTCCCATAAGTATAGAAAAGACTCTACTGTGAGACAAGTTAAAAGGCTATCATCTCACCATTTCTCTGTATTCCTTTCTCTGCAATGGGCTCTATGATTAGAACTATTATACTAACTAAAAAAATCACTGGGCCACCTTCTTTTAGAATTCTTTAGGCAATTATTTTTTGTTTTTAATTAGTATATAGTATACATTTATGTTTTTGTCATATCTTCAAGTAACCAGTATTCTACATAAAGTGGTTAGGGATTTATTTATCCTCCAAATTATAAGTGTTCCAAGATTTCATCAAAGACTAATCACTGGAGACAGAAGTCCACCTGTGTTTCCTCTCTCTTACACTCTGCTAAGACAAACACACACACATCCACACACAAGGTTCCACTGATGATTATTTCTTTGTTCCACATCAGCTCCCAATCCTAAATCACTTGTATCCACACGGGTCTCATTTGCCTGCCAGTCCCTCCTCAAGTTCCCTCCATCAGAAGTACCTCCATTTAGGATGCACTGCCTTTCTGATACACGGCAATAGATGAGATGCTGAGATGAAGGAGAGAAAGGGTGTAACTCTCACCTTCCTAGAGCAAACAACCAACAAACTGTCCCCTATTGAAGAGAAAAATGGCTTCACTTCAATATATTTTCAAGATATCTGAAAACTAGAACAGATCATTTTCAGTTACTTTGCTTTCATCCATTACAGAAAAGACCAATTTTTAGACTGAGGCAATGAAAACTGAGAAATTTTTACTAGGATGGCCTTCCTGTTTAAGAGCTGACTGCAGCTTCAACTATACTTCAGCTAGAACTCTTCCTCTGTGTTCACTTAGGGAACTTTGATTCCAAGACACATCAATAGTTGTGCTTCTCCTGAGCTACCACTGCATTTATAGCTGGATAAATCAGAGATTATTTCCATAAATTTGATCACATTTTCTCCTTTGTGCCACTACACATTGAGATGAAGATAGCATGTTTCAAATGTTTTTTTTTTAATTGTCAGAGAGAATTATTGGATCAATCACTGATCTCTGATTGCAGAAAAGTAAATAGTAAAGCATGTAATAACAGCAACACTAATTTGAAAGAGAAGCATTTCCAACTAGCAACATTTGCATCCAGATATAGAGATCATGGACAAAATTCACAAAGAACACTGCCAGCAAAGAACTGAATCAAGTCTTTCCCTCCCAAAGAAATCTGCCTAATGCTTTTAAAAAATACTCCCAATATTTATACTTGTTTACATACTTTCAAATATACAAAGGTTTATTCATTTCATCTAAGAGACAAGTTTGGGGACCACACTGAATTTTTTGATTATATATGTTTATAAAGTTCATCCACACACAGTTGGAGGGGCTGAGTAAAAAAAAAAAAACACAAGAATAAACAATAAATGACTTATTTTTTTCTCATTCATATCAAATCTGTTAAATTCTCTTGATTACACATCGTAACCATCATACACTGGCTGAAGATGACATTTTTCTCACAACTACATCATGGCAAATAGATGGGAAAAGTGGAAAAAGTGTTAGATGTTATTTTCTTGGCCACCTGAAGCAAAGAGCTGACTCATTAGAAAAGACCCTGATGCTGGGAAAGATTGAAGGCAGGAGGAGAAGGGAACAACAGAGGGTGAGATGGTTGGATGGCATCAACAACTCAATGGACATGAGTTTGAGCAAGCTCCAGGAGATGGTAAGGACAGGGAAGCCTGGCGTGCTGCAGCCCATGGGTCCAAATATTCAGACACAACTGAACAACTGAACAACAACAATTATTTTCTTGGGTTGCAAAATTATTGCAGACACCGACTGCTGCTGCTGCTAAGTTGCTTCAGTCGTGTCTGACTCTGTGCAACCCCACAAACAGCAGCCCACCAGGCTCCACCGTCCCTGGGATTCTCCAGGCAAGAACACTGGAGTGGGTTGCCATTTCCTTCTCCAATGCATGAAAGTGAAAAGTGAAAGTGAAGTCACTCAGTCATGTCTGACTCTTCACGACCTCATGGACTGGAGCCCACCAGGCTCCTCCATCCATGGGATTTTCCAGGCAAGAGTACTGGAGTGGGTGCCATTACCTTAATGGCAATTAAAATTGCTGTAAAATTAAAAGATGGTTGCTCCTTGGAAGAAAAGCTTTGACCAACTTAGACAGCATATTAAAAAACAGAGACATTACTTTGCTGACAAAGGTCCACATAGTTAAAGCTCTGATTTTTCCAGCAGTCATGTATGGATGTGAGAGTTGGACCATAAAGTAGGCTGAGTGCCAATGAACTGAGGCTTTTAAACTATGGTGTTGGAGAAGACTCTTGAGAGTCCCTTGGACTGCAAGGAGATCAAACCAATCAATCGTAAAGGAAACCAATCCTGAATATTCATTGGAAAGACTGATGCTGAAGCTGAAGCCCCAATAGTTTGGCCACTTGATGTGAGAGCCAGCTCATTGGAAAGGACCCTAATGCTGGGAAAGATTGTGGGCAGGAGGAGAAGGGGGTGACAGAGGATGAGATGATTGGATGGCATCACTGACTCAATGGACGTGACTTTCAGCAAACTCTGGGAGATAGTGAACAGGGAAGTTTGGCATCTTATAGTCCTTTGAGTCACAAAGAATTGGACACGATTTACTGACTGAGCAACAACAAAATCATTATTCATCAAAATGGCCTTCCTGTCTTTAGTTTTGCTGCCTTCAAGTCAGACCTCAACCTTGGTGAGAAGTCATTCTAAAACACTAATCTTATATGAAACGAGTCGCCAGTCCAGGTTTGACGCATGATACTGGATGCTTGGAGCTGGTGCACTGAGATGACCCAGAGGGATGGTACGGGGAGGGAGGGGGGTGGAGGGTTCAGGATGGGGAACACGTGTCTACCAGTGGCAGATTCATGTTGATGTATGGCAAAACCAATACAATATTGTGCCAGGAGCCAGCACGAGGAGTCCCGCCCATGGCAAAGGTCATGAGGTTAAAGGGTCCGACAGGCAAAGGTGAGTCGGGGCTTAAGGGAGCCTCACTGAATTTTCTCAAACATCTACCCCCAAAACCAGAGTCTGCCTGCCTTACTGCATTATGCTTTCCACCTATTCTTCTGACATTACAGAGGGGCTATCCCTGACCACCTTTCTTTGGAAAAAGTTAACTTAGAGCTCCAACTGACAGTCTCCTGCATATAAAAGGAGTGCTTCAGCTCAAACCCCTTTGATGGCTCTCTAACTTGCCTGACAGGTTTAACTACACTTGTGAATTGTTTAGGGCCCCCAATCGGGCGAGAGGCATGAAGCTTAATGCATCTTAAAGATATAGAGTCCCTTTTTTTAAGAGCTAAAAATTATATTGGTGATGGGTTTCACTGTTGAGTCAATGACTGCTGCCAGGCCCCAATATTATTTATCTTTTAGGCACCTGAAGGATATTAATCAATGTAATTGGGATATAGAAAAAGGAAAATATAGTTTTTGATGTTAGCAACACTAGACTTTTGAGTTAATTTTCTCTTTGTTATAAATCACTGTACTCCTCTTTCTTTGTTATAAATTATTGTGTCCTTGCTATGTAAGAATGTAATTTTATTTAGTGCTTTCTGAGAGTGGCACCAGATTTTGGAAAAGAACAACACTATTAAGACAAATAAATTTTCTGGTTGACAGACCCTTATCAAAAAAGGGCCGTAAAATGTTAATAGGCCTTCTGGCCAGAAGATGATGTAAATCACCTAAGACTTGTGTATACAACTAGGTATGCAGAAAGAAAGCCTGGTTTCGATAAGACTCAGGGCTGCTGATGCTGCATAACTTTGTATTATCCATTGATCTCTATGTACAACTAAAAGTATAAAAAGCTTTCCCGGACAATAAAGGATGGGCCAGTTTCTGGAAAGACTAGTTTCCCCCATATCAACTTTCTCTCTCTTTCTCCCTCTCCCTCCTTCTTCTTTTCAGGCTGAGTTCCCACCTGGGGCGTGGAGACTTACCATGTCTACTTATTTGCTCTGGCTTCTAAGACCCACGTGAGAGGGAGCCCAAGGCAGGGCACCCTCCGCTATTCAAGCGGCCTACGTAGATGGTGCAAATCTCTTGTCTTGAGGTTTTATTAGCTTTCTGCATAAACCAAGTTATTCAACCTCTTTTCTCCACTAAATTTTCCTACTACACTATTCTTTCCTAATCTCTCTTATATTTCTATTTAAATAATTCTTTTCTAAGACGCCGATTCCGTCTCCCCTTCAAATTACCCTGGATCCACCGGGGCTGGACCCCGGTAAATACTTAAAGTAATTAACCTCCAATTAAAATAAATACATTTATATTTTTAAAAAAAGATCCTCTAGGAGCTTCTCATCATCTGTGGGATAAAGTCAACTCTCTCTAGCAAGAGACCTAGCCCCACCTAACTTATCTCAACTCCTGCCTCTCTTCCACATGCCTCCCTGTTCCGACTGACTCACAGTCAGTAAAGACACAACACGTCTTGCTTTTCCTGAATTTAATTTGTGCTCTTTGCTGCCCATGTTTTCACATGTTAATCCATTGATCCAGTATGCCTTTACTAACCTGTATACAGGGGGAACTGTGGTTCAGAACAAAAGGAATGTCAAAAATGCCACCCCTCATAGTCCCTTCCCAATCTTCTGATGTCAGCCACTGCGGTATGCACAATTTCTTACGGGCTTTGATTGATTTTGTGCCAGCGCTTGCCTAAAGTATGCTGTGCCTTCTTACTTTCTGCCTAGGGTTTTCTCCAGCGCCAGAGATAAGATAGAACCCTGGCAGAATTGCAGAGCTAATATTCTGGTGGCAGCTCTCAAACAATGGAGCACAGGAGCTAATGGGTAAAGGTTTCTTCTTCTTGTCCTTCAGGCAGATAATTCAGGGAAGCTGTCTACATGGTTCTCAAGAGGCTGCAGAGACTTAAAGGCTCTGTTGCATGCAGAGGCATACCTTTATACCAGCTCTTTCTCCATACCTGCCACACTCTTTCCTGTTCCTTGGGATTACCATCAAAGTCAACTACTTGCATTCTCCAGTGTGTTATCAGATTCTGCTTTGGAAGACTCTGACAAAGCTAAGACGAGGCCCACAACACAACCTGTTTCTGTGCTCCCAGGTCCCTGAACCTACTTCTATTACAGAACTTAGCACAGAAATTTCTTTAAGTGTGAGGTTTCCTTTAT
This sequence comes from Aepyceros melampus, assembly GCA_006408695.1. Lineage (NCBI taxonomy): Eukaryota > Metazoa > Chordata > Mammalia > Artiodactyla > Bovidae > Aepyceros > Aepyceros melampus. The sequence goes on along the minus strand of SJXQ01005952.1, from coordinate 52,205 downwards.
TTATCCTAAAACTCTAGTTTAATACAGTCCCTGAACAACTACAGATGTTCAGTCAATGATGATTAAATAAATGAACTCATAGTTCTCATTCATGGACTTTTTGTTAAACAGCAAATTTTAGGAAATAGATCTGTAAAACACACCTATAAGTGTTATAGAACCTAGTACTGAATGGCAGCTCAAAAATGTTTGTGGAATGAAACAAAATGAAGGAAGCTGATTCACCAAAAGAGGAGGCATTGGCCAAAGTCTGGAAATTAGATATACTGCCCCAGTGTAATTTCTGATAAGTTGTAACAGAGAAGAAAAACAAGACAGGTAACTTTCTCAGCTTTGACATTTAGAGATATTAACCTAGGGAGGGGAAAAATGTGTAGTCTGAGGAAAAAAGGGAAGCAAGTGTGACTTTCACCTCCCTCAGACAGAGTCAGCCTTGCTGCAAAGGAGGCTCAAGACAGCCCTGTCAAGACATATCACTAGCACTTTAACCATTGACATTTTTATTTTTCAAGATCCATCAGTTCAGTTGCTCAGTCGTGTCCGACTCTTTGCGACACCATGAACCACAGCACACCAGGCCTCCCTGTCCATCATCAACTGCAGGAGTCTACTCAAACTCATGTCCATTGAGTTGGTGATGCCATCCAACCATCTCATCCTCTGTCATCCCCTTCTCCTTCTGCTCTCAATCAAGATCCATAGCTATAAATAAATGGTGCTTCCCAAGTATTCTTCTCTTTTAAAGTTTCAAGAAAACATCACAGGAGAGCACAGATACTGATGTTTTGCTGGGTCATGCATAGTTCCATGTCCCTTTGACCCTCTGATTGCGACAGCCAGTGTGATGGTCACTCATGGTCTCCTTAGACAATATTCACCAATCCACTAATGAAAGGTTATGAGATTTCCAATAATCAGCCCAGAGTCTCCTGACCATTCCTCTACTGGCATTCTGAAGGTCTGAAAGTGAATTCTGTTCGTGTGATTACACAAAAAACACAATAAAACTTTTTACTTGAAGGTAAAACTCATGCATATTCTTACAACTATGTCAGCAATTTCTTTAAACTAATATTGCTTTTCAGATGTAAATGTGGATTCCAGTATCATGGTTAGTGTGCACAAAAGTATACCTTATCAAGGTTTGGAGAAAATATTACTAGTAATTGTATAAAAATGTGAAATTATGTAAACAGCATCATTACAAACATAGACAATAAAGTTGAAGTATTTTTATAATCATGTTATACTTCAAATGACCTGAAATATTGTATATAATATTTCAAAATTATTTAATAAGTTAATTCCCAGAATATTTATTGTAGCATTTCTATTTTTTATGGAAAAATAATTTATCCAGTTGTAAATTTTTCAGGAGGCTTCCCTGGTGGCTCAGTGGTCAAGAATCCACCTGCCAATGCATGAGATGTGGGTTTGATTCCTGGTCTGTGGCATTCCCCTGGGAAAGGAAATGGCAACCCACTCCAGTATTCTTGCTTGGGAAATCTCATGGACAGAGAAGCCTGGTAGGCTACAGCCCATGGGGTCACAAAGAATCAGACGTGAGTGAGTGACTGAACAACAAATTTTTCAGGTTAGGGTACAGAGAAGAAAAACAAGACAGGTAACTTTTCTCAGCTTTGACATTTAGAGATATTAACCTAGGGAGGGGAAAAATGTGTAGTCTGAGGAAAAAAGGGAAGCAAGTGTGACTTTCACCTCCCTCAGACAGAGTCAGCCTTGCTGCAAAGGAGGCTCAAGACAGCCCTGTCAAGACATATCACTAGCACTTTAACCATTGACATTTTTATTTTTCAAGATCCATCAGTTCAGTTGCTCAGTCGTGTCCGACTCTTTGCGACACCATGAACCACAGCACACCAGGCCTCCCTGTCCATCATCAACTGCAGGAGTCTACTCAAACTCATGTCCATTGAGTTGGTGATGCCATCCAACCATCTATGAGATGGATCCTCTGTCATCCCCTTCTCCTTCTGCTCTCAATCAAGATCCATAGCTATAAATAAATGGTGCTTCCCAAGTATTCTCCTCTTTTAAAGTTTCAAGAAAACATCACAGGAGAGCACAGATACTGATGTTTTGCTGGGTCATGCATAGTTCCATGTCCCTTTGACCCTCTGATTGCGACAGCCAGTGTGATGGTCACTCATGGTCTCCTTAGACAATATTCACCAATCCACTAATGAAAGGTTATGAGATTTCCAATAATCAGCCCAGAGTCTCCTGACCATTCCTCTACTGGCATTCTGAAGGTCTGAAAGTGAATTCTGTTCATGTGATTACACAAAAAACACAATAAAACTTTTTACTTGAAGGTAAAACTCATGCATATTCTTACAACTATGTCAGCAATTTCTTTAAACTAATATTGCTTTTCAGATGTAAATGTGGATTCCAGTATCATGGTTAGTGTGCACAAAAGTATACCTTATCAAGGTTTGGAGAAAATATTACTAGTAATTGTATAAAAATGTGAAATTATGTAACAGCATCATTACAAACATAGACAATAAAGTTGAAGTATTTTTATAATCATGTTATACTTCAAATGACCTGAAATATTGTATATAATATTTCAAAATTATTTAATAAGTTAATTCCCAGAATATTTATTGTAGCATTTCTATTTTTTATGGAAAAATAATTTATCCAGTTGTAAATTTTTCAGGAGGCTTCCCTGGTGGCTCAGTGGTCAAGAATCCACCTGCCAATGCATGAGATGTGGGTTTGATTCCTGGTCTGTGGCATTCCCCTGGGAAAGGAAATGGCAACCCACTCCAGTATTCTTGCTTGGGAAATCTCATGGACAGAGGAGCCTGGTAGGCTACAGCCCATGGGGTCACAAAGAATCAGACGTGAGTGAGTGACTGAACAACAAATTTTTCAGGTTAGGGAAATAATTTATTTACCTTAAATATTTATGAAGATAAATGGTTATGGTAAAAATTATTAAAATACAAAGCAAAAGTTCTCCCCACACTTACACATAATACTAGAGAAAAAGGACAATAAACCTTTCATCTAGAATTCTGGGAGGAAGTAGAACTCTCTTGATTTCCTGCCCTAGGTTTGCAATGGAGTTTAGAGGCAAGGGAAAAGGCTAGACTCTTTTGTCAAACTGGGTCTATGAAAAAGGTTGTGAAGATTTATATTTTTTAAAGTCCTTGGCTTAAATGATAAACTGCTAACATTTTATTCATCGAAAAGCAAGTATTAGCCCTTATTAGCTCAAATACTCAAATTTTCATTCACTCCTAAGAAATGATTCCACACTTAGCCATTCTTCACACACACTCTCTTTCTCTCACCCTTCTCACACCGAAATTGTTAACTTTTTTTCCTATTATCACATTTGCAATCTGGTTCAGACCTTCAGTGACCTCTCACCTACACTTGTGCTTAAATTTCTTAATTGGAATTCCTATCTCTAATCTCTTATTTCCATATGTGTCATGAGAGTTTTCTTTCTAAAATCAAATGTGATTTCACCACACCTCTGTTGAAAAATGTCAATATGTCCATATTGCTACCAAGTAGAGTTCAAATTCACATCATACAAAGAGTCATCCACCACATGGCACATGCCACTTCCCAGCTTCTCTTCTTAGTATCTATCCCTCTCTGGGTTCTCAGCAAGGCGCTGAAGACACAAAAGTGATTGCAATAGCCATTGCTCTCAGTGAGCTCACAGTCTGACTGGGGAGATGGACAATCAGATCACTATAAAAACAGTCTGGCTAGGGCAAGGCCAGGAATGTGCAAATGGGAACAAAGAGAAAGGATATCTAATAAGCCAGAATGGAGGAGGAGAGGGTTCAGGAGGACTTCCTGGAGGAGGCAGTGCCTGTGTGAAATAGTGAAGCAAAGAGAAGACGAGGTAAGAGGAGAAAAAGGCACAGGAGAGCAGTACAATGGCACCAAGGGAGGAAAAGCCTGATTACACACAGCTTGGTGCTGCTGCTGTTTAAACCCTTCTGTGAAGCTTTTCACTATCTTCTCACTGCGAGTTCACCTCTTGACTATCAGTGTTCTCACCTCACTTTATACTAACATCCAGTGCTGTGTCTACCACATTCTTTCTAATACTTCGACTGACATGCCATGACCATCGTTTGTCTTTGTCCCTCAAACCCACAAGGTGACTCACACAAGTATTCTGTGCATACAGAGGCTGCATAAGACTGGTTGGTTCCGTGGGGCTGGAAATTTAAAATCTCCTATTGTGGACTCACAGAGAAACTGGGAGAGAAAGTCCCTGTTGTTAAGAAGCACATGCTCATAAATTATCTCTTTTGAATATTGTGTTAAATCTTGAAAATTTTAGAAATTAGAGCCTAAAAGACTAAATTCAAGAAACATTACCCAAGAACTTAATATTTGGGGTCTCAAACTATTGTGAGATTGGTTATAATAAAAAAAAAGATGACCCTTCCCTATTTTTTTTTTGAAACTGCTGTAATTTCTGAACCCACTGATTTCCCAGGAGGTTCATCTATGTCTCAGTTTCTAGAACCAGCCTGACTTAAAGCCTAGACACTTAAGCAACTTCAAATGCCTACCTACAAGATCTCTATAATGGACCTCTCACTTATTTCTATGTCCACAATGTGTCCTTATTTCCCTTCTCTTTGGAGTTAGACCTGTAAAACATTAGACACCACGTCCCTTCCTGTGAGGTTCATCATGGAAGTGCCTGGGAACTGATCACTAGGCATCTACCTTTTGATCTAAGTCTCCAGCAAGATTTGTCTATTAACGAGCTGATGGTATCTGCCTGGCTCACAGAATCATCTCCTTGCCTTACGTGCTCCACAGTACACGTATAAACCGACAACCCCCTGCATCAAGAGGGTGCTTTCAGGCCTACATTCCAGAGGTGCAGTTCCCTGCCTGAGGGGCCTCAGCTTGTACACCTAGGATCCTGCCTTGAATTCTGCTGCTCGGTGCCAAGCACCTGTGCCCGCTCATTAGGTTGGGCCCCTGCCATGTTCCTGTGGAAACAGAAACCCACTCCTTAGTGGTCACCCAGGATGCCTGTCAGTGCTATCATGGCCCTCCCTCCCGGGCTCACCCACACACTCCCTGTGTGTAGTGGTGGTGGTGGTGGTTTCCACTGGATTCCTGAGGAAAATCTCTCATGGATCTCATCTACATGGTTACCTGCCCTTTGGTAAAACCCCAGAGTAGACCTCTGGTGCCACTGAGCTTTCTCACCAGTGCTGCACAGCTTATATAATACTTCTTTTTGCTGCCTGTTAAGAGATGTATATCCTTAGCTCATATCTGAATACAAAGATAGTGAATAAGGAGTGAAAGTCACTCAGGTGTGTCTGACTCTTTGCTACCCTATGGACTGTAGCCTGCCAGGCTCCTCTGTCAGTGGAATTCTTCAGGCAAGAACACTGGAGTGAGTAGCTGTTCCCTTCTCCAGGGGATTTTCCTGACCCAAGAATTGAACTGGAGTCTCCTGCATTGCAGGCAGATTCAAAGATCACAAAGGTTTAAATACGACACAAACTCTAAAGAGTTTTTAGAAAACAAGTGAATGTACAAATATATGTGGTCATGACCTCAACCCATAAGCAAACATTTCACTCATCATTTATAATGACGACCTTAAGAAACACTACACCAGCTTATCATTTTATAAAAGTATCAATAAGTGACATGCAAATCATTTTTCATAAGTCTACATCCATATTAGAAAATAGGGAAAATACTTTTCAAAAATTATTATGCATGGGCCATTGTGAGCAATCTTTTTATCTTAAAGAAACTATCTTTTAAGCATTTGACAGCCAGTTAGAAATATAAATAAGCACTCCAAAATCTTGTGATTCCAGATGAATCTATCAGGGCTTTCAAATTATCATTCCTACCTGTACCTTCTCCCTTCCGTGCATTCTGTGCATTGCCATGAGTTTTATTATTTGAAAGCTTCAATTTTATCACGTTATTTCTTTCATCAAAAATTTTCAAGGACTTCCCTGGTGGTACAGTGGCTAAGAAACCCCCTGCCAAGGCAGGGGACATGGGTTAGATCCCAGGTCTGGGACGATTCCCCGTGCTGCAGAGCAACGAAGCCTATGTGTCACGACTGCCGAGCCCACGTGCCTAAAGCCTTTGTCCTAAAACAAGAGAAACCACTGCAATGAGAAGCCTGTGCACCACAACAAAGAGTAGCCCTCCCACTTGGCAACTAGAGAAAGTCTGCGTGCAGCAACCAAGACCCAGTGCGGCCAAAAATAAATAAATAATTTTTAAAATGTCAAGGATCTGATTAAATTTCCCTATTGTATGTAGATCCCAGACAATCAACCCCTAGCTGTAACTATTTATTCTTCTCCAGAATTATTGTTTATAATACTCATACAACTCTTTATTTATGAATGCACTGATTTTATTGTTTGATTATTAAATAACTAAAATATTAGTCATAGTAAGTGATTTTTAAAATTCATTCATTCACCTCCCCATATCAATTAGTCTATAAACTGAAGGGCAGTTGAGTAGAGGCCCAAATGACTGCAGAATTCAATTACATTTCTTTATATAAAGCCTCACATAGAGGGCCCCTTTATGTACTTATATGTCAAACAAAATCAATAGCAAATCAGTTAATTGCCTCATCAACTGGCTGAAGTTTGTAACAAGACCTGCATGAACAATATATTGTAGGAAAAAGTGTGAAATGTGTTTCACTAACTTGAAAAAAGGCAACTGAAAGTCATGAAGTTCCCTAGTTTATATTCTCCTCATAAAGTCAAAGCCTATTAGAGTCATAGCTTCATACCAGGTATCGCTCTTTGACACAAGGGGAGAGCATCTCTAAGCCTGACTGGCTGCATTGCCACACAAACTGTAGTCACAAGAGAGGTAGCTATCTCAGCACCATTCCACATCATTCATTAAAAAGCAAGTTGTGTCCCAGTGAGTGCAGAATCCTCTTTATAGCTCACATTTAATGTTAAACAAGAGGCCAGCTTCTTTCACTCTCAGTTAAATGGCTCTATAGTGAGACAATAGGGGCTTCTCTGGTGACTCAGTGTTAAAGAGAACCCAGCTGCCAATGCTGAGACCGGGTTTGACCCCTGGGTCAGGAAGATCCCCTGGAGAAGGAAGGGGCAACCTACTCCAGTATTCTTGCCTGAGAAATTCCATGAACAGAGATGCCTGATAGGCTCACAGTCTACGGGATTGTGGAGTTGGACATGAATTAGCGAATAAACAACAAAATAGTAAGAAGATGGTGCAGCATTTCGCCTCCTGCCACTAGCATCCCACTCTCCTTTACAATTGTACACTGGCCTTAGATTTCTTTTTAAATCCTTCATACTTTGTTGCTAAACAAACCCATAAAAAGAAAACAACATTCCTAACATTTATTTTATAAACTTAATTCTCAAAGGAGGAGACAGCAAAATACCTGACTTTTGCTAGCTTTCTTTCAGATACATGTCTTTTATAAACACTGAGAACTAGTCACCTTGAGTAGCAAAAACATTATTTGGTTCCTTTCTCAGTCTCCGAGGGAGTATTTCATTTGAAATTTGTCATTAAAAAATAGATATGGAAGGTATTACTTTTACAGTTTTCTTAAATATGGTGAAATTATTTAGGTAATGTGAGAATGAGTACAATCTAGAAAAAAAAGTCTTTAGATTTGAGACTAGATGGTTAATAATCATGACAGCAAAGAACATCTCCAAGGTGAATGACCTATATGCTGAACTTGTTTTAATTTTTAAAAGCCACTACCAATTGAAAATATCCTGCTTTAGTTGAATCTGTTTTAGCTGAACCAACAGAAGCCTTTTGAAAACATTTCTTTAAACCTTTAGAACAGTACCCTTGCTGCCGCCCTCTCTGGAACAATAGCAGGATTCTGTGTGGCTGGTCCTTTGTGAATACAAGGTACATGTATATGGACATGGTGGTTTCTGCATGCTAGAAGGACATGTTCTGACATACTAACATCCTAAATACAAATTTTCCTAGAATTATTTCATTTCTTAGAACTCCAAGCCTAATTCCAATCACCCTTGGATGAATTGGTCCCTCCAGCACTGGTTAAATTATTATCTATCTGCTAACCAAAGGCCACATTAAGGTCCATTCATATGATATTGGAAGACTCAGGTAAGACAAAAAATTAGGCTTATTCCAGTTGTCAACAGAATGATAAGAAAGATTTTTAAGAATAGTAGTTCCAGGTTTCAGTTATTTGATACATTTCACAAGGGAACAGGAAAGGAAAAAAAGACTGTATCTACAATGTAATTTAAAGGTCTACTCTTGCTTATATATATACTTTTTACATGATGCCTTGAGAAAATACACATTTCCTCCTATTCTTTATATACATACTGTTGGTGTATCAAACACTTTTACTTGAGATACACAATCTCATATCACTACCTGCAACTATTGTTCTTATGATTAAGTGAATGGGGCCACTGGCAATCGAACCAAAAAAATCTGTTTCATATCCAATTTTAGGATCTATAAGTATGGCTTCTGAGTGGAAGAAAAGATATCTTCTTTTTTTTTT
>SJXQ01005952.1:0-38549 GCA_006408695.1 Aepyceros melampus | reverse complement strand
TAGAGGAGAACATAGGCAAAACACTCTCTGACATAAATCACAGCAGGATCCTCTATGATCCACCTCCCAGAATACTGGAAATAAAAGCAAAAATAAACAAATGGGATCTAATTAAAATTAAAAGCTTCTGCACAACAAAGGAAACTATAAGCAAGGTGAAAAGACAGCCTTCTGAATGGGAGAAAATAATAGCAAATGAAGCAACAGACAAACAACTAATCTCAAAAATATACAAGCAGCTTATGCAGCTCAACTCCAGAAAAATAAATGACCCAATCAAAAAATGGGCCAAAGAACTAAATAGACATTTCTCCGAAAAGATATCTTCTTGAGTCTACATTTAAGCATAGTTAAACTTACATTATGAGAAAAGCTTTATCATTTTTCATCCACATATGGTACAAAAATAAGATGTAAACATTTTGTTATCTCTAGCTTTAATACCTACCTTTACAAAAATTTTGAAATATTTCTTTTGAAGAAGAATTATATACTTGCATTCAAACTCAAAAGTCTAATAAATGGAAGTTTAGGAAACATACTTTTAACTGTGGGTTTATAAACTATATGAAGAGATCTTTATTTATAATGATAGGCTTTTTTCCAGGATAAATGTCTTAATGTAGCTTTCTTTCCCTTTTTTTTAATTAATGTTGACTTTCAGTATGAGGTTGGGATAATAAAAACTAATTTATACGAGGTTTGTATTTTTCAATGTCTGTGTTTGAAACACTTTGTAAATTTGACATAGACAGTACTATAGTTTATGGTCTATGATTTATTATAATCTTTCAGGTCAGAGTTACTTTCATAAGAAACCGAAACAAAATTCCCAAGAGAATAATCTGTGGTACAGAAATAACTTTAAACAATAAGAAACATGAAGTACAACAAAGAGATCAGGGTCAAGACTAGATAAGATAGAAGGAAATATAATGAAAAAGGAAGAAAAACAAAAGAATATGCAATGGCTTCACCCCAGATTCCTCCATGACTCAAATCTAAGGGCAACTTAATAGTAGTCAATAATTATAAGCTGAAATAACAAACGAATAGGTGAGAGATGGATGGATGTCTGGTGACCCTTGGCCATCTTGCATGAATAGTCCAAACCTGTTAGACAAATTCCATGTGATATACTTCTTTCACCTGTGAATAAATGGACTCAATCATAGGCATTAGGAGAACACGAGATGGAACACTTAGATTGCTATAATAAGGGGAGAGAAAAGGCTTGAAAGTTCTTGTTGATGAAAAATTTGTACACTTAATATGTAACATTTCTAACAATCAACATAGAAGTCCTGTCTTGGAGAGAAACATTTACATTGGATGTTGTCACTATCAATCATCTTTTAGTAAAAGGAGAGAAAAAGTGAAAGTGAAGTCGCTCAGTCATGTCTGACTCTTTGCAAACCCATGGACTGCAGCCTGCAGTCTGTCCATGGAATTCTCCAGGCAAGAATACTGGAATGGGTAGCCATTCCCTTCTCCAGGGAATCTTTCCAACGCAGGGATCAAACCCAGGTCTCCTGCACTGCTGCTGCTGCTGCTAAGTCGCTTCAGTCGTGTCCGACTCTGTGCGACCCCATAGACTGCAGCCCACCAGGCTCCCCTGTCTCTGGGATTCTCCAGGCAAGAACACTGGAGTGGGTTGCCATTTCTTTCTCTAATGCATGAAAGTGAAGTTGTTCAGTCGTGTCTAACTCTTGGCGACCCCATGGACTTTAGCCTACCAGGCTCCTCCATCCATGGGATTTTCCAGGCAAGAGTACTGGAGTGGGGTGCCACTGCCTTCTCCTGCACTGCAGGCAGACTCTTTACTCTCTGAACCACCAAGGAAGCCCATAAAAGGAGAGAGGATGATAATTTTTTTAAGTTCTTTCTAAGATGTGTTGGAAATGGGGAACAGAGGAATTGTATCTCCACTGCTTGAAAACATGAAACATCAAGGAAAGGACATCAAGAGCAAGAAGGGTCTTCGTAACTTTTGAAACAAAGAAGCCTTAGTAATAAAACTATAGCACTAGGGAAAGCAATAGTAATTTAGTGCCCATTCTACTACCTTCCAGTTTTATGACCTTGGCCAAGTCACTTGATTAGTCTGGGTCTAAAAATGAATCTGAAGATGAGGGCCTATAATGGTCCATTCCAATGCTAAATCTGGTGATCCTGAGTCCACAGTCACATCTCAAAATTTCCCTGGCATTTCAGAAGCTTCCCAAGGCTATCAAATTTAGTATATGTTTATGAAATATTCATGGTAGTAATTTTTAAACATACACCACCACGTGTGTAAAGAGATGTCTTTATTAAAATTTTTCTTAAGTGGTTCCTTCCCAAGATAGTCGGCTGCCCAGGTGGCTCAGTAGTAAAGAATCCACCTGCCTACAAAGGAGACATAGTTTGATCCCTGGGTCAGGAAGATCCCCTGAGAAGGGAATGCAACCCACTCCAGTATTCTTGCCTGGAGAATCCCATGGATAGAGGAGCTTGGCAGGCTACAGTCTTCAGGGCAGCAAAGAGTAAGACACACTACACAACTGCTCCCAAGGTAGTGGAAGCTGAAAAAAATCTTAGAAACTCATTTAGAATTGTTGATCATTCTAGCTGAGTACTAAATTTAAGAATCCAACAATTTTCCTTTTAAAATAACAAAATATTTTACTTTAAATATCTGAAGTATTATTAAATCATTTTCATCTATATGCATAAATTAACCTTAAAGTAACTCTTTTTTTAGAAATACAGAATGAAACTATTAACCAATATTTATCAAGCAACGTTTATTCTTCTAAGAGTGTGGGAAAGGAATGTGAAGGTCTAGCAACATAAAAGAGATTGATTGTATATTATGTAATACAGATTTGGAAGAAGGAGTGGCAAAATTTTATTATTACAGAACAAGCTGTTCTTTAGGAGCAAGAACACTGAATTTTATGGTTTTCTCCTACCAGTCCCACTATGCCTCTGGCATCACATAACTGCTGCCAATCAATTTTATCCAGAAGGTGGGATAAAATGCCAAATTATATTTTGGCAATATTTCAGGGATTCTGATTTTTTTTCTTTTCCCTCTTTAAAACTGTATCACATGAGCTAGATTTATTTTGAAATCTCCATGAAAAACAAGTCAGGTTTTATGAAATTGGCCCCTTTTAGAGTTAAATGTTTTTGAAGATGCTTCATATAATTCCATTTGTTCATTTTATTATTTTTAATCTTGTGTATAAATCTGTACTCTAAAAAGAGCTTCAAAATTTTACCATGCTCTGACATTACAATAGAAATATTATATTTATTGTAGAGGTTAATATATTAATAAATGTCTAATTAATCATAAGAAATGTTAGAGAAAAAATATAACCTAAAATTGATATTAAAGATCACTCAATGAAGCTGACCATTTTATTTATCAAAAATAAATGATAATAAAAATATATAGTGTTTTACCACTTGTTAAATACATAAGCATAAACACATATGTTTTCATTTATTCTCACAACTACTGCTCTAGAAGAGTAATATTATCCTCCTATAACACATAAAACTTAGGGATGACAAATGACACAAATTAAGTCAGAGAGCTCTCAAACTATGTGATGATTATCATTTCTGAATTATTTCTAGAAGCTCAGCTACTTTAATTGATATCAAAAGATATATTCAGTTATATAACTATGTAAAGTTCTACTAACTCTTTAGTGATCTCATATGTGTTTGTTCAGGAAATTGCTGCAGAGGCAAGGTGAATACATTAAAAATAAAAAGTATTTATTAAATATAATACAATTATTGTACATCAGAGATTTTTTCCAATATTTTTAGCACACATATGCATCTTCAACATTTACTTCTCCAATCCTTCCTAAGGAATTGGTGACAATATAAACAAAAGTTTAAACTTAAAAGATATTCATCATAACATTATTTATAGTACATAAAATTAAACTAAATTGTGTTATTTTATTCACAAGTAAGTTGAGAGACGTGATTTGCTCATAGACACAGAAGTAGTTGGGGACCAATTTGGGACTCAGCTGCATGTTAACTATCTCTTGATACAGAACTCTAACAGGACATTATATTGCAGAATCTATGGTTTTCCCAGTTGTTTTTGGATATGGGTATGGATTTATGTATAATTGTGATTAAAATTATTAGTCTTTTAAAAGAAAGGGGAGGAAAAATAGATTATGGCTAGTAAGTTACTATGCTGCCACATGTATCAAATGAAAGATATTCATCATAACATTATTTATAGTACATAAAATTAAACTAAATTGTGTTATTTTATTCACAAGTAAGTTGAGAGACGTGATTTGCTCATAGACACAGAAGTAGTTGGGGACCAATTTGGGACTCAGCTGCATGTTAACTATCTCTTGATACAGAACTCTAACAGGACATTATATTGCAGAATCTATGGTTTTCCCAGTTTTTGTTGGATATGGGTATGGATTTATGTATAATTGTGATTAAAATTATTAGTCTTTTAAAAGAAAGGGGAGGAAAAATAGATTATGGCTAGTAAGTTATTATGCTGCCACATGTATCAAATGCTAGATAATACACTTCACATTAAATATATTGTCAAGGTAGAAAAAAAAACATACTGTAGCACAATAAAGCTTATATATGACAAGCCTACAGCTAACATCATATTCAGTGGTGAAAAGCTGAGGCTGTTCCACTAAGGTTGGGAGAAAGACATGTATGCCCACTCATCACTTCTGTTCAACACAGTATAGAAATCCTAGCCAGAGTGAGAATAGCATATGTATTTGTTATAAAAGGTGATGACCTAGATGAAAGGGTGTCAGACCTACAAAATACATCCAGTAATAAAAATATAAGAAGCATTATAATAAGAGTGCATAAGGCTATCTAAGAGTGGAAAAGGACTGACTCATTGGAAAAGATCCTGAAGCTGGCAAAGATTGAAGGCAGGACGAGAAGGGGACAACAGAGGATAAGATGGTTGGATAGCATCACCAACTCAATGGACATGAGTTTGAGCAAGCTCTGGGAGTTCGGAACAGGGAAGTCTGGTGTGCTGTAGTCTGTGGGGTCGCAAAGAGTCGGACACAACACAGAGACTGAACTGAACTGAAGCATATCTACACAAATGTGTTCATGGCATTTTGCCCACATCTGCACTCCTAGCTGGATCAATCTTAATAGTCAATTCAGTTCAAAATGGTCAACATGATTAGTTGATTGCATAAAACATAGAACTAGTGTTACTAACATGTTCTATTCTGGTCACGGCTATAAAAAACAGTCTCTACTCCCTGAATGTCAGCATGTAGAAACATGTTTAAATATAGAATTTTGAGACTAAAAAAACTAAGAACTGATATTTACTATAATTATTAACTCCCAAATCCAAAACATCATCTGCCTCTTCTTGACATAATATTCAGGATGACTTTTAACCATCCAACAGAAATTAATTACTAAAATGGTACTCATGAATATTAATTTTTCTTAAGTGACACAAGCCCTATGTATGATATTACACATATTCATCCTTTGTGAGCTCTTGACACAAATGATTATGTCCCTTCACAAAATTTCTAAATCTTCATTACTTAGATCAGTTCCAACCAAAGAGAAGGTGTACAATATATGTTTGTTGAAGTGAAAAGAAATCTCCTTCTAGTTAGCATGTATCTACAAACAATGCTTAAATATAGGTTATATCAGTTTTCTAGCTATCCACCAAAATCTGTTTTCTCTCATTGTCAGCACAGGTGGACTATATTTTATTGATACATTTTCCAGTCTACCTTGAATTAGTAGTGGTCAGCATCCAATTAAGGGAGACAGGAAATAATGCATGCTAATTCAGACTGGGAATGGATATGTCCCTTAGACAATGATGAGGCTGCAAAACGGGAGGAGTCTGAATCCCTTCATCACTCTTTGGAAGAAACTCATTTAGCAGCCCAAAATATCCATGTGAATGACAAATAGCCATTCATTATCTTTGAGTAATTTTATAGAAATGAAGTCTATGGTATTAAATACATATATGTTTCAGTTCGGTTCAGTTGCTCAGTTATGTCCGACTCTTATTTACTGAATAAATTAATTCATTTTTGCAGTTTGATTTTTTAAAACAACTCAAAATACACTCAAATCAATCCAAGTCTGTGTCTAACCATAATGCCAAAGAAGCTGAAGCTGAACCATTCTATGAAGACCTACAAGACCGTATAGAACTAACACCCAAAAAAAGATGTCCTTTTCATCACAGGGGACTGGAATGCAAAAGTAGAAAGTCAACAGATACCTGGAGTAACAAGCAAATTTGGCCTTGTAGTACAAAATGAAGAAAGCACTGGTCATGGCAAGCACCCTCTTCCAATAACACAAAAGAAGACTCTACACATGGACATCACCAGATGGTCAATACTGAAATCAGTCTGATTATATTCTTTGCAGCTGAAGATGGAGAAACTCTATAGTCAGCAAAAACAACACTGGGAGCTGATTGTGGCTCAGATCATAAACTTATTACCAAATTCAGATTTAAATTGAAGAAAGTAGGGAAAACCACTCGGAGAAGGCAATGGCACCCAACTCCAGTACTCTTGCCTGGAAAATCCCATGGACGGATGAGCCTGGTCAGCTGTAGTCCATGGGATCGTGAAGAGTTGGACACGACTGAGTGACTTCACTTTCACTTTTTGCTTTCATGCATTGGAGAAGGAAATGGCAACCTACTCCAGTGTTCTTGCCTGCAGAATCCCAGGGACGGGGGAGCCTAGTGGGCTGCCATCTATGGGGTCGCACAGAGTCAGACTCGACTGAAGTGACTTAGCAGCAGCAGCAGGGAAAACCACTACACCATTCAGGAATGACTTAAATCAAATCCCTTACAATTATACAGTGGAAGTGAGAAATAGATTCAAGGGACTAGATCTGATAGACAGAGTGCCTAGAAAACTATGGACAGAGGTTCATAACATTGTACAGGAGGCAGTAATCAAAACCATCCCTAAGAAAAAGAAATGGAAAAGGCAAAATGGTTATCTGAGGCAGCCTTACAAATAGCTGAGAAAAGAAGAGAAGGAAAAGGTAAAGGATAAAAGGAAAGATATATCCATCTGAATGCAGAGTTCCAGAGATTAGCAGGAGAGGTAAGAAACCCTTCTAACTGAGCAATGCAAAGAAATAGAGGAAAACAATAGAATGAGAAAGACTAGAGATCTCTTCAAGAAAACTACAGATACCAAGGGAACATCTGTTGCAAAGATGGG
The DNA here is from genome assembly GCA_006408695.1 of Aepyceros melampus. NCBI lineage: Eukaryota > Metazoa > Chordata > Mammalia > Artiodactyla > Bovidae > Aepyceros > Aepyceros melampus. The sequence continues at coordinate 31,281 of SJXQ01005952.1, read as the reverse complement.
CACAATAAAGGACAGAAATGGTATGGACCTAGCAGAAGATATTACTTCTCCAGGGGAGCTGTCCAACCCAGGAATTGAACCCAGGTCTCCCACATTGCAGGCAGATGCTTCACCAATTGAGCTCTGTGGGAAGTGCCAAGAATACACAGAAGTATACAGAAAAGATCTTCACAACCCAGATAACCACAATGGTGTGATCACTCACCTAGAGCCAGACATCCAAAAGTTGAAGTCCAGTGGGTATTAGGAAGCATCACTATGAACAAAGTCAGTGGAGGTGATGGAATTTCAGCTGAGCTATTTCAAATTCTAAAAGATGATGCTGTTAAAAGTGTTGCATTCAATATGCCACCAAGTTTGGAAAACACAGCAGTGGCCATAGGATTGGAAAAGGTCACTTTTCATTCCAATTCTGAAGAATGGCAATGCTAAAGAATGTTCAAACTACCACACAATTGCACTCATTTCACATGCTAGCAAAGTAATGTTCAAAATCCTCCAAGCTGGGCTTCAACAGTATACAAGCTCAGAACTTTCAGATAGACAAGCTGGATTCAGAAAAGGCAGATGAACCAGACATCAAATTGTCAACAACTACTGGATCATGGAAAAAATAGAATTCCAGAAAAAAATCTACTTCTGCTTCACTGAGTATGATAAAGTCTTTGACTGTGTAGATCACAGTTAAAGAGATGGGAATACCAGACCACCTTACCTGCCTTCTATGAAACATATATACAGGTCAAGAAGCAACAGGTAGACCTAGTCATGGAAAAACAGATTGGTTCCAAACTGGGAAAGGAATATGTCAAGGCTGTATATTGTCACCCTGCTTATTTTTCTTATATGCAGAGTACATCATGTGAAATGCCAGGCTGGATGAAGCACAAGCTGGAATCAAGATTGCTGGGAGAAATATCAATAACCTCAGATATGCAGATACCACCACCCTTATGGCAGAAAAAGAAGAGGAACTAAGGATTCTCTTGATGAAAGTTCACCTTCATTAGAGGAGAGTGAAAGAGCCCACTTAAAACTCAACATTCAAAAAACAAAGACCATGGCGTCTGGTTCCATCACTTCACGGCATCCAGATGGGGAAACAATGGAAACAGTGACAGACTTTATTTTCTGGTGGACGGTGTCCAAAATGAGTGATGGTGACTGCAGCCATGAAATTAAAACATGCTTGCTCCTTCGAAGAAAAGCAATGACAAACATAGATAGCATATTAAAAATACAGAGACATTATTTTGCTGACAAAGGTCCATATTGTCAAAGCTATGGTTTTTCTAGTAGTCCTATATGGATGTGTTAGCTGGACAATAAAAACGGTTGATCTCCGAAGAACAGATGCCTTCAAACTGTGGTGCTGGAGAAGACTCTTGAGAGTCCCTTGGACAGCAAGATCAAATTTGTCAATTCTAAAGAAAATCAACCCTGAATATTCACTGGAAGGACTGATGCTGAAGCTCCAACATGTTGGCTACCTGACGCAGAGCTGACTCAGTAGAAAAGACCCTGACAAAGATTAAGGGCAGGAGGAGAAGGGGACGATACAAGATGAGATGGTTTGATGTCATCAGTGATTCAATGGAGATGAGTCTGAGCAAGATCTAGGAGATGGTGAAGGACTTGGAAGCCTGGCGTGCTGCAGTCCATGGGGTTGCAAAGAGTTGTACAGGACTGAGTGACTGAACTGACTGAAACCTACAGAAAAGTGTTAATAACTGTACTAGAAATCCCAATACCCCTATTATCCAGAACCCCTAATTACTAGCATTTTGCTCTCAGTTGCTCTCTCTGCCCACGTTTGAGTGTGTATTATTTTTTCCCTGGCCTGGTGGTAGATTAACCTTAGCAATACTCCAATGTGTACCTCCCCAAAACAAAAGGATTCTCCTACACTGACACAATACAATTCAGAATCAGAAAGTTAACTGTGACATGACACTAACAACCAAAGCAAAATACATGAATTTATTATATATTTATTGTTCATTCAATTGTTTGTTCAGTATGAGAAATATAACCATTCTGGCTACGTGTTTCACCCACCATCATAGGACCCGTCCGTTCCTCTCCCACTTTCTTTGTGGGCACAGTGCATTTAACGTCTGCTGGGCAATCCCTTCCCGCAGACTTGCTCAGACATCTGGCACCCAAGTTAGCATGTCTCCATGCCAAAAGGGAAGGGAATTGAGGAAAGAAAAGAAAAATGAGAAGAGCAAGAAAAGAATTTCTAATTAAAGCTACCTGAAAGGAAATGTTAGCAAATGACATTTTTGAAAGTTAGTAGCAAAAATTTCTGAGGACTGCCTAATGTGGACATTTATATGTCTCTATAGTAGTCCTATATGGATGTGTTAGCTGGACAATAAAAACGGTTGATCTCCGAAGAACAGATGCCTTCAAACTGTGGTGCTGGAGAAGACTCTTGAGAGTCCCTTGGACAGCAAGATCAAATTTGTCAATTCTAAAGAAAATCAACCCTGAATATTCACTGGAAGGACTGATGCTGAAGCTCCAACATGTTGGCTACCTGACGCAGAGCTGACTCAGTAGAAAAGACCCTGACAAAGATTAAGGGCAGGAGGAGAAGGGGACGATACAAGATGAGATGGTTTGATGTCATCAGTGATTCAATGGAGATGAGTCTGAGCAAGATCTAGGAGATGGTGAAGGACTTGGAAGCCTGGCGTGCTGCAGTCCATGGGGTTGCAAAGAGTTGTACAGGACTGAGTGACTGAACTGACTGAAACCTACAGAAAAGTGTTAATAACTGTACTAGAAATCCCAATACCCCTATTATCCAGAACCCCTAATTACTAGCATTTTGCTCTCAGTTGCTCTCTCTGCCCACGTTTGAGTGTGTATTATTTTTTCCCTGGCCTGGTGGTAGATTAACCTTAGCAATACTCCAATGTGTACCTCCCCAAAACAAAAGGATTCTCCTACACTGACACAATACAATTCAGAATCAGAAAGTTAACTGTGACATGACACTAACAACCAAAGCAAAATACATGAATTTATTATATATTTATTGTTCATTCAATTGTTTGTTCAGTATGAGAAATATAACCATTCTGGCTACGTGTTTCACCCACCATCATAGGACCCGTCCGTTCCTCTCCCACTTTCTTTGTGGGCACAGTGCATTTAACGTCTGCTGGGCAATCCCTTCCCGCAGACTTGCTCAGACATCTGGCACCCAAGTTAGCATGTCTCCATGCCAAAAGGGAAGGGAATTGAGGAAAGAAAAGAAAAATGAGAAGAGCAAGAAAAGAATTTCTAATTAAAGCTACCTGAAAGGAAATGTTAGCAAATGACATTTTTGAAAGTTAGTAGCAAAAATTTCTGAGGATGCCTAATGTGGACATTTATATGTCTCTCAAAACTCTATCTGAATTGAAAGGAAGAGCTGAAAGGGCTGAGAAATCAGACTTGGCTGCCTGGACTTATAATTCACTTTAATGACCAGCATCTTTTTGCTGCCTCTCTAAATAACAGGGTTTGGCACACAAAGATGAACACTCCACTCAGCTTGAAATCTCAATCTTTTTTCTCTTGTTTCCTTAATTGTAAAGTATCTTTCTGGGCATGAGACAGTTTAAAAGTAGCATGAGAACACTCAACATTCTGTTCAATGGTCCAGTAGCATGACTCGGATGACCAACGAGACCCTAATTACATGGGCCCATTTTTTTTTTACCTTTTCATTGTCATTATTACAAATCAGAATGCTGTTTACCTTTAAAATCTATGTATAAGCCAGCATGATTTTTTGGGTCAAAACAAAACTCTTTTCTGAAATCTAGCTACAGAACAGAAGAGGTTTATAGGAGGTGTATAGTTCACATTCAGAAACATTTTGCCTCATAGATATTTTAGTAAACGCTTCATTTCTGTGTAGGATGTATAAGGTTCATGATAAAAATACACTCCCTTCCTTGATTATTCACAATAGATGCAAAAAAATTCTCACAAATGAAAAAAGACAGAGCTGACAGGGCAGTATCTTACTCGAGATGCAACAATAATTTTGATTTTATATAATAATTTCATATGTATTCATTATACTGAATAATCCTGTAAAAATCTCCTAATATACTACACATAGAATGTTATCAAGTACTTAGACACAGTAACAAAAAAGTAAAAGTTGTCTTCAGTATCTGTAATATTATTACCCAATGGGGCTTAAAAGAACCAATGCATGTAAGGATAAATAAGTCATAAAACAAGTTATGACTTAACGATTTCAACAGGAAGAGAACACTGTTACCCAGGGCACTATCTCCTCAATTATGAATGTGTTTCTTCCAAAATGTGTTTGCAACTTATTTTCTGGAACAAAGACCTTATTTCCAACACAGGAATCACATGAGGGTGTTTTAGTTCCCAAGGCAAATCCAAAACAGTGTCTCTTATTCATGATGTCATGAGACTATAAAACAGTATTCTATGTAACCAAGAAAACCAAAAGTTTATTTTCAAGACCCACGTTTCTCTGTTAGCTCCAGTTGTTCTAGTTCTCAGTAGTAAGTTTTTCTAGTTTTCAAAAGTAAGAGAAATCCCAACATTCCAGGCAGTAGTGGGAGTCTAGGCAGCAGAGGGTAAAAGAAGAGATGCTGCAAAAAGGGACTGTGCAACCATGATCAGTACCTGTGATCTAGTTCTCTGCTGCCTAAATCTCTGTGCCCTAGGTCTTCAGCAGCAACTAGCAGAGAGAGGCAGGCCCACATCTTTGGTAACAAGTGATGGTCAAAGAAAAGTGAGAAGAAGCATAGGCAATGAATTAGGTCACTGGAAAGGTGGAAGAATAATGCCAGCAGTAGCCTCTGTGGGTAACTGAATCCCCACCTCAGGAAAATCACCCCATTCATGAATACATGAACACACGCGTGCGTGCACACACACACACACACACAAATACACAATCAGCAGGTATCAATTTAATATCCTAAATGGAACTCTGCAAGCTAGTTCAAAATGCTAGTTACTATTCAATATTTTTAACTGCCCTAATTCAGCATTTTCTGCCATGTTCTCTGCTATTAGTGAGAATGACTTACATTCTACATATTTAATTGATGGGTTGGTATATAACCCCAATTAAAGACTTTATGCTAAGTAATATTTGTGGTCTTGTCTCACCTTTTTCAGGGGACATACAGACATAATTGAGACAGCTCAGTAAGTCATATGGAAAAATCTCTTAGAAAATAAAGGTCTAAGATTAAGCAGGATAGTCATTGAATTAATTTGTCTTCCTAAGAGGAGTTACTCCACAGGTCATCACTAAAGTCACTGATGGATAGGTTTCTCACCCTGTTCTCCGTGTGTAAGAAGAACAAGTGGCTGATTTCCTCTGGTGGCCATTTTCTTGTCTCAGAAGAATATATTCAAAATTCTGCACAGCTGTGATTTAGTAGTGTGACAAAAATGAAGAATGTGTTTCCCTTTCCACAAAGAAACCAAAGTACAAATCTTATCCCTTGATCATCCTCCTCCATCATAACCATTCAGCCAGGTGAAGGGTTTTTTTTAACCCAACAATTTGCAAAGGTAATGACATACTGCTGCCCAAAGTCATGCTGACTAAAATTTTCAAGCTTTGTGTAAATATACCTACTACTGAACTGCTGGCTTTTATGTTGTATGGCAATGATTCCTACAGATAAAAGTGTCTTGCAAACAAGTAATTTTGACCTGCACGCTAAGTGCTCTTCGATCGTAACCGACTCTTTGCAATCCTGTGGACTGTCATCTGCCAGGCTCCTCTCTCCATGGAATTCTCCAGGCAAGAATACCAGAGTGGGTTGCCATGCCCTCTTCCAGGGGATCTTCCCGATCAACCCAAGGATCAAATCTGTGTCTCTTACATCTCCTGCATTGGCAGGTGGATTCTTTACCACTAGTGCCACCTGGGAGCCCAAATTTTGACCTATCCTCAGATACAAATTGGAGAAGGCAATGGCACCCTAGTCCAGTGCTCTTACCTGGAAAATCCTATGGACAGAGGAGCCTGGTAGGCTGCTCTTTTTCACTTTCACTTTTCACTTTCATGCATTGGAGAAGGAAATGGCAACTCACCCCAGTGTTCATGCCTGGAGAATCTCAGGGACAGGGGAGCTTGGTGGGCTGCCATCTATGGGGTCGCACAGAGTCGGACATGACTGAGTGACTTCACTTAAATACTTATCCCTCCAAATTGTTTTAGAGAATTAAAAAGAGCTCAAAATAGAAAAGGGCTTTCCAACTTAAGGAAATCAAATCTTTCAACTTGTACTAATAATATCACAAAAATTTCTCATCTTTGGATGGTTTGTATTGTATTGTTGACATATTTTGAAGAGAAATAAACAGAATCTAATCATTATGTTTACTTCTAGAATGCTTATTTTTTCTTAAATGTTTTTTAAATGAGGCTTCTGATCCCATCCATTTAGAGTATTTTAATATAACACCAAATTTCTACTGTGGAGACAAGGAAGAGTTAAACAATTCTATAGCCAGAAAGAATCTTAGAGATCTGCAACACACAGCCTCACACTTACAAATGAAACAGGGCATGTGAGTTTGAGGGACCTGCCTAAGCCATAGGTTAGTGGTGGAACTGGCTTATTAGGCCTTTTGTGCTCAGTTTCTCCCTAGGGAAACATACCGATGCAGGTCATACCAAATTCCTCCCCAGCAGCCCGACATCTGGCCAGAGAATCGTTCTGTGGACACCATTCAATATTAACACCATCATTATTTATTTATTCCCATTGATAATCCTGGTAAAGATTGTCAGCAGTATATAAAGTATGTCAACCTATTCTTTTGATATTTCCATCATCTCATTATTCTTAAACACAGACTAATCAGAGTCTAATCTATCCTTTAGCTTGCATTTTTCCTGTTAAAAGCCTACCATGGAGCTTGCATTGCCTTGTAAATTAGATTTAACCCAATAAAACATACAGTTTTCCCTAATTTGATAGTGGTTGTCTATCCTTATATCCTCTGTTACATCCTCTACCTCAGCAAGGATATCTTTTTTATATCTCTTTATGTGCATGTCATTTGTCTTAGTGTCTAAATTTTGATAATGATGATAATATTAAAGCATCTACTACTTATGTCAGATTCTGTTCTCAGTGCTTTAAATCCATTTACTTCTTTAGCATTTACAATAATTCCACAGCTATAATTTGTCACATTCACATTTTATTGTTCCATGATATAAGTATTTTGATATAGCTTTATTCTACTGTGGCTGCAATGAATTATCACACATTCAGAGGCTTAAAATCACACACTTATTACCTTAGCATCTTGTATAAGCCTGACAGGGGTCTCACTGAGTTAAAATTTAAGTGTTGGTAGGGTTGTGTTGATTCTGGGGGTCTTAGGGGAGAATCTTCTTCTTTGTCTTTTCTACCTGCTTAATTAGCTCTTAATTCATCTTAGCTCTTATCATGATCCAGTATCCTGTATATCATACTTGTGTGTGTGTGTGTGTGTGTGTGTGTGTGTGCACGCGTGTGTGTTTACTTAACCACTGTGAAAATGTAATTTCCCTGATGGCAAGACTTTTCATTTTTTACTTTTGTAGTTATGTGCTAGTGTCTCAGAACAATGCCTGATACCTCATGGGCATTCAGTCCAGTTGTGAATGAATGAGTCAAAAATTCCATCTGCCACTTAATAACATGCTATCTGGGAAAGGATAGACTTTTAAAGCCTAATTTTCCCATATGTAAACTGGCAGTATCAAAACCAAGACATTGTTTTTCAGGAGACATTGAGGTTATATCTGGGAACACCTGGAGCACAGGACCTGGCATGTAGTATGAACAAATAGTATTATTATTAGTTAAAATGGAACTCTCTTCTATTCTATTCACAGAACCCATCCAAATTACTCTGTTTCTTTACTCATATATTAATTATCCCATGAAATTAGAATCTTATATGCTTTGCCTCTGTATCTCTAGTACCCAGCCTAGGAACTGGTACAAAGTAGGAGCCAAAGAATGTTTGCTGAATTAATGCTACTTGTACAGGTAAGAACTTTAGGGGCCTTTTATCCTACCACATGGAACAACAGACTGGTTATAAATGTGAAAAGGAGTACATCAAGGCTGTATATTGTCACCCTGCTTATTTAACTTCTATGCAGAGTACATCATGAGAAATGCTGGACTGGAAGAAACACAAGCTGGAATCAAGATTGCTGGGAGAAATATCAATAACCTCAGATATGCAGATGATACCACCCTTATGGCAGAAAGTGAAGAAGAACTAAAAAGCCACTTGATGAAAGTGAAGGAGGAGAGTGAAAAAGTTGGCTTAAAGCTCAACATTCAGAAAACTAAGATCATAGCATCTGGTCCCATTATTTCAGGCAAATAGATGGGGAAACAGTGGAAACAGTGTCAGACTTTATTTTGGGGGGCTCCAAAATCACTGCAGATGGTGACTGGGCCATGAAATGGGCCAAAGAACTAAATAGACATTTCTCCAAAGAAGACATACGAATGGCTAACAAACACATGAAAAGATGCTCAACATCACTCATTATCAGAGAAATGCAAATCAAAACCACAATGAGGTACCATTTCACACCAGTCAGAATGGCTGCGATCCAAAAGTCAACAAGCAATAAATGCTGGAGAGGGTGTGGAGAAAAGGGAACCCTCTTACACTGTTGGTGGGAATGCAAATTAGTACAGCCACTATGGAGAACAGTGTGGAGATTCCTTAAAAAATTGCAAATAGAACTGCCTTATGATCCAGCGATCCCACTGCTGGGCATACACACCAAGGAAACCAGAATTGAAAGAGACACGTGTACCCCAATGTTCATTGCGGCACTGTTTATAATAGCCAGGACATGGAAGCAACCTAGATGTCCATCAGCAGATGAATGGATAAGAAAGCTGTGGTACATATACACAATGGAGTATTACTCAGCTATTAAAAAGAATACATTTGAATCAGTTCTAATGAGGTGGATGACGCTGGAGCCGATTATACAGAGTGAAGTAAGCCAGAAAGAAAAACACCAATACAGTATACTTACACATATATATGGAATTTAGAATGATGGTAATGATAAACCTGTACGCAAGACAGCAAAAGAGACACAGATGTATAGAACGGCCTTTTGGACTCTGTGGGAGAGGGAGAGGGTGGGATGGGTTGGCAGAGTGGCAGTGTAACATGTGTGATATCATAAGCGAAACGAATCGCCAGTCCAGGTTTGATGCAGGATGCAGGATGCTTGGGACTGATGCACGGGCATAATCCAGAGAAAGGGTGTGGGGCAGGAGGGGGGAGGTGGGGGTCAGGATTGGGAGTTCATGTACACTCGTGGCTGATTCATGCTGATGTGTAGCAAAATGAATACAGTATTGTAAAGCAAAACAAACCAAAAAATAAAAATTAATTAAAGAAGAAAAAAAAAAGAAGCTTACTCCTTGGAAGGAAAGTTATGACCAACCTAGACTGTTGGAGAAGACTCTTGCGAGTCCCTTGGACTGCAAGGAGATCCAACCAGTCCATTCTAAAGGAGATCAGCCCTGGGTGTTCTTCGGAAGGAACAATGCTAAAGTACTCCAGTACTTTGGCCACCTGATGCGAAGAGCTGACTCAGTTGAAAAGACCCTAATGCTGGGAAAGATTGAAGGCAGGAGGAAAAGGGGATGGCAGAGGATGAGATGGTTGGATGGCATCACCAACTCAACAGACATGAGTCTGAGTGAACTCCAGGAGATGATGATGGACAGGGAGGACTGGCATGCTGCGATTCTTGGGTCACAAAGAGTCGGACATAACCAAGTGACTGAACTGAACTGAATATACCACTTAAAGCTGTGCCCACTATTATGACGACTTTGTTGTGTGTTCTTATGGATTCNCGGACATGAGTTTGAGTGAACTCCAGGAGATGATGATAGAGAGGGAGGCCTGGCATGCTGCAATTCTTGGGTCACAAAGAGTCGGACCTAACCAAGTGACTGAACTGAACTGAATATACCACTTAAAGCTGTGCCCACTATTATGATGACTTTGTTGTGTGTTCTTATGGATTCAGTTTCAAAACTCAAAGTGGGATGCAGAGTAGTGTCTGAGTAGTGAGGAGGGGAGAAGCTTTGAATTCTCCTTATTGTAAAAGTTCTTTACATTTTATGTGTTATTTAACTCTATTAGAACCTGATGAAAGCCAAGAACACTCCCCTCAAATTTCACATCCCTACCACAGCACAGTATTTTAGGTCCTAAAGACCATTTGACCAAACATGTTCACAAGCCTCATATAAAGAACCTTAAAATCTACCTAGAGGTTATGGTATATGATTAAATACAACACAGTATGTTAATATAGCAGGAATAGGCTATGGTGACAGAAAGCAGGCACCAAGTTATTATTACAGGCCAGGCGAGGTACTATTTTGAAGATCTGAATTAACACTTGTGGTGGAGCTGGAGAAAACACTTAAGCAAAGCCACGTCCATTGTCTGAGTGTTTTGGAGAGTGATGGAAAAGAAGTCATCCCCCACTCTAATATTGCCATCCTAGGTAGACCTGTACTTTGTATGATTTTTACTTAAAATGAAAATAGCTATATTGGCTATGTGAAGAACTTGTGAAGAAAGAAATAAAAGTTCAGAAGCACTTTAATGAAACTTTCCTCTATTTACTTCCCACATAATAAACTTAAAGTTGTTTTAGTTCTCATCACACTTACAATCCAGACCTCATCCACCAGATAATTATTCTTCAGGGATTCTGTGGCCTATAAAGAGATGGAAAAGAAGTCATCCCCCACTCTAATATTGCCATCCTAGGTAGACCTGTACTTTGTATGATTTTTACTTAAAATGAAAATAGCTATATTGGCTATGTGAAGAACTTGTGAAGAAAGAAATAAAAGTTCAGAAGCACTTTAATGAAACTTTCCTCTATTTACTTCCCACATAATAAACTTAAAGTTGTTTTAGTTCTCATCACACTTACAATCCAGACCTCATCCACCAGATAATTATTCTTCAGGGATTCTGTGGCCTATAAAGAGAGGACTTCACAACCATTAAAAAGTCTCTAATACACGCTCCCACAGAACTGCTTCAATTGTCACCACAATGCAGTGTTATAACTAGAAATAGCATCAAGTCATGCAATGAACATAATATTCCTACTTCTACTGTCAGGGTGTCAGGAAGGACCCTGAGCTACTTGATCATCAGATATTAAAAAGCAACTGTTTCATGTCACATGAAGTGACCACTACTGCTTACAAGTCAGGATAAGTAAATCTTGCCCAATCTCGATGGGGGATTGACACTTTAAATTCGCTCTAATATATACTGGCCAGAATAGACTGTAAAAAAAATTTTTTTTTTTTTTAGTTTCTCTTCTTTAATATTCCAAGAGGAAATAACTCCCCACCACAGACAAAAAAAAAAAAGTCCAATTTGGAAGACTTCAATGAAACTAATTTATACTACAATAGAAAAATCTAGCTTGATATCTGCCTCTATTAAAGGTGGTGAATTCAAAGAACTCCTGAGTCTTATTTGTCAAAATATCACTCACAAAGATACTGAAACTCTTGTTGTTGTTGTTGTTTTTCTCTTATGGAAAACTATTAGGATGATTAGAGAAAGAAGCTGAAGAAGGAAATGGCAACCCACTCCAGTATTCTTGCCTGGAAAATCCCATGGACAGAGGAGCCTAGAAGGCTATATAGTCCATGGGTCGCAAAGAGTCGGACACAACTTAGTGACTAAGCAAACAACAACATAGAAAGAAAACTTTTAGAAAGTAGTATCTCTAGGTTCCCTAAAATTTAGGTCAAACTCAGTATTATTTACTTTACAAAAGAAAAAGATCATGACAATTTTTATTAAAAATATATACAAAGCAAAAGAGAAATAACTCACTAAATAACTATTGATTTATTTCATTTGGGGAACCTCTCTGTTTAAGGACTTGATAGAAAGCTGTGAATTTTTTAAAAATGAGAAAGGTACAACTCTTGCCCTCAGGAAGTTCCTTGCCAAATATTGAAAATAAATTATTTAACAAAGTCACTATTCATCAAAAGCCATAATATTTATTAAAAGATATGCAGATCACACCCAGAGAGCACCAAGCAACCAGAAGTGAAATCGTGGGGCAACAGAAGCAAGAAGTGATGTGGAAAGAAAGCCTGAACTGGAAGCAGAGGGGCTTGCAGAGGCAGGTCAGTACCTGGGAGTGTGTACTGAATGTGGCCAGTGTTAACCCACCAATGGGAGTTGAGCAGGAGACAACTTTGACAATTGTGAAACATAGATTTGGTGGCAGGAAAAGAAAAAAAGGGATAACTTGGAGATATTGCAATTGCCTACCTAAGAGATTTTGAAGTCTTGAGGTGAATTCTAGAAATTATGGTATCTAGAAAGCAAAATCATAGAACTCTATGACTGACTACAATGAAGCGAGTGAGTGAGGGAGAGGAAGAGCGGAGGATGACTGGAACAACTGACTCTGTCGGGGAGGAAAAGAGGGGACAGCTTGGGGAGGAAGGTCAGGTCCTCATAGGGCCAGTGACAGAAAATGACCCCTGCATCAACTCCATTCCATGTGTTCTGAAAGTTCAATAGCTCATCCAGCAAAGAGACCTGTTCTATTTTACCTCTCCAGACTCCTTCAATAGATCTTTAAGGTTTTATTTCCCTGGACATTTTCAACTAACCCCTTCATAGAGCCAATATTTTATACTGGTAAAATACTGTAACTCTTTCAAAATGTATGTAATTAGTAGAACATTTTTTAAGTTTGTTAATTTAGAACAAGGTTCATCTTCCTCTCCCTTGCTAAATGTTTCATGTTTCAATCATCTTCAAGTTAACTACTGCTATGCTGATCACAAGGCACCTAATTTGGGGAGAGGAGGGTGGTCTCAAAGTGTTTTTATTATAAACCAGAGTCTGTAACTTTAGAATTCAACTATATTGAGGTATAATTTGGAGATCAAGCCAGTCAATCCTAAAGGAAATAAACCTTGAATATTTCTTGGAAGGACTGATGCTGAAGCTAAAGCACTAATATTTTGGCCACCTGATGCGAAGAGCTGACTCACTGAAAAGGACCCTGATGCTGGGAAAGATTGAAGGCAGGAGGAGAAGGGGATGACAGAGGATGAGATGGTTGGATGGCATAATAGACTCAATGGACATGGGTTTGAGCGAACTCTGGGGAGACAGTGAAGGACAGGGAAGCCTGGCATGCTGCAGTCCATGGGGTCGCAAACAGTTGGACATGAATGAACAACACAATTTGCCTAAAATAATATACACATATTTAAATGTACATTTTAGAGTTTCAATGTATTAATGATCTCATATAACAACCACCACAATCAATAAATCATATATTTCTATTACCTCCCCAAATTTTGTTTATGTCTTTTTCTAGCTAATTCCCTCTCCCTAATGGTCCAGTGTGGTAGCCATGAAGGTCGGTCTCTATTCAAAAGTTTATTCAGGGAAAGATGTGTTATCAGTATCCCACTGTAGCAGCTATGAGATCCACTGCAGTGAAAGAACTAAGGTCAGGCTCCAGCCAATGACTGAGAACAGCAATGAAACTAGGACCTGGACATTTCTGCCCAGTGTATGACTCCTCAACCAGCAATCTATACCAGAGCTCTCTGTTGGAAGCTCAGACATCCCCTGAGCTACACTGCAGCCTGAGGCTCTTCCTGCCCAATTCTCCCTTCAACTTCTTCTTAAATGGATCGCAAACCTGCATGGTGCTCTCAAAGCTTTCTGAGCCTCCTTTTGCTCCCATTCTCCCTTCAAAGGTTATTACTCTCAATAAATTTCTTGTAATTCTTATTCCATCTTAGTATCTGCTTCCTGGATGACTTCCTGATGCTTCCTGAACTGATACTCTGCTTCCAACAACAGCTGATCTACTTTTTGTCAGTGGAGATAAGATTTTTTTTCTGTGATTGTAGGATGTGTTCATTTGTGCATGGCTTCTTTCACTCAGTGTGACAATTTGAGGACTCATCTATTTTGCTGAAGTTGTCAGGAGCTAATTGAATTTTTATTGCTAAGTAGTATTCTATCAAAACTGTGAACTGGCAATTGAGTTGTTACCAGTTGGAGCTAGTAATAGTGAAGCTGCCATGAATGGCTCTGTGTAATTCTCTGTATGGACATATCTTTTCATTGATCTTAGTTAAATATGTAGCAGTGAAACTACTGGTCATGTGCCGGAAGCCAGCGTGAGGAATCCCACCTGTGACAAGGTCATGCAGCAGAGACCTCGATGGGCAAGGTGATTCGAGTCTCAGGGTTTTCCCCTGGTATTTCCTGAGCATGTACCTCCCAAAATTAAGAATCTGCCTGCTTTTCCACTCTTCTGACATTCTCTGGAAAAAGAGAATTACCCATTGATCTCTATGTACAATCAAAAAGACTAAACTCAGGGCTTTAGTCTTCTGCATTTGAAAGGGTGTTTCAATCCAAAAACCTCTCTGATGGCTTTCTAGCCTGCCTGCAGGCTGTGCATGTGATTGTTTGAGGCCTTCTGACCACCGGGAGGCACAGGAAGCTTAAAACATCCTAGGAATGTAGGGGCTTCTGAGGAGTCAAAATCATTAGACTAGGACTGATTAAAGGTTTCATTTGTTGAGCCTGAGAAACCTAAGTTAAAATTTTAAGTCCCCTTAATGCTGAAACCCGGAGGCAGGCCATGCCTCACTGGAGATAACTTACTCCTTATCTGGTGACTCAGAGTCTCCTGGTCCTTCACAAAGCCCCATTCTATTACTCCTTAACTGATGACTTATAACGTAGTTTCCTGACCTTACAGGAGAGACCCCCTCCCAAGAAAATGTATTTACGATCGGAATTTTCCTAGGTAATTGTTTTTCTAAGAACTGGCCAAGCGCTGCAGAGTGGCCAGTCAACTGTTTCGACTTAATTATCTGCAGACTTTTCCCACCAATGAAATGTCCTCACCCCATCTACACCTGCCTATAGCCCACTACCACATTTCTTGACCCCTCCCAATAGTTTCCTGACCTTACAGGAGAGACCCCCTCCCAAGAAAATGTATTTACGATCAGAATTTTCCTAGGTAATTGTTTTTCTAAGAACTGGCCAAGCGCTGCAGAGTGGCCAGTCAACTGTTTCGACTTAATTATCTGCAGACCTTTCCCACCAATGAAATGTCCTCACCCCATCTACACCTGCCTATAGCCCACTACCACATTTCTTGACCCCTCCCACACCTGCCTGTGATTTTTCGGTATAAAAGTTCCTCACAATTGATGTTCGGGGTTCATCTCCTTGAGTGGAGACTGAACCCTGGCGCGTCGGCCTAATAAATCCTCTTGCTGATTGCATCGAATTCTAGTCACTGTGGTCTTTGGAGCGACAGATTCTGAGAAAAGGCCGCGAGGTCTTACAAACTGAACTGACTAGAGGTAACAAACCTATGAGTTTCAGCTGTCCTAGGCCCTGCCAGACAGGCTCAAGGGATCAACATACCAACACACTTGTAATCTGCTTATGGGAAGCTCTGATCCAGTGATGCCTTCCTTATCCTCTCCTTGTCAGGAGCTTGGCTAGGTCTTCTAGGTGACCCAGACCCAAGGTGGATATGTGCCTTTCATCACTTTATTCTAGCTGCTTTGGTTGTTCTTCCCAAATATTATGATGCTGGTAGCAAGTCCAGGGGTCCAGAAGACCAAGGCAAAGCACTGAAATCTGCCCACTGCCTCATACACTCTTTTATTCCCTTAGCAAATATGGAGCACCTACCTGATGCCAAAGCTGAAGCTCCAATACTTTGGCTACCTGATGTGAAGATCTGACTCATTGGAAAAGGCCCTGATGTTAGGAAAGATTGAAGGTAAAAGGAGAAGAGGGTGGCAGAGGAGGAGATAGTTGGATGCATCACTGACTCAATAGACATGAATTTGAGCAAACTCTGGGAGACAGTGAAGGACAGGGAAGCCTGCCTGGCATGCTGCAGCCCATGTGGTCGCATAGAGTCAGACACAACTTAGCGACTGAACACCACCACCACCATGTGCCAGGCTTATGTTAGCCTCCAGCAATACAGTGGGGAACAAGATGGATATGGTCCCTGTATTCCCAGGGCTGACAGGTTATCAGGGAAGTCAAGCAACCAACCTAAAATTATAAGTCTGTTTAGCATTATGACAGGAGATATACAAGAATGCTATGAGATTGCCCAGTTTGGGGAAACTAACTTATTTGGAGAGGCAATGAGTGGATGAGTTCAGGGAGGATTTTGATAATTAATTCCCTGTTGAATTTTCTCCTAATATGTATCTAACTATATGTATCTGTGGGGAATTATGGGCTAGTGTGTAATATAGATGTCCCATGATTTTAAATCCTGTAAACATTTTCCTTGCTGGATGTGTTCCCTTCCATTTCCTCCCACAGCCTTCACAGTAACCCCGAGAGACAGGGTTTTGTATGGTCTCAGCTTCCTTGAAGCTCAGAAAGGTCCCACAACTTGTGTGGAAGGGACTTATATGCCAGACTCTCCCGTGTCATACCAAGCCTATGGGAGCCTCACTTACCCTTTTTCCCGCCACTGGGACAACACCCCTCTCCAAATTCTGAGAGCTCAGGTTCTCCCGGCCTGAAGCCTCCTGTGTAGAATCAGTGTCTGAAACAGCTGCAATTTCCTCAAGAAATCTACTTAATTCAAAAGAGTGCTGACTGCACATTTGGGTAGCAATGGGACTGCCTTCACGGCCCCTCTTTGCCAGAAAGTGGCAAATGCCCTCCACCATGTCATTGAGAACTTCCTTTCTTCCAGGTGAAAGTGTCCCAAGAAACAAAACCTTCCATCCCTCAGATCCCCCCTTCCAGAGGCACAGACACTGCCCAAGGCAGAGTGAAATCCCCAGAGACCTGCCCCTGCGCTGTTGGACTGTGAGATTTGGCTCTTCCTTATTGTGAAGGTGGCTCAGGCGGTAAAGAATCTGCCTGCAATACAGGAGGCCCTGTGTTCCATCCCTGGGTCCGGAAGTTCCCCTGGAGAAGGGAATGAAAAACCACTGGAGTATTCTTGCCTGGGAAATCCCATGGACGGAGGAGCCTGGTGGGCTACAGTCCATGTGGTCGCAAACCCTGGTGGGCTCAGTCCACAGCTGAGTGATTAACACTTTACTTTTACTGTGAAACTGGAGAATGGAGGGATTTTTGCTTCAGACTTGATGACTCTGGCTATATTCTTGCCAGAGTTGCTCGTCTTTCTCTATGTTTAAAACCAAGGGTACCTCTTTTTCTATGGGTTGTTGTGAGCCAATAGTTCTCGAAATGGCATCACTGGGACCCAGAGGAGCCCCCTTAGGCGCTCCCAGCTGACTTTATCGCATTGTAAATGTAGAAAGGCCTGTGCTTCCCTTGAAGGCAGAATTTCAATGTCTTCTTTCTCTTCTCACTTCCTGTAGATGCTGCTTTCAGGCCTTTGTTCTTACTGCTTCCTCCATCAGTGATGCTGTCTCCCTCGCTGACTGCCTGGCCTACATCAGCACTTTTTCCAAATCTCAGCTTTCCCTCTTTGTGACGCCCTTCCTCACCACACTCCCCTGCAAGGTGGGATTTATTTTCTCACTTGGGGTCTCCACTGTGCACCATTCACACATCTATTGCAACATTTCTGATGCTCTGTGTCATATCTCATCCTTCAGAGGTGCAGGATGGACACAGCAAACACTTGCTCAATGAACTGAGTCATTTGATGCTCTGAAAAGAGCCCTGCCGGGGAACCAGAAGGCCTAGCCTTTGGTAAGTGTGTGAGCTTGGCTAAATCACTGAACAGCTCTGAGCCTCAATTTCCTCTCCCCATAGAGAACAGGTTTGTGGACACAATAGGGGAAGGAGGAATTGGAAGAGAAACAATGAAACATATACATTGTCATATGTGAAATAGATAGCCAATAGGAGTTTGCTGATGACACAGGGAGTTGAAACTTAGTGCTCTGTGACAACTTTGAGGGGAGGGGTGGAGTGGGAGGTGGAAGGGAGGTTCAAAACAGAGGGGACATGTATATATCTAGGCTGATTCATGTTGATCTATGGCAGAAACTAATATAACATTGTAAAGCGATTATCTTCCAATTTAAAAGAAACACAAAAACAACAACAAAAGAAAACAAGAAGCACAGGATAATGTAAAAGTAGTTTTAACTGGTAAGTGCCTAGGTAACTTCTTGCTCTAAATGACTAATTCAAAGGACAAATAGTACATTGTGTCTTTTAAAGTTTCAACTTGGCTAGCCCATAATCCCTACTTATTCCAAAACTAGTCTAGGTTTTGTTGCAAACATATTTTGTAGATGTAACTAATGTCCCATAATCAGTTTATTTTCCTAAATAATGTGGGTTGGCCTGCTTCAATCAGTTGAAAGGACTTAAGTATAGCCAAGATTTCCCTGAAGGAAGAGAAATTTTGCCCGTGGATTCCAGCATCAATTCATGCCTAGAATTTTAGCCTGCCTGTCCCGACAGCCTTGTAGACTTTTGATTTGCCTGGGCAGTCTTCACAATTGTATAAGTCAATTCCTTGCATTAACTCTCTTACTATGTATCTCCTACTGATTCTGTTGCTCTGGCTGAACTCCGGCATAAGCATAGACATCCCAGTCAAAAGCCCAGCCCTGTGACTCATTATCTGTGTGATCTTAGAAAAACTAGCAAATGGCTCTGAAGCTCTGGTCTCGGATCTGTAAAACGAAAGTAATAACTGCTTCATAATTATTACTCAAAATTATTCTTAAGTTATTATTTGTTTTGAAACACTACTATTTTTGGTGTTCTCTATTTACCAGCTTCTACACTAAGTACTTTACACATATTGAAAGAAAGTAAAACGTTAGTCACTCAGTTGTGTCCAACCCTTTGTAACTCCACGGACTGTAGCCTGCCAGGCTCCTCTGTCCATGGGATTCTCCAGACAAGAATACTGGAGTGGGTGCCATGCTCTCCTCCAGGGGATCTTCCCAACCCAGGGATCAAACCCAGGTCTCCCTCACTGCAGGCAGATTTTTTATTGTTTGAGCTACCTGGGAAGCCCAAACTAAGTACTTTACATGTATTACCCCCCATTTAATCCTCTATAAGCCTTTATATTATTTTTAATTAAAATATATATTTGTTTATTTTTGGCTGTGCTGGCTCTTTGTTGCTGTGCACAGGTTTTCTCTAGCTGTGGCTCCCGGGAGCTGAAGTGTTCGGCTTCTTATTTGGTGGCTTCCCTTGTTGCAGAGCACAGGCTCTAGGCGTGTAAGCTCAGTAGTTGGGGTATATGGTCTTAGCTGTCCAATGGCATGTGGACTGTTCCTGGACCACAGTGATAGATGGATTCTTAGCCACTAGACTAACAGAGATGTCCCAGAGTCCCAGACCCTTGTATTACTAAATGAGATAATGCATGTACCTAATCATAAACAAAGTCATACCTAGAACACCCAAGATCCTTAAAGAGTTAATTCTGAATTTTCCTTTGTCTCTGTAATATTTCTAAATGATAAGCTATCTGAAGGCAAAGTGATTCTCTGCATCATTTCTAATGAGGCTTTATAGCCATGAGGAAAGAACTGAGGGTAAGAGGTAGAGATCTGTATGAGGCAATTGGTTAAAAAATTTACTCTGCCATTTTGTGAGATTTTTTCCCCCTATCCCATTGGTCTGTACTATTGAAAAGTTGCAGGGAAAAAAAAAAGTTTAGACAGTTTGTGATAGAAGACACTTCAAGGCACAAGGTCACAGGATAGAAGACAGTTTACTTCATCTATGCTAGTCTCCGGGTTGATTTGCAGATACAACCCTCTGAATATCAACTTAGCTTGGAATTCTAGTACCTTCTGTATAAGGATTTATGGAGATAGTCCATATGAAACAGAGAGGAGCAGGAGCTAAACTTCACTCAATGGAAAAAGTGATTTGACTGGAAATGTTATAAAGCCAAATTAGAAAATATTGGGCCCTTAAACTGTACTCTTTAAGTCAGATTAAAATCATTGTAGATGAAACACTAACTTAATTTGCAGGACTGGATTAGGAATTGTGAGGGAATATGGAAGTAAAAGTCCCTCGTTGCCAATAGGGAGTTTACTGAGTTCTAGGAACTCAATGCCATTCAAACCCACTTTTTATCCTGTCCAATCATTGAACTGATATGGGCCTATCTATCACTTCATCTTTACTTTCAAGCACAGAGAAAGAGGAGAAAACAAAGTCAGTAGTAAATGGAAAGTTTGTGGGTGGGGGTTGTTTTGTTGTTCAGTCACTAAGTTGCATCTGACTCTTTGTGACGCCTAGACTGTAGCCAACCAGGGTCCTCTGTCCTCCACTATCTCCCAGAGTTTGTTCAGATTCCTGTCCATTAAGTCTGTGATACTATCTAAACATCTCATATTCTGCTGCTTGCTTCTCCTTTTGCCTTCAGTCTTTCCCAGAACACATGGCTTGGGAAGGTAAGCGCCTGGGAGAAGAGGCAGACTGTTACGTAGGTGCATGAGAAGAAATATATGAGCACAAGAGGGAAAGATGATGGAAGCCCTCAGGATGCAGGTTTCCATGCTAATCCCCAGTTTCCACGTGGTCTAGCACTTTCCCCAGGTCCACCAGCCCTCATGATTGGCCCTACTGATGTCCACCCCCTCTTAATACCTCTGTTGGGACCCATTTTGCAAGGTTGTCTTGACTGATATGTTTTACACTGATTTTTTAAAGTTGTTTATTATAGAAAATTCCAAAAACCTCAAACAGACACAGAAATAGAATAGTAAGATGTACCCATGGGCTTCTCTAGTGAAAGTGAAGTCACTCAGTCGTGTCTGACTCTTTGCGATCCCGTGGATTGTAGCCTGCCAGGCGCCTCTGTCCATGTGGTTTTCCAGGTGAAATGTTGTTGTTGAATCACGACGCCAGGATTCTTGGCCTCCGGAGAAGAATTCAATCTGGGGCCAGAGACGAGGCTTGATCACTCAGAGCTTTGTGTAATAAAGTTTTATTAAGTATAAAGGAGATAGAGAAAGCTTCTGACATAGGCATCAGAAGAGGGTAGAAAGAGTACCCCCTTGCTAGTTTTCGCAATGGAGTTATATACTCTCCAGTAAATCCAAAGAATGTCTGGAGGTTGTAAAGACCTCACCAGACCCACTCCCATAATTTACATTTTAAGATAACAGAATTAGCCAGAAGGTTTAATACAGAGACTGTCCTCAGGCAGAATACATTATTGTTATATAATTGTAAGGAATGTAGAGAAGAAAAAAGTTTGTCCTTTCTTCCTCCTTGAGAATTCCAGACCCCTCTCTCCTTGGGGACCCCTAGAGTTCTTATCAACCTGCCTAGGAAAGACTCACAGGCAAGAATACTGGAGTGGGCTGCCATTTCATTCTGCACGGGATCCTCCCAACTCAGGGATCGAACCTGGGTCTCCCGCATTGTAAGCAGATGCTTTTACCATCTGAGCCACCAGGGAAGTCAGCTCTGCGGTAAAGAGCCTCCCTGCAATGCAAAAGATACAAGATTCGCAAGTTTGATCCCTGGGTTGTGAAGGTCCCCTGAAGTGAAGTCTCTCAGTCGTGTCTGACTCTTTGCGACCCCATCGAACGTAGCCCATCAGGCTCCTCCGTCCATGGGATTTTCCAGGCAAGAGTGCTGGAGTGGATTGCCATTTTCTTCTCCAGGGGATCTTCCCGACCCAGGAATTGAACCCAGGTCTCCCGCATTGCAGGCAGATGCTTTACCGTCTGAGCCACCAGGGAAGCCCTAAGGTCCCCTGGAGGAGGAAATGGTATCCCACTCCAGTATTCTTGCCTGGAAAACTCCATGGACAGAGGAGCGTAGTGGGCTATAGTCCATAGGGTCGCAAAGAATCAGACATGACTGAGCTACTGAGCATGCAAGCATAATGGACACATGTATCCATTCCTTAGCTTCAGCAATTTTCAATTCACTTATACTCCCAGATACTTCTTTTGCTCCACGGATTATTTTGAAGAAATTACAGACAACACAAAACTTTATTCAAAATATTTCAGTGTGTTTCTCTAAAAGATAAGGACTCTTGAAAAATGACCTTTATCAACACTAAATATTAATAATAATTCCTAATAAGTATTGTCAGCACTCTTTTTGTTAATATAGTTTGTTTGAATCAGGTTCCAACTATGATACATTCATTACTATTTATTTTCATATCTCACAATTCTCTTTTGATACATCCTTCATTTTTTCTTCCCCCTTGCAATTATTTGTTGAAGATAACAAGATGTTTGCCCTCTAGAATTTCCCACAGTTTGATTTTGCTGCTTGCATGCTTATGGTGTCACTTAATATGTTTCCTTGTCCCCTGTATTTATTATAAATTGGTAGCTAGTACTAAAGACTTAATCACATTCATACCTGACTATTTGGCAAGACACCCTTATAGGTGGTGTGGGATACTTCAGGAGTTGTATGAAGTCTGGCTGTTTCTCTTTTTGTGAAGTCAACAGTTGTTGCTGATCATTGCCTAGATCCATTAATTAATGGTTGCAAATAGTGATTCTCTAGTTTTCTGATTCTCTCTTCTTGTTCTCTAGATTCTCTCTCTTTCCTTCTTTATTGATACATAAGCTTCCCCTCATTGACTATTTGTTACCCAGAGGAAAAACAGGAAAAATATGTTGTTTTATTTGCCAGTTTTCAAATCAACTTATTAAGTTGATTTTTGATCATCTCTCAAAGACAATCAAATGTTGTTTTTGTTGGTATACATATGTAAAATAAAATATAATATAATATCACATATAATATACATTATATATACTAAAATCATGGATTTAAATCTATTTGATATGTTTCAATCCATTGTACTTATTATCCTTATCTTTGCTCAGAATCTCTGATCATTAGTCAATGGGAACCTCTCCAAGTTACTTCTTGATTTTTTTTAAAAGAGAATAGTGGTTTTCAATAAATGCTCTAATTCTAGTATGATATGATGTTCTAAACTCCATTTGTTCATTTTTCTGCTCAGATTTGGAAACTGCCATTTTTAAAGGGAGCCTGGTTCCCAGTAGAGAGAAACAGTATTTAAAGACTGCTATCTGAACAGTAGAGTGTGCAGTTTCTATTGATGGACATTTGGTCTTCTCTATTTTTTAAGTGCAGAACTGTGCCTCTGTTTTCACGTGTGGAACATAGTATCAGTTCCTCCTTACAGCCATCAAAGCAATGTGGTATTCCTACATTTGCTTTTCTGCCCTCATTCCTTCTACAGAATAATAGTTAAGTATTTGATTTATAAGAAGTAAAATAGCACAGCTCTTAAGAATACATAATCTGTTTATGTCTGACAGAAAACAACAAAATTCTGTAAAGCAATTATCCTTCAATTAAAAAATAAATTAATTTTTTAAATTATACATATATTTTTAAAAAGAGCACATTCTGGAGCCAAGCTTCCTAGTTTTATATACTAACTTTGCTACTTATTAGTTCTCTGGCCTTTCTGTTCCTTGATTTTCTAATGTCTAAAAGGGTGATGAAAATATCCATACCTACCAGATGGCATTAGTTCTGAACAAATTAATGTACAGAAATATATATACATTAAGCACTTCAATATAACATACATAAAGCACTTCCACAATGCCTGGTACATAGCAAGCATATATAAATGTTTTCCATGTTACTATTTTCAGTTGGCGTTGAGTGTATAACCATGTGTACGTTAGGATTCTTTTGGTAGTAAGCAACAGAAATTGAGCTCAAGCTTGCTTAACAAAAAAGTAGGACTCATTGGATTACAAGCTTGCAGGGCTACTGGGGAAATAACAGAATCACAGGAGGAACTTTAAGAGTTAAGGCTTTATCCAGAAACTGGGGTAAGGGACACAAGCTCCTCACTCTGCACATCACTGCCTGTCTCTGACTCACCCTGTGTCTTGGCCTCACTCTTTCTCCTGCAGATAGGTCCCCTTGATATCAGGAAAGAGGGCTACTGAAGCCCCAAAGCAACATTCTTTCCATCTCAGAATCCAAGAAAAATGGCTTACCCTACTCCTTATAATTCAGAGAATTTTTTGGCCTGAATCATGTGCTTGTGAGTGAAAGTCACTCAGTCATTTCCGACTCTTTGCAACCTCGTGGACTATACAGGCCTGAATGCTGGAATGGTTAGCCTTTCCCTTTTCCAAGGGATCTTCCCAACCCAGGGATCGAACCCAGGTCTTCCTCACTGAGGGACTGAATGCAGGTCTCCCCCTCATTGCAGGCAGATCCTTTACCAGTTGAGCCACCAGGGAAGCCCAAGAATACTGGAGTCGGTAGCCTATCTCTTCTCCAGCAGATCTTCCCAACCCAGGAATCTAACCAGGGTCTCCTGCATTGCAGGCAGATTCTTTACCAACTGAGCTATCGTGGCCTTCAAGGAACACTGAATTAGAGTTGGCCCTGCCTAGATCACATGCCCATCCTACTGAACGGAGAAAATTATTATCAATGAAAGCCCACCAGGGGTCACATGTGGTGAGGAAGAGGTCCCCAAAGGAAAAGGAACCCCCTCACCAGGAGAAAGGAGAAAGGAAAGCAAGCTGGAGAGAGAAAATACCAGCAGCCAGAACTGACTACAAATAAAATTTACTTTCAAGGAACTCACATTCCAGTGAGAGAAAAACAGGTACAGATAAGTCAGCCCCATGATTATAGAGTAGTTGCACCATGCCAGGCCCCGCAGTGTTGGAGATAGAAGAAGGAATAATAGATGCCCTCGTTCTTAGCTGCTGGATTTATAAAAGCATCTGGCCTGCCCACTCTGATATCTGAAATGCAGCAGACAAGCTGAGGGCAGAGATTTCATGCCAGACTTCAAAGGAACAAAATACGAGCATTCACTTCCAATTTAGAAAGGAGCTTGCCTGGGCAGTTTTTATTTTTTAATCATTTAATTACAGCATGGGGAAACTGGCTAAAAGTGGTTGAATGAGTAGTTGGTAAGCCTGTGTCTGCTGGGGGAAGAGAATGCCTTTAATTCTGAAGGACCAAAAGGTTTCTTTGGTCATATCAGGTATTATTTACCAGCACAAGAATGAGCAGAGATATAAAAGTATTGTAAAATAGAAATGCCAAGTATTTATGCCTGTTGCATTTCTACTTTCACATTTTAATAATTATTAACAGCCCTGCATTGGTTTCCTAGCCATCAGAGCAAATGGCCCAAAACTGGATATCTTAAAACAAAAATGTACCCTCTCACAGTTTTTATTTTTTTAAGATTCTTTTTTTTTTTAATTTTTACTAATGTTTGTGGCTGTGCACAGGCTTTCTCTAGTTGCAATGAGCAGGGGCTACTCTGTTGCGGTGCTCTAGCTTCTCATTGCAGTGGCTTCTCTTGTGGAGCACAGGTTCTACACTCACGGGTTCAGCAGTTGTGGTGCGGGAGCTTTAGTTGCTCCACGGTATGTGGAATCTTCCCGGACCAATGATCGAACTCGTGTCCCTTACATTGGCAGGTGAGCTCCTATCCACCATACCACCAGTGAAGGCCTCCTCTCATGGTTCTAAAGGTCAGTGTCCAAAGGCCATGCTCTCCCTGAAGGCTCACAGGAAGGGTTCTTTCCTTTCTCTTCCTAGCTTATGGTGGTTGCTGGCAATCTTTGGTGTTCCTGGGCTTCTGAGTGCATCAGTCCAATCTCTGCCTCCATCCTCACATGGTCTTCTTCCCTGCATGTGTCTCTGTGTCTCCTCTCCTCTTCTCATAAGGACACCAGCCATAATGATTTAGGGCTTACTATAAAGACTTCATCTGAACTTGATTACATCTGCAAAGACCTTGTTTCCAAATAAGGTCACATTCACAGGTACTGAGCGTTAGGACTTCAAAATATCTTTTGGGGAGACACAATTCAACTCATAACCAGCCCCATCTCATTTTCAAAAGGGTTGAAATGATTTACGACATGAATGAAAGCTTCCTAGGTGGCTCAGTGGTAAAGAACCTACCTGCCAATGCGGGAGATGTGGGTTCAATCTCTGTGCTGGGAAGATCCCATGGAGAAAGAAATGGCAACCCACTCCGGTATTCCTGCCTGAGAAATCCCATGGACAGAGGAGCCTGGTGGGCTACATTCCATAGGTCACAGAGAGTCAAACAGGACTGAGCACATGTGCACACACACACACACTCACAGTGAATGAAACTGGGATGTTCCAAGCCTGTCACAAGCTTATTGTATGAAGGAGTCACAATCAGACTGTCATTAATCTTTTAATTACAATAGCAATCTCTCTCTACTTGTTTATGGGGAATCTCAGCACCCCTCCAAAACAAAATCAAACAGCAACAAACCCAAGAACTCTTTCTGAGAGATTCTCCCACCATGAAGGAGGACCCCTCCACACACCTTGCTCTCTTATGGCCCTGTTCCACACTGATCCATATCTCACCACCTCTGGAGGTGGTGACACCCTGAGCATATTCGCCACTTGTAGGCTTGCTGCATTTCCATTGCTGCACTGTTTGTGGCTGTGGAAGGGACTTATGCCCTTTCTCTCCCTCTGGTTGTTACTTTGTCACTTGCAGGCTGTGTCACTCAGTCATGTCCAGCTCTTTGTATCGCTATGGACTGTAGCCCGCTGGGCTCCTCTGTCCATGGGCCTCTTCCAGGCGAGAATACTGGAGACAATTGCCATGCCCTCCTGCAGGGGATCCTCCTGACCCAGGGATGGAACCAGTGTTTTTTCTGTCTCCTACTTTGGCAGGCGGGCCACCTGGGAAGTCCATTTTTTTTTTTTCAGATTGAATATATTTATTTAGCACTATAGAATAACTTGTATAGTGTTTTATAATTCTATACATTTTATAATTGAATAAAACAGGAAAATTAGATTAAAAATGTCAGGTGACTTCTTTTGTGGGAAGTCCATTTTTGTCACCTTAATGCTATATTTTATAAAGTTTGTCCTGAACCAATCCCTGAAGGCTGGGGCCCTAAGTATTCTCATGGAAGCTCATATCTGGGCTGGGGCCAGATCTCCCTACTCACTCCATGAGCACCATTTCTCACTGTCTCCCTAAGCAGCAGGGCACACATCTCCCTCCTCCTTTATTTCCCCTTTATCCTCCCAGACAAAAAGTAAAGCAAATGCCCTTCCTTTAATTCACAAAACTAAACCCCAAAAGAGCCCAGAACAAACTCTTATAAGATTCTTGGCAAACAACCAAACTATGAACCAAGTTTTGCTGCTGCTGCTGCTGCTGCTGCTGCTGCTAAGTAACTTCAATCATAACCGACTCTGTGTGACCCCAGAGACGGCAGCCCATCAGGCTTCCCCATCCCTGGGACTCAACCAAGTTTTAGGCTCATCTTAAAAGCAGGGGCCCAAAAGTATCTACTTTTATGCAAACCTGTCTTCCCCAGATGGACAAAGAAGTCTGAGAAAGGAGGAAATAAATAGAGAACTGAAATATTCAATCAGAAGAAAAAGATTATACATAGGAACACATACTGTAAAGTTCTTCAGCTGAGCCTTGTAGTAGCCAAAGTAGAGACAAGGAAAGAAGCAAGAAGGTTCAGACTGTCTTTGAAAGAAAATAAAGCCAGGAAGAGTGAGGCTTGGTCTGCCACTGCAGTCTGGCAACTTTGTTTCAGTTAACTTCAGGCTTTCTGCTTCATCACATCAAATGCATTCCCCTGTCCCCTGGGCACACAGCTAGACCACACCACTCAGCTCTGCTGCAGTTGGGTGTGACCCTGTGACTGAGCTCTGGACAATTGACATGGCCAGAAGTGAACATGCCATTTCTCGGCAGAGGTGGTTAAGAAGCCGGAGTACCTTCCCCATCGTCTCTATTTGCATCTTCCAGTTGGATGGGACAAGCTCTAATGCTCATGAGGAGAGTAGAGCCTTAAGATGGAAATGGGCTGGGTTTCTGAAAACTGATGTGGAAAACTGCTGGGCCATGC
This sequence comes from Aepyceros melampus, assembly GCA_006408695.1. NCBI lineage: Eukaryota > Metazoa > Chordata > Mammalia > Artiodactyla > Bovidae > Aepyceros > Aepyceros melampus. Next base: position 3,277 of record SJXQ01005952.1, on the reverse strand, counting down.
TACCCACAGCAGACTGTGTTAGAGGGAGAGACAACCTGGTATAATTTTAAGCCAGCAAGACTAGAGGGATTCAGTGATACAGCAGCTAGTATAGCTAATATGTATATTAGCTATATTATATTAACTAATATAGATGAGCTAATGCACCCCAACATTCATAGGAACATTGTTAACAGTAGCCAAGACATGGAAGCAACCTAAGTGTGCAATGCAGATGAGTGGATAAAGATGATGTGGTAGACACACACACAGTGGAATACTACTCAACCATAAAAAGACTCAAATTTTGCCATTTGTAGCAACATGGATGGACTTGGAGGTAATTATGCCCAAGTGAAATAAGTCAAAGAAAAATACTATATGATATCATTTAATATGTGAAATCTAAAAAATAAAACAAACTAGTGCATGTAACAAAAAGTAGCAGACTCACAGATACAGAGAACAAACCAGTGGGGAGAGGAGGGGGAGGCCCAGTGCAGGGGTTGGACGTTAAGAGTTGCAAACTGTCAGGTATAACATAAGCTCCAAGGATGTACTATACAGTATGGGGAATACAGCCAATATTTTATAACTTTAAATGAAGTATTTTCTTCAAACTTTATGAATCACTATATTGTACACATGTATCTTATATGATATTGTACATCAACTATCCTTCAAAAAACTAAAAATATAATGAAATTGATAGGATAACACAAGGCCCCTTGAACTCCTCCACCCATTTTCCCTGTGGCATCAATGGTTCCAAAATTTCATCTCCAACCTTTCTCAGCATGATAGGAAATAATCTACTGGGGGGAGGGTTTGAAGCGACTTGGATAAGTTGTGAGCTCTCTTATTGTCTTTACTTTTCCTAGATTTCTATAGCCTCTGGCTAATGTGACCTTGCTGTTTCCAATCTTCCTTCTTTAAAAAAATATTTTCATTTTATATTGGAGTATAGTTAATTAAAAATGTTGTGCTAGTTTCAGATGTACAGCAAAATAATTCAGTTATACAGTACAGGTATTTATTCTCCCTCTATTTTTAAATTTATTTTTAACAGAAGGATAATTGCTTTACAATACTGCATTGGTTTCTACCAAATATCAGCATGACAGCCATAGGTTTACCCATGTCCCCTCCCACTTGAACATCCCTCCCTATGCCACCCCTCCAGGTTGTTCCTGAGTCCTGGTTTGAGTTCCCTGAGTCCTATAGCAAATTCCCATTGGCTATCTATCTTACACAGGTAACGTATGTTTCCGTGTTGTTCTCTCCATATCTCTCACCTTCTCCTTCTTCCCCACACCCCCCACCACCAGCAGTGTCAACAAGTCTGTTCTCAGTTCAGATATCTATTCTTTTTCAAATTATTTTCCCATTCAGGTGATTACAGAATATTGATCAGTTCCCTGTGCTATACAATAGGTTATTGTGTGTGTGTGTGCTCAATGGTTCAGTCATGTCCAATTCTTTGTGACCCTATGGACTGTAGTCTTCCAGGCTTTTCTGTCCATGGGATTTTCCAGGCAAGAGTACTGGAGTGGGTTGCCATTTCCTCCTCCAGGGGGATCTTCCTGACCCAGGGATTGAACCATCATCTCCTGTGTGCACTGTATTGAAAGATGGATTCTTTACCACTAGCACCACCTGGGAAGCCAGAGTAGGTCCTTACTCATTATCCATTTTAAACACAGCAGTGTACACATGTCAGTCCCAAACTCCTAATCTATTCCTTCTTCCCCATCTCTCCCTACCATAATTTCCTTCTCTAAGTCTGCGGATGTTTCTGTTTTGTAAAGAAGTTTATTGTATCATTATCTAAGATACTGCATATAAGTGGTGTCATATGCTATTTTTCCTTTTCCATCTAACTTACTTCACTTAGTACGATAATCTCCAAGTCTATCTATATTGCCGCAAATGGCATTATTTCATTATTTTAAGTGGATGAGCAATATTTCATTGTATATATGTACATCTTCTTTATTCATTCATTTCTCAATAGACATTTAAGTTGCTTCCATGTCCTGGCTACTGTAAATAGTGCTGCAGTGAACATTGGGATCCATGCATCTTTCAAACCATATTTTTTTCTGGATATATGGTCCAGGGTTGGAATTACTGGTCATATGGTAGTTCTATTTTCAGGTTTGTAAGGAATCGTTATACTGTTCTCCATAGGGGCTACACCAATTTACGTTCCCACCAACAGTTATACTATAAAACTCTTAGAGGAAAATATAAACAGAACACTCTTCAACATAAATACAGCAAAGTTTTCTTCAATATATCTCCTACAGTAATAAAAATAAAATAAAAAATTAAGAAGTGGGACCTAATTAAACTCAAAAGCTTTTGTACAGCAAAAAGGAACCATAAAAAAAATGAAAAGACAACCCACAGATTGGGAGAAAATATTAGTGAATGATGTGATCAAAAAGAGATTAATCTCCAAAATTTATAAACTGCTTATGCAGCTCAGTATCAAAAATGCAAAACAACCCAATCGAAAAATGTGCCAAAGAGCTAAACATATGTTTCTCAAAAAAAGACATACAGAAAAAAAGCATATGAAAAGATGCTGGACATCACTAATTATTCAGTTCAATTCAGTTCAGTCACTCAGTCCTGTCCGACTCTTTGAGACCCCATGAATCAAGCACAGCAGGCTGCTCTGTCCATCACCACCTCCCAGAGTTCACTCAGACTCATGTCCATCGAACTGGTGATGCCATCCAACCATCTCATCCTCTGTCATCCCCTTCTACTCCTGCCCCTAATCCCTCCCAGCATCAGGGTCTTTTCCAATGAGTCATCTCTTTGCATGAGGTGGCCAAACTATTGGAGTTTCACCTTTAGCATCAGTCCTTCCAATGAACACCCAGGACTGATCTCCTTTAGAATGAACTAGTTGGATCTCCTTGCATTCCAAGGGACTCTCAAGGGTCTTCTCCAATACCACAGTTCAAAAGCATCAATTCTTCAGCACTCAGCTTTCTTCACAGTCAAACTCTCACATCCATACATGACTACAGGAAAAACCATAGCCTTGACTAGATGGACCGTTGTTGGCAAAGTAATGTCTCTGCTTCTGAATATGCTATCTAGGTTGGTTATAACTTTCCTTCCAAGGAGTAAGTGTCTTTTAACTTCATGGTTGCAATCACCATCTGCAGTGATTTTAAGTAAGTAGGTAAGTAAAGTCACTCGGTCGTGTCCGACTCTTTGTGACCCCATGGACTGCAGCCCACCAAGCTCCTCAGTCCATGAGATTCTCCAAGCAAGAATA
>SJXQ01005951.1:252486-266942 GCA_006408695.1 Aepyceros melampus | reverse complement strand
TACTCCTTTTCCTATTTGGAACCAGTCTGTTGTTCCATGTCCAGTTCTAACTGTTGCTTCCTGACCTGCATACAGATTTCTCAAGAGGCAGGTCAGGTGGTCTGGTATTCCCATCTCTTTCAGAATTTTCCACAGTTTACTGTGATCCACACAGTCAAAGGCTTTGGCATAATCAATAAAGCAGAAATAGATGTTTTTCTGGAACTCTCTTGCTTTTTCCATGATCCAGCGGATGTTGGCAATTTGATCTCTGGTTCCTCTGCCTTTTCTAAAACCAGCTTGAACATCAGGGAGTTCACGGTTCACATATTGCTGAAGTCTGGCTTGGAGAATTTTGAGCATTACTTTACTAGCATGTGGGATGAGTGCAATTGTGCGGTAGTTTGAGCATTCTTTGGCATTGCCTTTCTTTGGAATTGGGATGAAAACTGCCCTTTTCCAGTCCTGTGGCCACTGCTGAGTTTTCCAGATGTGCTGGCAAATTGAGTGCAGCACTTTCACAGCATCATCTTTGAGGATTTGAAACAGCTCTACTGGAATTCCATCACCTCCACTAGCTTTGTTCGTCGTGATGATTTCTAAGGCCCACTTGACTTCACATTCCAAGATACTGAGAAGCAAGAGCACCTGAGCCTTGAATAAGCAGGAGTTTTATACAAATTGAGTCTATGGTAAGGTCATTCAAGATAATCAAAGTAGAACAATACGCATAGAGCAGAATCATGAAAGAGCCACAGCGTATGCAGGAGACGGTGAGAGGTACTATGTGGTTGGGTTTGGGTCCACAGAGGTTTTACCCTATTAGCCTGTTTCTATAATTCGTATGCTGAAGTGAAGTGAAAGTCGCTCAGTCGTGTACGAATACTGGCGTGGGTATCCTATCCCTTCTTCAGCAGATCTGCCCAATCCAGGAATTGAACTGGGGTCTCCTGCATTGCAGGCAGATTCTTTACCAGCTGGACACATACTAAAAATCTTTGAAATTCTTTGACTTGGATGAGTGATTGTTGCATTGCAAACTGTGGTGGTTGTGAAGATGGGGAAAAGGGGAAAAATGCAAACCAAGGGCCAGTGTTCTTGGTGAATGCTTCAGAGGTAAGCACTAGGTAGTGAGGGCGGATGAATGTAAAGAGTGACAGCTGATGTAGACGGGCTATGGGACAGTCAGGAGATAACTTTGCCATTTGCTATCCATAAAAAATCAATTTTTATTTCCTTTAGTTAATCCTTTAGTTGTGTGTGTATGTGGGCGGAAATGAACCTTAATTCTACTCCTAATGTGGCTGAGAAATCCAGCTCACTGTTTGTGCTTTCCCAGAACTCTCTTATTTGCTCTTTGTGTTCAAGTACAAAGTAGAGTGGCTCTAATCCAATTTTGATTTGGAAGCCAAGTATGATGAGAGTGTAGATGTCACAGCAACGTGCCCAAATTTACTTTATTTTTAAAATGTCGTGAATATGCTGCTTAGAATTATTCATCGCTGGTATTCATTTTCCTACATAGGAGTATTTTATGATTCTATTTCTTAATTTGTGAGTTCTAATGTAAAATGTGCTGATGTATCAACTTCATTAATATATGATCCCTGGAGCCATATACTTTAATATGTAATAATTTCTAAACATATTTTAAAATATATTTGCAGACTACATAAAACAATTATAACTGTTAAATCAATACTTAAGAATATTTTAATTTCTAGAAATTCCCCATGAGGAGACCATTTATTTCTTGTTGATAGAGACAGGGAAAATATGTTAAAGACTTATTTTTCATATTTAATTTCAAATAAATTTAGCTATACCATAAAATAACAAATAATTTTGGAGTTAATTTATAACCAAAATGAGTTGATTGATAAATTTTAGATCGCTAAATTTATAGATTTTATCAGAATGAACATTCTTCATTTTTATGTGTAATATAAACTAAAGGCAAATACAGATAAAGCAGAATTTAGTATTTTTTATTGCATACAAGCATTTATATTGAATCCATTAAAAAATTTTTTTAATGTTAAATCATCATGTCCTGCCTTGACTTCAATTTTTCCTTTAGCTTATTAAACAAGTCACTTAAATTATAATTGAAAAGAATAAATAAAATTTTGCTAGGTTTGTGGAAGATTCTGGATTATGGCCATATTTGATCTGACCCCAAACCCAATAAAATTATTAATTACTAAGAAGGGATCCCCAAGGACTTCCTTTTAGAATTGAAAGCCCATGAAGTTCAAATGTACTTTGTAATTGGATATTTCCAAACTAGTATTAAATAACAAATCTTTAATTAGTGTGCATAAAATTAAAATTTACTTACAGAGAATTAAACTGGAATTTGAAGTTCTCATAACCCAAACCAATATGAAGCTGAGAAATTCAATTTCACAGTCTCTTTTCTGTTACAATATAATTTCTCATTATTATTCCATTTAGCAGTTCTTTTCAAAGCAAAGTTTGTGGAACAATCCTAAAATTATGAAGAAAAATCATTAAGCAAAACTATTAAAAGGGCTACCAGGTTAAAAATAGGCAACAAAAGGAATATAGTTTATTATATATATTAAATATATATTGTATGTAACCACTTTTACACTAAAATGCTTTAGAGCTGAAAGACCTCAGTTTAGAATCTGGGGCTCTATACATTCAAATGGGCTGAATTTGGGGCAATAATATCACTTTTGCTATATCCTAAACTTCAGAATTCAACTTCTATTTACCCTATTAGACACATATAGCAATTGAAAAGATGCCAGGTTTCCCCAAAAAACACCTCTTTTTGTATTGATTAAAAGTATATGAACCATTGCTATCTAAAAGTGTCAGCCAAAATCAAAACAGACAGCCAACAAAATAGAACGCCTATTGTAAGAGTAGAAATGGATTTCAGAATCAACAGTAAATAAACTATGGTGCTGCCTTCATCTGTACTCCACTGGAGATACAGTTTGCAGAATTTTTACTGGCACTCTGCCATACTTATTTTCATTTATCTGCCTCAAAGCACCATTTCAAAAAGTGCAAAAGCATGTTGTTGATAAAGTAGATTGTTTATAGCTGAATTGAAAATTTTGAACAACACGTTTTGTAATAAAGTGGGGGGAGGGAGGTCTAGGAAGACTGCAGCTGCAGCTTTTTGAAACCTATGTCAACATCACTGCTAGAAACGGGAAGATGTGTTATTTTGCCCTACAAAATTTAATAAGCAAATCTTTATAAACTGTATTAAGTGACAAGTATTACCAAAAGCCATAAAGTCTACTGAGTCTTTATTTACTGAAACGCTTTCCCAGCACATTGTTCCCATATTGCAGGCTCCTTTATAGTGTTGTGTTTGTAATGTGCTCAGCTACTCGGGGGTGATTTCAATGATAGTAAATCCTGGGCCAATGAGTCCCCATGTGTACCATAGTAATTTTAATACTTCTGCTGTTAAGTCCTGTTGGGTATAAATTTAAGTACCAACTTTAGTTGCTGTTGCTTCACTGTTTTTTTTTTTTTCCTTGTGGCTGCTCTTGCAGAAGCATAGCCAATAGCTATGGAAAGAAGAGACATGCTTAAACAAATGACAATTAGAAGAAGAGAGACAGGACATCTTTCTCTATATAGTTAAATATCATAGCTGATGTAATTTATGTACTCCATTCAATAAGTGATTGGTATGAACATTTCAGAAAAAAAAAAGTGTTTTCTGAAAACAATAACCTTCCTAAATTGGGCTCCCCAGATCACTAGGATTCCTTGAAATGTCACTTTGAATTCTTAGGGGGGAAATGTGTTCTGTGGTTAAGTGTATTCAGTAAGAAATGTGAGGTTAAGCAACGTTAGATTTCTCAGACGTTTTGGTCTTTTCTGTACAACATGCAATGTCAGTCTACAAGAAGATATTCCATCTCCCTACATATTTTGTCATAAAAAAATGAACAAACCTATTGCGCACCTGTGGAACACCAGGTGTTCTGTTATAATCAGCAGGAAATGCTGGGTTAGCCTTCTAATACAGTTAATACACTGGGATTTAAGCAAACCTTTTGTGTCTAAATTCTGAGCATTTAGGAAGATCAGTGACTAGCATAAGATATTTTGTAAAACTTTTTTAATAAATCAATGAGTTCTTGAATGAAGGCTACTTTGATAATTAATGAGGGCATAACAAGCTAACTGGTGGTATCATTCTGATGGTGAATCCAATGACTTGTACCAATTTTAAGGGTTATGTTGATTTATCTTGCCTCAAGGGGTTCCCAGGTGGTGCTAGTGGTGAAGAACTCTCCTCTTAATGTAGGAGACGTAAAACACGTGGATTTGATTCCTGGATAGGAAAATTCCCTGGAAGAAGGCATGAACCCACTCCAGTATTCATGCCTGGAAAATTCCATAGACAAAAGAGCCTGGTGGGCTTCAGTCCATAGACTCGCAAAGAGTCGGACACGACTGAAGCGACTTAGCATGCACACATGCATCTCCCTTGTTGTCGTTTAGAAATCTGATTCTTTCACATTTATGCATGATCTACTCCCCCTCCACCCTGAACTATAGGACCTTTTAGAATTTCTTCCGAGTTTTTTTTTAAATTACTCTTAGGTTTTAACTCTTATCTTTCTCTTTGATGTTCTTCAATTTTGCTACAACATATCTTTACTAATCTAAGATCCCTTTTCCTCTGGAATTTTTCTTTTATCTTTTATGTGATGTTTCAATGATCACTTATTCAAATATATTTATCCTTTTTGATTATTATTTTGTTCTCAGTGTTCTATTATCTGTTTGTTGACTTTTTTTACTTCAATTTTCTATATCATTTAAGTTTACTTAAAAATTTTTGTTCCCTTTATTTTTATCACGTGCCTTCAATTTCAACTTGATTTTTCAGGACAATAATTTATACTTAGACTATACTCATCCTGATTAGACTTGCCAGATAAAATATAGAACACCCAGTTAAATTTGAATTTCAGATAAACTCTGACTACTTTTTTTAGTATAAATTGGCCAAAATGGTGTAAGTTGTAAAGTGGGACATACTTAATTAAAATTTTTTTCATTTATCTGAAATTCAAATTTAACTGGAAATCCTCTATTTTTATTTGCTAAATCTGTTTCCTCTGTTTCTACAACTAAACACCAGTTTCTTCTTTTTTGCTTCCATAATCAGTAAAATTATCTCTAGAACTCCCATTTCCTAGTGTCAATATATTATTTGTCAATGAATGAATGGCTATAAATCATTAATATGAATTTTTCATTTGTCAATGAATGAATGGCTATAAATCATTAATATGAATCTCTATAAAACCTTTATAGAGATTCTTGATGTGTTGAAAATAGAATAGTCAAGTTCTGGGATCAATTAAGTATGCCATTCAGAAAAACAATGGTCTGATTTTCAGGGGTTTTAGGAATACTTGTCTGAATTATATAGAAAAATACCACCTGCTATGAGAAATGGATCTCCAAATGTATAATGTCTCAAAAACAATAGAATTTTATTGCTTTATAACATAACAATCCTGAGAGGATAAAAAGTCAAGCATTTTAGGCAACTAAATATTTGGGTTTTTGTTCCACACCTATAGTTTACAGCCACCATGATTACCTCCATCCCAGTCAGCCAGAAAAGGGAGTAAAGCCTGGAAGAACATGCATGAAATTTTCTAGAAAATAAAGCCTGAAAGTGATACATATCATGTCTGCTCATATTTGGTTAGTTGGCATTCAATCACATAGCCATGTCTAACTGCAAGAATGTCTGTAAATGGTAACCCAGCTCTCCCCAGGAAGAAGAGGAGTAGACGGATTTCAATGAGTAGCTAGAATTTGTGATCACACACACAGTGCTTCAAGTGAGGCATGGCTTTGCTAAAGAAGTATAGAACAAACTGCCTGGATAATACCTGAGAATATTTGATTTTTCTGGAATTCATAACAATTGGATTTTTGCTTCATCTGTAATTATTTGTGGATATGATTGAATAGCACAGGTACCTCCAGGAGGAAAGTAAAATAAAAATTTTAACATTTCATTGCCATTTCCCGAGATTCAAGGAATAAACAGATCATATTTTCTACTTTGATACTTAACAGATTAATTATTAAGATGAATCTCCATTATGGTTTGAGAAAAACAAGGTAGTTTTCTTGGAATATGGATAAACCATTAAACAAAGCAGACTAAGGAAGTCTGCCAAGGTATGTGAACACCTCTTCAGCAGATGAATCGGAAATTTCTGTTTGCCGAGCTGTCAACATACCCCCTCTCCTAAATACTAATTGCTTAACAAACAAGATATTAAGATCTTTAAAATAAGTGTTTCTTTGTCATATATGTGTATTTATAAACATAGAACGGAAATCTCTACATGCAAAATATTTAGAGTTAGATGCTGTTGTAGGTAATTAGTGGAAAAGACTGTATGTTTTCTCATCCACCTGCTGGTAGAAGCAGATGGTAGCTTATTTCTGCCCATGTGACCTACAGATTCTTCAGGTTTACCAAAATACTATGACTATGGTAATAGCATTGTTCCCTTCCCAGGTATGATTAGGATTCTGGTGTATATAAACAGTCTAATTTCCTGCCTTGCCTCACCAACCTTTTTAGAGGAAGTAAAAACAGATAGGGTATGGGTCTTGCCACCTGAAAAACAGCTTTTAAATGATACTTTCAAAAGCATAACTTTCCCCAACAATAACATTTATAATTTTTGATGGAAAGAAGGCTATTATTTGCAGTCTTACAATGAGAGAGAATCTTTTGGAGTTTATATCTTGTTTGATTTTAGCAACAACAACAACAACAAAAAAAACAGTCCCCAGATAGAAGGGGATTGTCACCCTAGCCATTATGACCTGTATCCAGGTTTTTTGCATTACTGGTTATTTAGTTCTTTATTCTTTTATAAGAAACCAGTGTATACTTTATAATTTTATTAGCATATTAGAGAAAACAAGATCTAATTATTCAGTATATTGATTTGAATAACTATGTGAAACTATAAAATAATTTAAATTTAATTATTTATTTTTATTATCCTTACCCAGTTCTGAAAATGTGAGTTAAAAAAGGTGAGATGAAAAATGAAAGGACATTTTATGCAGCATCTGCTTAATCTTAGAACTAAAATGTGTTAATGAAACTAATAGGATAAAAAGAATTCATGAAAGATGCTAGACTGTGGTTGTAAAATAAATATCTGATAGACCCTTTTCTTTGGCCAAACCATTGGACTAGAAGAAGATACAACCATCTCAAGCCTGCCAGAGCCCTGGGGGCTCAGACAGTAAAGAATCTGCTTGCAATGCAAGCGACCCTGGTTTGATCCCTGGGTCAGGAAGATCCCCTGGAGAAGGGAATGACTACTCATTCCAGTATCTTGCCTGGAGAATTGCATGGGCAGAGGGGCCTGATGAGCTACAGTCCATGGGGTCACAAAGAATTGGACACAACTGAGTGACTGTCACTTTCATTTATGTTTCCTGTATTGACAAACAGGTTCTTTACCACTGGTGCCACATGGGAAGCCCTTCACTTTCACAGTTCAGATAATTGCCAAGTCATTATAAGGAGAGCTTGTCTCTTCTTAGAGGACTATCCCAGAAGATTTTTCTTTTTGACCTCAGCATCACTTAATGTTAACTTGTTTTAAACTTTGCCACGACTCTTGAGTTCATTTAAAAGAGTTCATTTAAAAGAGTTCATTTCAAGCAGAACTTGAAATGTTTTTTTTCTAAGCTCTTCCTGATGTCTAGAAATGTGGTTAGCACAAAAGTAGAGTTTTTATACAATTTTTAAAACTTCAGTTTTTTATAATGCATTTTTATAATGCATTTCCATTCTTCAACCTAATTAAGAACTACATAAGAAGCCAAAAAGTTGAATAAATCAAGAAATTCTGGTTAGGTGTATTGAAGACTCATGATTCACTCTTACAGGACCAGTGCTCTCCTCTGCTTGAAACCCTAGACATATCCATTCATTGTTTTGTATCTGGGCCTCCTCTTCAAATGGACATATCAAATATCTTTTTTTTTTAGATTTTTAAAAAATTTTTATTTTTACTTTATTTTACTTTACAATACTGTACAGTAGTGCAATATATTTTGGGGAAAAAAATAATGTGGAAAAAACCCAAAGTATTGTTGTTATAATTAAGTGTAAGTTTAGTTAATTGTATACTAAATGCTTGAGATTTCAAAAGCCTCACACTCAAAGGTGACTTCTGGGACCAGACACAGGAGCATCAAATGGGAGCTTGCTAGAAACTCAGAATTGGAGTTCCACTCCAGATTATTTAATTGAATTTTCATTTAAGTAAGATTGTCGAGATATTAATATGTACCTTAAACTTTAAGAGAGACTTCCCCGTAGCTCAAACAGTAAAAAATCTGCCCATGAAGCAGGAAACCAGAGTTTGATCCCCGGGTTGGGAAGTTCCTCTGGAGAAGGGAATGGCAATCCACTCCAGTATTCTTGCCTGGAGAATTCCATGGATAGAGAAGCCTGGTGGGCTACAGTCCATGGGGTCACAAAGAGTCAGACACAACTGAAACACTAATACACAGTAAACTTTAAGAAGAACTAAAAAGCAATCCTAAGTGTGTGGTGTATAATGATCTCAGTTCTACAGATAAGGAATCTAGGCTTAGAGAGACAAAATTGTACAACTTGAGAACTTAAGCTCAGGTCTGTTTGAAGCTCACGTTCACACATTTCTACCACACTTTCTTGCTTTCAGTGCACTGTAGCCAGTTTTTAAAGACAAGTGCAAAATCGTTGTCTATTTTTTTTTTTTTTTTTACTATTTTTACTAGCTTTTGACTTATTCTGGCAATGTTCTTCAAAAGGACATGCACTTACACAAATTCTGATGACAGTGGAGCCGTGCATTGCTTGAGACCAAGTTTGGTGGGAAGATCAATAGCGTGAATTTTTGTGGCTTTGCACAGTTCTATTTTTGAGTGCTTGGAGGATCTTATTTATTAGAGTGTGTTTGCAGAAACTGTCAGTAAACATCTTTTCTTTGTTAATATTTAACCCACCAACTCTTTCAAGCTTCCATCTTTTCCAGTCTCACGGTCCCACATGCTTTTTAATCCACTAATAGCACCAAACTGTCTCCATGGTGCAATAAAAGTCTTCTATTTTATGACTTCCTTGAATTACTACCCTAACTTATAATTTGCCAGATTTGTTTTTGCCTTTAAACCCTTACTTCATTGTAGCCACATGAAAAATGTTACACCCTATGCATTTTCCTCCCCAAACTCTAATGCTTATTTTTAATATACTAATAGTTCTTTCTCAGAATAATTTAGTCTCCTGACAGACTGTTTTACTCACCATTCAAAAGGACTTTTAGAAAGTTTCTCTATAAAATATTAGGAAATATCTTAAGTAGTTCTAATGATTGTTGAAATATAGTAAACTTTAATTACATAATGTAATTGAAAAAAATCTCCCAAAGAGTTTAGGAAAACTAAAAAAAAAAAAAAATAGATTGGCTATTTGGATGCTTTCTAAATTTGCTTTTTAATGCTACAATATTTTCAGAGAAATCATGGACTGAGTTTCCAGAAGTCAAGAGTGCTTCTATGTGAGTGGCAGTCATAAATACCTTGATCTTATCTGAAAGAAGTGAAAGAGTGTGATTTGAGTTGAAGATAATTTTATTTTCATTGTATTTACTTAAGAGCCAGAAGGTGAAGAAAGGTTTAGTTTACAGCTTCCTGTCCTAAAGAAGGGGAGATAAACTATCAAATATGAAAAATATCTAATCATCAGTCCTCTTTCTTTTATCGTAGCTCCAAGTGTTGACACTAGCTGTATGTGCAAGTATATGTTTGGATGAAAAGGCTAAGTAGAAGGAAAGAACAGTACAGAGATGACAATGATGGGTATTCCCCCCATTCCCACATTCACCCTAGAGACTGTCATTTGTATGATAATTGATGTACTTCCCAGTGGGTCAATGTCTAGGAGGACATGGTCTCTATATTAGAATCTGCCTAATACTTGTTCATGAGAGCTGGACAATAAAAAAGGCTGAGTGCCGAAGAACTGATGCCTTTGAACTGTGATGTTGCAGAAGACGCTTGAGAGTCGCTTGGACTGCAAGGAGATCCAACCAGTCCATCCTTAAGGAAATCATCCCTGAATATTCATTGGAGGGACTAATGCTGAAGCTGAAGCTCCAACACTTTGGCCACCTGATGCACTGACTCATTGAAAAGATCCTGATGCTGAGAAAGACTGAAGGCAAAAGGAGAAGGAGGCGGCAAGGATGAGATGGTTAGATAGCATCACTAACTTAATAGACATGAATTTGAGCAAACTCCAGGAGATAGTGAAGGATGGGGAAGCCTGGCGTGCTGCAGTCCATAGGGTTGCAAAGAGTTGGACATAACTTAGTGACTGAACAACGGCAATAACAAATCTCTCAGCCTGGAACTTTTGCCCAGGATGCCAGAGGACTTTGGCAAGTTGCACACAGCTGAACCAAACACAAATGCTCTCTGGAATTCGAACTTAGAAGTTTCAAGCCATGTAAGGCAGTGAATCGAATAGGGCAGTGTCAATTACTCTTCACCACATGTAAAGCAGCTGAGTTAGGCTATTGAACCAGCAATATACAGATTGAATAACTGGGGAAAATGTGTTTGTGATTTCATAGCTGGATATACTAATCAGGAAATGTAGAAGAAAGTTGTAATCTTTTCTAAATAATTTTAGTTCTGAAATAGTCAAGAGGGACATGAAACATTTATTTGGAAAATTCATTCTGGTTAACTGGCCACTGATATAATTTCAATCAAAACTTCTTTTATTTTATAGATGATTTTACTAAATTACATATTGATTATGCATCTTATGTAGCTCTGGATATGTAGTAAATGCTCAGGAAACATTATTTTATTGCAAATAATAGCAATAATCATATAAGTATCATCAGAGGATTTGCCAACATAAAACTTATCCTAATTATTATGGAAAATATTACTGTCATCTTTTAAGTAATTTTGTATCTGTTATGCCTAATAAGACAAAACTCTTGGTTGGAAAATGCAGTGCATTTGTAATGGAAAAGGTTGTAAAGCATGAAGGTATTATTTTCATATTGTAACAATGGAGATTTCTCTAACTTACTTATTTGAATTTAGCATTGTAATATTTACTCTTTCCATATACAAGTGTAAATTGAAACCTAGACTTTAGTTTTCAAGGTACGTTATTAGATTGCATCAGAATAGTATCCCACCTGGCATGTTGCAATTCATGGGGTGGCAAAGAGCTGGACATGACTGAACAACTGAACTGAACTGAAGATTATAGAAAATCCCTTTTAAAAAGTTATGAGGCATCAAGACTTAAGGGACAATGGACATAGAGATTACCATACTAAGGGAGGTAAGTCAGATAAAGACAAACATCACATGATATTGCTTATATATGGAATCTAAAATATAATGCAAGTGAACTTATTTGCAAAATAGAAGTACTCAAAACACATAGAGAACAAATTTATGGCTACCAAAGAGGAAAGTAGGGGTCAGGGATAAATTATAAGTTTGGGACTAACAGATATACATTACTATAAATAAAATTGTTGCCTATTTAACTGGGATATATGACACAGGAAACTATACTCAGTATCTTGTAATAATCTATAATGGAAAAGAAACTGAAAAAGAAAGCATATCTGTGTGTGTGTATAAATATATATATCCCAGACTGAATTAAAGTGATCTGTCAGAAGTAAGTCAATTCCCCTGAAGATAGACCACGTATCCCAGACTCTTAAATAATCTCTATGATTTTTGATACAAAATATCCTGTAATCAAAAAAAAAGCATACCAAGTGATAAGATTAAATGACAAGAAATTAAAAGAAATACAGAAAATAAAAACAATCTAGTAGAAATTCAGATAGTGAAGATACTAAACACATATATTGAAATAACTATAGTTAAAGCAACTAGTCAGTTCAGTTCAGTAGCTCAGTCGTGTCCAACTCTCTGAGACCCCATGGACTGCAACACACCAGGCTTCCCCTGTCCATTACCAACAATCAGAGATTGCTCAAACTCATGTCCATTGAGTTGATAATGCCATCCAACCATCTCATCCTTTGTGGTCCCCTTCTTCTCCTGTCTTCAATCTTTCCCAGCCTCAGAATCTTTTCCAGTGAGTCAGTTCTTCACCTCAGGTGGCCAAGTATTGGAGTTTCAACTTCAGCATGAATCCTTCCAATGCATATTCAGGACTGATTTCCTTAGGATGGACTGGTTGGATCTCCTTGCAGTCAAAGGGACTCTCAAGAGTCTTCTCCAACACTATAATTCAAAAGCATCAATTCTTTGGCGTTCAGCTTTATTTACAGCCCAACTCTCACATCCATACATGACTACTGGAAAAAACACAGCTTTGGCTAGATGGACCTTTGTTGGCAAAGTAGTGTCTCTGCTTTTTAATATGCTATCTAGGTTGTTCATAGCTTTTCTTCCAAAGAGGAAGTGTCTTTTAATTTCATGGCTATAGTCACCATGTGCAATGATTTTGGAGCTCCCCAAAATAAAGTCTCTCACTGTTTCCATTGTTTTGCCATCTATTTGCCATGAAGTGATGGGACCAGATACCATGATCTTAATTTTCTGAAGGTTGAGCTTTAAGCCAACTTTTTCATTCTCCTCTTTCACTTTCATCAAGAGGCTCTTTAGTTCTTCTTCACTTTCTGGTGTAAGAGTGGGGTCATCTGTGTATCTGAGGTTATTGGTATTTCGCCTGGCAATCTTGATTCCAGTTTTGCTTCATCCAGCCCGGCATTTCACCTGATGTACATTGTATATAAGTTAAATATGTTGGGTGACAATATACATCCCTGCTGTACTCCTTTCCCTATTTGAAACCAGTCTGTTGTTCCATGTTCAGTTCTAACTGTTGCTTCTTGACCTGCATGCAAATTTTGCAGGAGGCAGGTCAGGTGGTCTGGTATTCCCATCTCTTTAAGAATTTTTCACAGTTTGTTGTGATCCACACAGTCAAAGGCTTTGGCATAGTCAATAAAGCAGAAGTAGATTTTTTCTGGAACTCTCTTTTTTGAAGATCCAACAGATGTTGGCAATTTGATATCTGGTCTGCTGCCTTTTCTAAATCCATCTTGAACATCTGGAAGTTCACGGTTAATGTACTGTTGAAGCCTGGCTTGGAGAATTTTGAGTATTACTTTGCTAGAGTGTGAGATGAGTGCAGTTGTTGAGTAGTTTGAACATTCTTTGGCATTGCCTTTCTTTGGGATTGAATGAAAACTGACCTTTTCCAGTCCTGTGGCCACTGTGAGGGTTCTAAATTGCTGGCATATTGACTACAGCACTTGTTTCAGCATCATTTTTTAGGATTTGACATAGCTCAACTGGAATTCCATTACCTCCACTAGCTTTGTTCATAGACATGCTTTTTAAGGCCCACTTGACTTCGCTTTCCAGGATGTCCTGTTCTAGGTGAGTGATCAAAAGATCATGGTTATTTGGGTCATGAAGATCTTTTTTGTGCAGTTCTTCTGTGTATTCTTGCCACCTCTTCTTAATATCTTCTGCTTCTGTTAGGCCCATCCTATTTCTGTTCTTTATTGTGTCCATCTTTGCATGATATGTTCCCTTGGTATCTCTAATTTTCTTGAAGCGATCTAGTCTTTACCATTCTATTGTTTTTCTTTATTTTTTTGCACTGGTATGAGGAAAGTTTTCTTATCTCTCCTTGCTGTTCTTTGGAACTCTGCATTTAAATGGGCTTATCTTTCCTTTTGGCCTTGGAATGCGGAATGAAGCAGGGCAAAGACTAATAGAGTTTTGCCAAGAAAATGCACTGGTCATAGCAAACATCCTCTTCCAACAACACAAGAGAAGACTCTACACATGGACATCACCAGATGGTCAACACCAAAATCAGACTGATTATATTCTTTGCAGCCAAAGATGGAGAAGCTCTATACAGTCAACAAAGACAAGACTGGGAGCTGACTGTGGCTCACATCATGAACTCCTTATTGCCAAATTCAGACTTAAATTGAAGAAAGTTGGCAACACCACTAGACCATTCAGGTATGACCTAAAGCAAATCCCTTATGATTATACAGTGGAAGTGTGAAATAGATTTAAGGGTCTAGATCTGATACAGTGCCTGATGAACTATGGAATGAGGTTCGTGACATTGTACAGGAGACAGGGATCAAGACCATCCCCATGGAAAAGAAATGCAAAAAAGCAAAATGGCTGTCTGAGGAGGCCTTACAAATAGCTGTGAAAAGAAGAGAGGAGAAAGGCAAAGGAGAAAAGGAAAGATATAAGCATCTGAATGCAGAGTTCCAAACAATAGCAAGAAGAGATAAGAAAGCCTTCTTCAGTGATCAATGCAAAGAAATAGAGGAAAAGAACAGAAGGGGAAAGACTAGAGATCTCTT
>SJXQ01005951.1:173729-252266 GCA_006408695.1 Aepyceros melampus | reverse complement strand
TGGGCTCCAAAATCACTGCAGATGGTGACTGCAGCCATGAAATTAAAAGGCGCTTACTCCTTGGAAGAAAAGTTATGACCAACCTAGACAGTATATTCAAAAGCAGAGACATTACTTTGCCGACTAAGGTCCGTCTTGTCAAGGCTATGGTTTTTCCTGTGGTCATGTATGGATGTGAGAGTTGGACTGTGAAGAAGGCTGAGCGCAGAAGAATTGATGCTTTTGAAGTGTGGTGTTGGAGAAGACTCTTGAGAGTCCCTTGGACTGCAAGGAAGTCCAACCAGTCCATTCTGAAGGAGATCAACCCTGGGATTTCTTTGGAAGGAATGATGCTAAAACTGAAGCTCCAGTACTTTGGCTACCTCATGCGAAGAGTTGACTCATTGGGAAAGACCCTGATGCTGGGAGGGATTGGGGGCAGGAGAAGAAGGGGATGACCGAGGATGAGATGGCTGGATGGCATCATGGACTCAATGGACGTGAGTCTGAGTGAACTCCTGGAGTTGGTGATGAACAGGGAGGCCTGGCGTGCTGCGATTCATGGGGTTGCAAAGGGTCGGACACGACTGAGCGACTGAACTGAACTGATCTTTCCTTTTTGTTTGCCTTTAGCTTCTCTTCTTTTCTCAGCTATTTGTAAGCCCTCCTCAAAGGACCATTTTGCCTTTTTGCATTTCTTTTTCTTGGGGATATTCTTGATCACTGCCTCCTGTACAATGTCACACTTTGTACACTGTCTCCTGTAAAAGGAACTAGTATCAATGTAATTTTTTCCCAATTGTTTTATGATAAAAAAGTAAAAAATGGATTTTCCAGGCCCAAACCATAAAATTGAAATTATGGACTCTATAGAAGCCTTTAATAGTGGATAATATAAGCAAAGGAAAGCTTACTGCACTAAAAGGTAGGCCAGTTAGAAATATTCAAATGAATCACATAGAGGAAAATATGCTCATTTTAGGAAGATCACAACAGCCATATGTGACATCATTTAAAAGGTATAGCGTATGTGTACCTGGAGTCCCAGAAGTAGAACAGCAATAAAAGGAGGAAGAAACATTATTTGAAGAGATAATAACTGAGATTATAGATATAAAACAATGCATTTAACAAGTCTTATGATTCCAAACAGTATCAATACAATAAGATCTACATCTGAAACAACATAATAAAATTGTTGACAGCAAAAAATAAAGAGAAAATCTTAAAAGTCGCCAGGTAAAAAAAGGAAAAATGGGACAGAAGACCAGACTTTATGTACCAAAACCCTAGCAGTAAGTCTCCTTTTTTTTTTTTCCCCCTGATATTTCCAGGTCTGGTTTGTGGCAGCTTGAAACAGATATGGGCACTAAAGAAGTCACCCGGAAAACTGCTGTAGTTCTGACTCAAGATGAAAGGATAGGAGAACTCTAAAACTTTGAGTAAAAAAAAGAAATCTGTATTTTATTTTCGTTCCTTTATCCCGTTCACTTGTGACCCAGACTCTAGGAAATCATGTAGCTGTGATGGCAGTAGGAATGACAGTGGCAGCAGAGGGGGCCCACAGGCACTTAAAACTCTCTAACATAAAAGGTGTGGTTCCAGGGGGATTGGAAGAATTGTGAAAACACATATGTGTGAACAACTTGAGTTCAATTTCTAGTTGCTTGGAGGTGGTCCCTGACTAGGCTTGAGCAGAGGTAATGATTCCAAAAATCTCAGTTAGAATATCCTGGAGATATAAATGACCTACTCAGAGAGGATCTGTGGTTTCTCCATGAGGTGAAAGAAACACAAACTGAATAAACATTTCTTGAGCCCTGAGTATGTGTGAGATGTTTCATTAGATTTGCAGAATGAAAATTTAAAAAACCATAATCTTCCCCCAAAGAGTTTGTAAAAGTAACCTCAGTATTGCAAGATTCATATAATAGTGAATATAATAGTGAAAATGAATTCACTATAATAGTGAATATTCATATAATAGTGAATATGCATCACAGACAGATTGGAAATATCTACAAGACAACTTTAGAGACCTCTGCATTGACATCTTGCTAACTTTAAAAACTTTTAAATCATCTTATGCTATACCATCCTCCCTCACTGAGACTGTACGATCTCAGTAACAGTAAAAAAAAAAAAAAAAAAAAAAAAAACTGAGAAAATAAACAAATTGTGAAATAATGTGGAAAGTAAAGAACAGTAGAAAGTTTTGTAGCGACAATTATGTCAGTCAAGTCTGAACATGATATTACTCTTGATATGATAAAGACAAAAGAGAAAAAAAGATATATATATTGCAATTCTGGTAAAGCATTTGACACATTTATCAAAATTTGAATGAATTAAAATGAATTTGTGGTTCATCAGTCAGCTTTGGGAAATTTAAACCTCATTTCCCCTCCTCAAAAATAAATAATGAAAAGCATGACAGTGGCAGATGAAGAAGGAATTTGCCAAATTCCACTGGGCTTGGCACTAAATTCTATTTTTTAACTGATTTTGGAAATTAAAATTCTAGATAAATCCAATAGACTCTATTAACAATTGTTAGAATTAACAAGAGTTCTACAAGACTTTTACAAATGCTCTCAATTTATAAAATTGATGGTATACTTCTACATCAGAAGCCAAAGTTAGTCAATTCAACTTCAAGACATATATAGTGTTGTAGTTTTTAAAATCATAACATTCTTCAAATCACTTTTATGAAAAAAATAAAATTGTATTAAGAGACTTCAATGAGCAAAAAAATTGAGAGCTATACCATATTTAAAGGTGTTAATTCTCTCTCAAGCTAATCTATAAATTCAATGCAACTTGAATTTATAATTTTAATTATAACCTGTAATGGAAGAGCAAGTAAGAGATGTAAAAATATGACTGGAAAGAAGAAAAAGATAATAGCTTATCAACTATTGATATTTATTATGAAGCTGTAGTAATTCAGATAGTAAGGTGCTTGCATGAGGATAGACAAATAGAATAAAGGAACACACCCACATGTGGAAACTTGATTTTCAGGCAATGATAGCATTACTATGCACTGTTTGCTAAATGGTCCTGGGACAATTAGTTACCCATGTAGGGAAAATGTAATCGAATCTGTGTGTCACATCATACACAAAAATAAATTCCAACTGGATGAAAGACCTAAATATGAAAAGCAAATTCTAAATTTTGAAAAGAATATATTTGTATCTACAACGTACTATTTCTTAATATTCACAAAAATCTTAAGCCATAAATTAGCATATTGATCAATTTGAATGCATCAAGATTTAAAACTTTTGTGCACTTAAAGAAAATATTAAAAATTACAAATGAGTCCTATCACCAAAGGGAGATATCTTATAATACATATCACAGATAAAGGTATTTTAGGAATAAAAGAAAAGAAGGAAGGAAGGAAAAAAGGAAGGAAGGAGGGAGGGGAAAAAAGAACAGAAGAAAGAAAGGAAGAAAGAAAGAAAATCCAATAAAAAAATGTGATCACAAGATATGAACTTGCACAAGAGAAACCATAATAACTAATAAAAATATGGAGTTATTGGAAATAATCTGAATGCCAGTTAAAAGAAGAGATAAATAAATTTTGATAAAATCAGGTAGATACTTGCAGAGTTGTAATAAATGAATAAACTAAAGATATGCTTATCAGCATAAATGTATTTTACAAATAAGGAATCTCACAAATAATCTCAGTAATTAACACTGGGGATGAATGAAAAGCAAGTTACAGAATATATTATGATATTTACTTAGATATAAAAGCAACAAAACAAAACTACATTGCTGAAGGATCTAAGCAAGTGTATAAATGGTAAAAAAAAAAAAAAAAAAAAAAAAACCATAGACTGATTAGAAATTAAAAAGTAGTTACATCCAAGAAAAAAGGTCAGGAGTTAAGATCTGAGATGGTACATGGGGACATTATGTATGTTAGCAATGCTTTATTTATTAAGCTGGGCAGTTAGTAGCTGGATATGTACAAATTCATTTTACTTAGTTTGTTGTTCAGTCACTCAGTCATGTCTGACTCTTTGTGACCCCATGGACTGCAGTACACTAGGGTTCCCTGTGCTTCATCCTCTACTGGAGCTTATTCAAACTCATGTCCATTGAGTTGGTGATGCCATCCAACCATCTCATCCCCTTCTCTGCCTGCCTTCAATCTTTCCCAGCATCAAGGTCTTTTCTAATGAGTCAGCTCTTCGCATCAGGTAGCCAGACTAGTGGAGTTTCAACTTCAACATCAGTACTTCCAGTGAATATTCAGGGTTGATTTCCTTTAGGATTGACTGGTTTTATCTCCTTGCTGTCCGAGGGATTCTCAAGAGTCTTCTCCAACACCACAGTTCGAAAGCATCAATTCTTTGGCATTCAGCCTTCTTTATGATCCAACATTCACATCCATACATGACTACTGGAAAAACCATAGCTTTGACTATATGGATCTTTGTCAAGTACTTAAAGTTGCTGGGCCTCTAATTCCCAGGTGATGCTGTGATAAAGAACTCACCTACCAATGCAGGAGAACAAGAGACATGGGCTGGAAGATCTCCTGGAGCAGGAAACGGCAACCCACTCCAGTGTTCTTGTCTGGGAAATCTCATGGACAGAGGAGCCTGGTGGTCTATAGTCCATGGGGTCATAAAGGGTCAGATACGAATGAAGCAACTTAGCACACATGTTGGATTATAAATACTTTATTTGGTATTAGACACTGTTTGGTATTTGGTTACCAGCATCCATTCTCCTTCCTTATGTCACTCTAGCTGTTCAGAAAATTTTCTGTCTCCCATTATGTGTAGTTTTGGTGAAAGGGTAATTCCAGATTCTCACAAACTACTGAGGAAGCTGAGAAAGCCAGATGGTTTTACTTTCTACCTTCCAATAATATCAGAGCAGGCAGTTAACCTCAACTCAGCTACTCTAACTTTTCTGCAGGGACTTAACTCTTATAGGAGAGTGGTGAGAATTGGAGAACTTTAGTCCTTTATCCCAGCAGATGTCTCCTGACTTGGTTGCTTTCAACTCCTGAAAGGCTATTGCATCTCCCTTTTTGGACATGCAGAATTCCCCTGCTATTACTTTTTCCAAGCAAGGCCCTCCAGGTTTCTGTCAGTGCTGTGACTCCCTAGAGAGTCTTCCAACAAAACCACAGTCAGTTTCTGTTGATTACACCCAGGAGGACTGGTATGTTATACTTTGATTTATTCTTTTTTCCTCATTGGTGTTAAACACAAGGACCCAAGTTCTTTTGTGATTAGTGGAAAGGTCGTCATTCAAGAAGAGTTCATGTGAGCCCTCATGAAAATGCTAGTGTTTTAACTTTTAGAATTGTGTACACAATTTGTAGGCAGTGCATGACCTCAATTCTCTCTTTCTAGCTCATGTTGATTAAAAATTGTTTTTTTTAAAGCAGATTTTCATTGCAAATGAAGACGGAAGCATCGTTAACTATATTTATCACTAACATTCCTTACTTGCCAGCGATTATCAATTAGTGAAAACAGATTTTAAGGATTAAAACAATAACATACAGTATTTATCCTCCAACCATACTTCTCATTAAAAAGTCTTTCCAATTGGCCTATAAAGGGCAATGTTGTCTTTTCTCTACGTGGAAAGAGAAGGCTTTCAATTTTGCACCATATTTGTGTCTCTCTTCATAATTACCCATGTGTAAAATGCTTCATTTCATGCTTATGTTTTTTTTTTTTTGTAGTACTCAACAACTGAAAAAAATCATGCACACTCCTAATCTACCGATCTAATACTTGGTTATCATATTTTACTATTCCACCCCTACAGTGATTGCTGGTCTAGACATTTTCCTGTGGCTTATTTTTCAAACAACATTTTAAATATGGGCATTAAAAAGCACAATTTTCATCTTATGAGTTAAACTATAGTCACTGCAGTGAAAACATTCATTATCATTTGAAGAAACAAAAGTGATATATTACTTTAATAACAAATCTATAAATGATGTCATTATTCAAAGAAGTATACATAATGCAACATTTTAATTGCACTGACTTTGCTCAAACTCAAGCTGTCTAATTTCCTTCAGAGCACTGGTCTTCAAATATGCCAGCATGAACTCACATTTATTTATTTATTCAGTTAATATCTGTTGTGCTCCTAATGTGTACCAAGCTCTGTGTTTGGTTCTAGGAACCGAGACAATGATTAAGAGCTGTAATCCTTGGGATATACCCTAATTTGGAATGTGGATGGAAGGAAGACTTAATTTCTAGAGAAGGTGTTTATGTTTATATTCCTGGCTGCAGACTGCAGAGGCATAGATAAACAGTAAACCCTGTCCTCAGCCCTCCTATTTTCAGTGTGTGCCTGAGAGTTGAACTCAGGTGTGTCTTTCCCCCTCCCCACTCCATGTATGTATGCAACACATTTAATGCTGTTAACACTGACCAGAAATTCAAAGTGACACATCCGGAGGTACTGCAGTCTGGAACTCTTAACTTTTGTAAACTGGTGAGAATAGTGGAATGCACAAGGTCTCTACTTAACGACTTCTCCATCTTCTCTTATGGACTCCTCTGCTCAGCCATTCGGAATAGGATATGTATTAGACAACTAGCATCTGGTCTGAATATCTATTAAGACCATATGCTTTCCTCTGCTATGTTATCATCCTAGAATAGATTAAGGGAAATCCAAACCAAATGGGGATTTGGGGAAATTTTCAAGGGTCACTTAATAAAGTAATTTTGGTTTTCCCTTTGCAAAGAACACAGCATACTGTGGAGACAATCGAGAGACCTAAGAACATGGCAGAAATAACCTGAATAAATAATCATTGTGATCATAACCATATTCCTCACAATTTTCAAATAGGAAATAGAATCTGTTAATTGCCACAGTTACAAATGGATGTATCCTGCTGGGATCTTCCTTGAAAGATGAAGTTCTATGAAATAGACTTGTCTTCTAAATGAAAACCAGTAGCTTTGGATCTGGCTATGTTTTTCCCCCAAAGTCCTTGCTGTTAATATTCACAGTGGTTTGGGGACTGGCTCTTTTCCTCTCTCATAAAAATTTCTTGATTTATGATTGTGAGATCTTCATAGTCAAATAACAAAGGGCTAAGGTTTGATGGCATAAAAGTAAGCACTGACTAATGTGTTCCTCAAGAACATTTGGAAGCAGTAAAGTCCAGTTATTTTGGTTTTGATTTTACAATTAGAGTATAAGGTATTTGGCTTTAAGAAGGTATTTCAGTTCAAAATTCTGTCAATGACATAGGCTTTGTCTCTGGTTTTAAACTTGTCTGCATACTTTTATGAAATTAGATCCATTCACAATAATAATTAATAGTGAAAACAGTGAACACGAATTATGATGGCTATTTAGAAGCATGACATTAAATTAGCACTTTGTCTCAACATTCTTACCTAATCAGGGATAATTTGAAATTGTATTGCTGTGAGGATTTAAACTGGATTAGAAATATGTTTTATTAAAAATTGTAAATAGAGTCTGAAAAGACTACAGATCTTAGGTAAGGGTAATCTCTAAGAACATGGTTTATATTTCATCATTTTTTAAGTTCACATATCCATATTAAAATTTTGAACAGTTCAGACATCAACACACAGGCAAAGTACAAGATTATTTGAGCCCATCTCTAGCTTAAGTTTACTGATTAAAATGAGATTGTCTATAGCAACCAAGAGCAACTACTTCTCAGCTATACCATCTGGTTATGCACAATGAGCAGGGAGCTGTTTTGAACTCATTTCATTTTCAGGGACTTAACATTTACTTAATAAAAGATTTTTTGCTGTCCTTGGTAAGAGCCAGGGCTCACCAATCAAGAACCAGTAATTAATTCCCTTTAACAAGCTCTCCAACAATTTTATACCACTATAAATTAAATTCAAGCTGCTGGGAGTATTCTACTCTTTTCTTATTCTCTCTTCTCATGCCTTCTCCTTCTCCTACCTCCCCATTTCCATTAAGAAATACTATTATCACAGGTATGCATTTATTTTTTTAAAAAATGGGTTTAGGGATTGTGTGTGTGTGTGTGTGCTAAGTAGCTTCACTCATGTCTTTCGCGACCCCAGGGACTGTAGCCCACCAGGCTCCTCTGTCCATGCGATTCTTCCAGAAAGAATACTGAAGTGGGTGGCCATGCCCTCCTCCAGGGGATCTTCCTGACCCAGGAATCAAACCCACGTCTCCTGCATTGGCAGACAAGTTATTTACCACTGAGCCACCTGGGAAGCCCTTAAGGATTACTAGATGACAATTTAGTTAGAGATTTGTGTTTGTGTTTAAAGAAGACTTCCCTGTAGTTCAAATGGTAAAGAATCTGCCTGCAATTAAGGAGACCAGGGTTCAATCCCTGGGTTGGGAAGGGATGTTTGTGTTTAATGTGTTTTAGTCACTCAATCTGTCTGACTCTTTGTGGCCCCACGCATGGCTATAGCCCACCAGGCTCCTCTGTCCATGGGATTCTCCAGGCAAGAATACTGGAGTGGGTTGCCATTCATTTCTCCAGGGGATCTTCCCGACCCAGGGATTGAACCCAGGTCTCCTGAGTTCCTGGAGGATTCTTTACTGTCTGAGCCACTAGGGAGGTGTTTTTTAACTGTCCTTACAATTGATAGTAGCATACTTTTACAAGAAAACACTGAATAACTTCCAACTCAAAGAATAAAGTATATTTCATCAGTAAAGGAAAATCTCCAATTAAAGTATCCTGATCAATTTGTTAATCAAGCGAAGTGTCTATAAATATATAGGGACAAGAGAATAGAAAAACTGTCATCTAGACCCACCAGTGGGGTCATGAAATCTTGATTTCTATTAATTGTAAAACTTTGGGAAAACTTGAATCCATACTAACCAAAAATACCTTCATAATTGATTTAGGCTTTACTTTTCATCTTTGTCCTATTACCATTGACTGAGACAAACAATGCATATATTTGTAGAATGACCTTTCCATACATGTAAAAGATTCAAACATGAATGTTCGTTTGATTTGGATAAACATAGATCAATATGTTGTCATGAACAAATTTCTAAAAGCCATTTTATTTCTATTTCCCTGAATAAATGTGTAAATAAATATATAAATATTAAAAAGCATCTATTTCCTAAATAAATATATCTATAAATTTTCATATATAAGATTATACATTACTTATCAGCAAAAAAATATATGCATTGTTTGTCTCAGTCAATGGTAATAGGATAAAGATGAAAAGTAAAGCCTAAATCAATTATGAAGGTATTTTTGGTTAGTATGGATTCAAGTTTTCCCAAAGTTTTACAATTAATAGAAATCAACTCTGATCATTGTTAAAACTAGCTATTTAAAAAGAGAAGTTGATATTTTTAAAATAGGGCAACCCACTACAGGTCTTAAAATCAAATAGGTCATAAATAATTTTTTAAAAATTGAAACACAATACAGTAATACAGAATATTGTAAACCTGAAACTATTAGATTGAACTCACTAGTGAGGGTTATTGGTATTTTTCAAAAGTTTACTTTCAGGATATATGGTGTCCTGACATACACACAAACGTATGTTTGTACTGAAGCACAGAAGGAAATATATACATCTTACTGTGAGCTACAGTGAAAATGTATAAATACCACTGCTTAAACACTTATTAAGTTTTCTCTTTGTCTCTCAAACTTAAAAGTTTTAAAAGTGTTGGAAAAGCCTTCAGTTAGTGGTATTTTGGGTTAAAAACTTTCATTGAATGAAAAAATTGTTCCAAGTTTTATGAGAAACTAAACATCAATCAAGAAGAATATGTTGCAGTCCTAATGGGACAATGAGTGTCATTTATCTAAATATGGAAAATGACAACAGACGTTCTTGTCCATTAATATAATCTACTCTAAGCCAAAAGTTGAATCTGTTTTCTATTTGTCAGCTAAAATCAAACAAGCCATAGTAGATAACATATTCTACACTTGAAAATTAACAGAGCTAACCTTTTCATCATACTAAGAATATTAAAATCTACATAACCTTTCATTTGCAGCATGTTCTAAAATCTACATGTTTTTATGTACAATATCAATGAGAGACATATCATTTTGGAAAAAAGATTTTAAAAATCTAAAGAATGCTTTGTTTCAAAGTTGATACACATGTTAAATTGTAAACAATTTTAAGTTTTCTTTTCAAATTTTCTGCAAATTTACATACATATATATCTATATACTGATTTTAGATCTGCTTGATACCAAAATAACTATACCTTTGAATCTGTATCATGTGCACAAAAAATTCAAAAAATTTTCTTTATTCTGTAGCTAAAGATTACAGATATGAAGGGCTGAGTTGTCTTAAAGACTGTAGTCTTAAATTTCATTGAATTTTAGCTTCAATTACATTGGTCATATGATCTAGCGGCTAGCTTGCGATCCTCAAAGTTTTATTATACCCCTGTGATATGTAATAAAGAATTCAAATAGAAATTATTATAACATGTTTCTTCTGTAACTACTTTGAACTATGTTCAACACAGTCTTCCTGGCACCATAGTTGTTTTTAATTTTCTTTTCATTTAAATTGACTATTCTGCAAGGGGATGAAGAGAAGGTGGAGAGAGGAAGGAAAATCTTCTTTTCTCTATAATAAAGTGTTCAGCTGAAACAGGCAAGGCAAGATTTCAGAAGGGTAATGAATCATTCTAGAGTCTTCTCTCACTGTTCAAATGGTGTGCTTTTTTCTAAAAAAACCAATAGTTGAAAGTTTGTTGTTTTGATTCTGATTAACATTACCTAAATAGTAATTTTATAGAAGAAGGAATTTGATTTTGTATCCTTTAAATACCCTATTAGATACCATAGGCTATAAAAACACCAATCTCGCATCTTTTACAATTCTTGTACCACCATGTTTTAATTGTTTAAATAAAGACTCTCCCAGAAATCTTACTGCATGTAAAATATGAGTCAGATTTAACTTTGAGGAAACACTGGAAATGAAATGGAAAACATTCAGGTTATTTTTATAAAATGAAAAATAGTGTACTTTTGCTTAAAATATGATGTCTTAAAGGAAATATATAGCTTTAGCTTTATTATTAGTTTGACTTAGTTACATGCTGTTCCTGAAATTCATAAAAAGTAAGATTTAGACTAATATATAACTGATTTCTTCAAGAGTATGCAGTTACTCCATATAAAAGAGTTTCTTAACCTTGTCTTTATAGTCTGTAAATAAAATAAGCTGTTAAAAAGTATATTTCAGTTGATTTATAGAAAGGGACAGCATCTTGTGAACTCTGCCTTGGATGTAGGTGTCTCAAGAATTGTTCAAGAGCCACTTACAAAACAGAAACACACACATACATCCCCATAGATAAAATTCCCATTGAATTTAAAAAAAGTAAAATTCGGCATACATTGAGAAAAGTGGAGAGAATTATGAGAGTTTTTGGAGGAATTTATACACTTGTGAGGTTTAACCATACATTCTCAAATTTCCATCGTCTAATTTTTATTGAGGGAATCAGTGTGCTCTGCAGTGAAAAGTGCTTGCTCTCGAGTTACAATGACTATGGTTCAGTCTTAGTTTTTCCACGTATAAACTGTAGAACCTGACTATTTTCAACCTTTCCTATCTCAGTTTCCTCCTTTGCACTATGAGGATAATTTAAGATCTCCCACAAGGAGCTATTCTAAGATTTAATGAGATAGGCCATGTAAAGTATTTAGCATAGTGCATGGCTCAGATGAAGTGTTCATAAATGTCAATTAATAATGATATATTCTTTCTAATTAAGTAATGATAAACGTTGAGAAATGCATATATATAAAGAGGAAAATTTAAATATGCCTATCACTCATAATTCAAATGTTCTGAAATAGCAATGCTGCATTAACGTGGGCTGCTCTCTAGCTGTGGCGCTCAGGTTTCTTCTGTCTCTTGTTGCAGAGCGCTGGCTCTGGGGACCTTGGGCTTCTGTGGTGGGGGCGTACATGGGCTCAGTACTCATGGCTCACGGGCCTCAGAACACAGGCTCAGTAGTTGTAGCGCATGGGCTGAGGCGTTCCATGGCATATGGGATCCTCTCAGACCAGGGATCCAACCCGTTTCTCCGGCATTGGCATGTGGACGCTCTACCACTGAGCCATCAGGAAAAAGACTGACTTCATTGGAGAACACTCTGGTGCTGGGAAAGATTGAGGGTGGGAGGAGTGGAGGGCAGCAGAGGATGGGATGCTTGGATGGCATCACCGACTCGGTGGGCATGGGTTTGAGAAAACTCCAGGAGTTGGTGATGGCCAGGGAGGCCTGGTGGAGAAGGCAATGGCACCACACTCTAGTACTCTTGCCTGGAGAATCCCATGGACGGAGGAGCCTGGTGGGCTGCAGTCCATGCAGTCGCTAGGAGTTGGACACGACTGAGTGACTTCCCTTTCACTTTTCCCTTTCATGCATTGGAGAAGGAAATGGCAACCCACTCCAATATTCTTGCCTGGAGAATCCCAGGGATGGGGAGCCTGGTGGGCTGCCATCTATGGGGTCGCACAGAGTTGGACACGACTGAAGCGACTTAGCAGTAGCAGCAGCATATGAAGCTAGAATATACATGTGTGTGTTTGGGTCCATTTCCACACTTACTTCCATATACATATCTAGAAATGAATAGCATGTGTAATTTGTATTTGTATTTTTTTATTGTATTTTCTTGTTTTGATACAGATTTAAAGAGAATTCTCCATGCTATCAGGCTATCATGGATGCTTCTTAGATGTCTTAAGACTAAAAATCAGGTCAGTTCTGTGGTGCATGTGTGTGTCAGAGGTTCTTTATTGTTGTTTTGTTGAATGGAATTTCAAAGCCCCATCAACGTTCCTACTAACTATATGGAAGAGAATGAATCACATCACATACCCTGAAATTACCTCATCCAAATAAAAGCAATAGAGTCTTCTGTGATCACACACACACAGAAATAAAACACACATGCCTAGAATCCCTAGTCTCTTTCCACGATGCAGAAACACTTGCTATTTTTGACCCATGTACTTACAAACTTCCAATACTGCTCCTCTATTGTTATTTTTCATTTGCCTCTTTCTATAGTTTTAAACTTGGTTTAACCCAGAAGTTCTCTTCCCAACTAATATGATCTATACATTGAATATATATAATACATATATATTCAAACTTTCAGAAAATTACTCTAAAACATTGATTTACCCACATCCTTTCTCTCTCCTCCCTCTTCCTTTCTCTCTTGGTCCTTTCATCCTTCTCCTTTGACATTATCCTCTCTGCTGTTACCGTTTGACTATCTTTTTCATCTCTCTGGGCTTCCCTGGTGGCTCAGACAGTAAAGATTCCTCCTGCAATGCAAGAGACCTGGGTTCAGTCCTTGGGTTGGGAAGATCCCCCTGAGAAGGGCATAGCTACCCACTCCAATATTCTGGCCTGGAGAATTCCATGGAAAGAGGAGCCTGATGGGCTACAGTCCATGGGGTCACAAAAAGTTGGATATGACTCTTCTCATCTCTCTATACTTGTATAAAATTTAATTTTCCTACAAAATCCAGGATTATTCATGGATCTTCTGTGACATCGCCTTTGAAAATGAAAGTGAAAGTGAACTTGCTCAGTCGTGTCCGACTCTTTGCTACCCGTGGACTGTAGCCTACCAAACTCCTCCATCCATGGGATTCTCCAGGCAAGAATACTGGAGTGGGTTGCCATTTCCTTCTCCGGGGATCTTCCCAACCCAGGGATTGAACCCAGGTCTCCTACACTGCAGGCAGACGCTTTAACCTCTTACCTTTTGTGATAGTCTCCACTGAATTCTAGTACAAACTATGGGATATACCTTTCAGTTAGCATATAGACAAAATTACTTATTAATGGGATCTTCACTTAGAATTGGGGCTTCCCTGGTGGCTCAGAGGTTAAAGCATCTGCCTGCAATGCGGGAGACCTGGGTTCAATCCCTAAGTCGGGAAGATCCTCTGGAGAAGACAATGGCAACCCACTCCAGTATTCTTGCCTGGAGAATCCCATGGATGAAGGAGCCTAGTGGGCTAGAGTCCACGGGGTCGCAAAGAGTCAGACACGACTGAGCGACTTCACTTTCACTTTCACTTCGAATTGGAAAGTGTTTGAGACTCTTCACCTAATCTCCAGGAGTCCACGTGGAAACTGTCTCATTCCTATATCTTCCCCATTGTCATCAAGTTTTTTCAGTGTTTTTTCTTTATTAAATCCATTTGTTTAGATTGCTTTGCCTTACCATTTTCCTCGTTGATGTAAGATGAATGTAATTTCAACTATTGTCATATTGATTGAATTTTACTGGCAAAAAATGTAAGAACCCAAGTAATACCACTGGGACCCAAGTCTCCCGTCAAGTTATTATTCATAACTACTTTTTGGTAGAATCTTGCAAAATGTCAAGAGTTCACAAGGTAGATTATCTCCAAGATAAAGATAAACTTTTAGTGACAAATTAATTTCTTATACCTTTCTTACAAGGTTATCCAAATTCTTAGAACAAAGGTTGTAAAAGTCTGAACTGATATGATAGAAAAGAAAGAATAGACTCAGCTGAACTTCCTATGAATCTGTCAAGTTTAGTCCTGTCTACTTGCAAATAACTCCAGGATGCTAAAGGGCCAGAACATTTGGAAAGGGGTGCCTAACATTAGCAATACCACTTAGTGATGCTATTATTTTTTTCTTCCATTTTCTGTACCCCATACTACATAATACTAGAGCAAGAGCAGAAACCAAGACTACTAACACTAAGAGCAGAGACTCATTCCTTCATGATAGTTGTTTAAAAAGTTCATAATAATATTGATATAACAGTGTATATCCCAATTTGAAAAAAACATTTTGTCATGGTTTTGAGAACTTATATTTAGTGGAAAAATGAGCATCACAAAAATGTGGGCATAACACAATGCTCCAATAATGATGATCCTACTTAAATATTTCTATCTAGATATAAAATTATATTTATATATGTAGGCCAGTGTTTCTTAACTTGGGGCAATTGTGACTCTACAGAAGGTATTTAGCAATGTCTGGAGATATTTCTATTTATATACCCAAAAACTGTCATCTAATCAGTAGGGGCCAAGGATGCTTTTAAAGATTTTCAGTTTAGGAAGGTAAAAAATTCAAGAGATAGATGATGGTGAGAATTGCACAGCAATGTTAGTGCCACTGAGCTTCACAGTTAAATATGGTTAAAATAGTATGTTTTATATTATGTGACCTTTACCACAATAAAACAAATTTTAAAAAGGATCCTACATGCATAGAACAGCCCCATGTCAAAGAATCATCTGGCCTAGATGTAAATAATGCTAAGGTTGAGACACTTGGGCTTAGAATTTCTAAAAGGAGTATAATTTTCTTGGTGGGCCCTTCAGCATCAGAGAATGGACCTCTCATTAACTTGAGAAACAGAGCTTCCTGAACACCCTTCAGGGTAAGACATTTGAACAAAAATTGCTCCAGGCACTAGATACAAATCACATTCCTACAGAAGGTTAAGAAGCATGCTCATCAACCTGTTGGATGTACTGTAGGAGAGCTGCCACTTTCTCCATAAATATTCATCACTATGGAAACCTTCTCACATCCATGAACTCCTGTAACCTTAAATGGCAAGAGTATATTTTATAAGGATGGAGAGAAAAAAGCAAATACATTTCTATACTGGCATCTTACTGAATGTTTTATTAGAGATTCTAGACTAGTTTTTTTAAAAAGTATTTAATCTGGGCTACCATTAAAATCTCCTGAGGAAACTTTATAAATTCTGATTCTCAGATTTTATATGATTAAAAGATTATGTGAAAAATTATGATGCTGGAGTCCAGGCATCACTATATTGTAAAAGCTCCTCGACTGATTCTAAGTTATAATAAAGGCTGAGAACCGTTCTAGCTTTTATCAACAAGGCTTCACCTTTAAAAGGGTTGACCTGGACTTCCCTGGCAGTCCAGGGGTTAAGACGCTGAACTTCCAGTGCAGGGGGCTTGAGTTCAGTCCCTGGTTGGGGAGCTAAGATCCCACTTGCCACAAGGCCAAATTAAATAAATACATAAAAGTTTAAAAGGCTGATCTGAAACCCTCCTATATTAATGAGATAAATGCTCCAAATTCAAGAGGGATGGTTTAGGTGTCACTTTGTGAGCATTAAGTTGAGTGCTGAGTTTTAGAATGATTACTGAAAGAATTCTTTAAAAGTTGGAAAGCAGTTGGGAGTGGGCAACTACTTTTTCCACTTCCTGTGTATCTTCACATGTTGAAAGAAATGAAAGCAGAATAGCTTCCTACTGTACTTCAAGGGCAAAACCAGGTTTTGACTAGAATGGGATTATAAGACACATCATGCCACGGAAAGTAAAATTTGATTTCATCCCTAAAAATTTCCCTGAGCAGGGGAAATGGTGTAAACAAGCCATCTGTGTTGTGATGTGAAACACATTCCCTGGTGGTGGCCCTTGCAGGGTGCCTGTATTATTTGAAAAAAAAGGAGGGGGTATTTGCGGTGGGACCAAAGACAGTGGGAATTCTGATCAACTTGTTTTCTAAATTTGCACAAAATTATTCCCGTGAGGAGATGAGATATTCAGAAGTCAAGCAATGGATGAATTAGTATAAATCTAAAAATTAAATAAAATCCAGTATTGGCAAAGCAGAGCTTTGATGCTGCTCTACATAAACACAAAAATGAACTGTTAAATTTAGAAATGAACAGATTCAAATGCAGTTTGTCCTTTTTCTATCTATAGCAGGAATCCTTTGATCATGTACTGTACATTTGATGGAAGCATGTGGCTGTGGCAAATGTCCCCCAGGAACGGATCCAAAACAGAAGTTCAATTTGCTTGAAGCTCTTTAAAGTGTTCCAGGGGTGCAAAGTGGACTGAACACCCCCCAATTCTTACAGTACCTTTGAAAATATTGAAATAGACAAAAGGAGATAGCGGAGATATGAAACATGAAAAACACAAGTTTGTTTTATCAGAAACACTTTATTTTCAATGAAAAATGCATTTTAATAAAATTTTAAAAAATCATGTGCTCCATCTTCTCGACCTGCTATCATTCCTCCTCCCCCCGCCTTTTTTTGTTTTTAAGTCCCTAATGTGTGGGCTGTCCCTGTGTCTTGAATTTAGACAGGCCTGGGTATAAATTCCAGGTCTAGCTCCTATTACCCTGGATTTCAGGAAGCTGATTGGCATCATCAATCCAGAGTTTTCTTTCCAATAAAATGGAAATAATGGCATTTCCCTCGATAGTCGTAAGGATTACTTTGGTGGCAATGAAATCATGTCAGAATTGTAAAATAGACTATTACTCAGCAATAAAGAAGGTACATGCATAGCATGGATGAATCTCAATAGTATTATAATAAGTCAGACTCAAGAAGCTGTATACTATTTGTTTATATTACACTCTAGAAAAGGCAAAAATGTAGGGCTTGAAAACAAATCAGCGGGTACCAAGGATTCAGGGTGAGGTGAGGACTTACTGCAAAGAGACAGGAAATTTTGAGGGTGATGAAAATATCCTATAATCTTGATGGTGGTGCTGCTTATACCACTGTTCATAGAACAGTATAAACAAAATAAATGACCTGCGCCATGTAAAGCATGTCAGTGGAAATCCACCTCCCTACACCAAAGATAATGTGTTAAAAGGTTAACTGCAATAATAAAGATTAAAAAACTTGGAAGTGCCTCTCACGTTGGTCTATAAACATACATTTGTCACCTCGACTCTGTTTCAAAGCCAAATAATTTAAATACAAAATCTACCTTGAATTCAATTCTTTACTACTTTATCCTTTACTTGTAAATGTTTGCTCTCTCACAAAATACCAATGACTAATTTATTGTCAGATCCACTGTTTTCTTCAAGGTCTTTAATGTATTTAAAGTTTCTTACAGTAGTATGCAGGCTTCCTGGGTGACTGAGTGGTAAAGAATCTGCCTCCCAAGGCAGAAGACACAGGAGATTTGGGTTTGATTCCTGGATTGGGAAGAGTCCCTGAAGTAGGAAGTGGCTACCCACTACAGTTCTCTTGCCTGGAAAATTCCATAGACAGAGGAGCCTCATGGGCCACAGTCCATATGAGGCAAAAAGTTGGACACAACTGAGCATGCATGCACAAACTTGTACAGTGGAAGTGTCATAGCCAATGAGGTTTATTGAGATGCAATTATTTCTAAATAAAAGTTCTTATACTGCTTCTTTCTTGCTACTGTTTGCTTTCTACATTCTTCACAGGCTCTTTCCTTTTCTGTCCATAAGCATATTAATTCCTCAAAGTTTCTACCAGTTCATTTTTTAATCATTTTTTGCATTCATACCTGCTTTTGTACAATTTCAATCCTGAATGATTTTCAAAAAATAGGTACCTAGAGGTATCTATTGTCCCAGTTTACAAAAACAGATCCAATTTTTATTTACCTGTTGAGTAGCTCTGATTCTAATAATAATAGCTTTCCAATTAAAAGTGTTCCAGGATTATTTGCTAATTAACTACTTTCTTACTGATTTTATGTGTCACCATTATAATTTATATGATATCTCGTTTTACTGTGAGTGTGTGTAAACATCTTTTTTCTGGAGTTTCCATTCTGTTCCAGTGATGCGTCATTTCCTGAGCAAATACCTTTGTATGTCTCATTATGGTAATGTTATATTTTTATTTCTAATAATGCAAGTTTCCTTCACTACTTGTTTTTTCATTTCTTCTTCATGGCTGATTTTGTCAGTGTATTATTCCAGATGAAAATTAGAATTATTTTATGGGGTTCCTCATGAAGGGATTATGATTGATTACTTGTATAAATTATATGAGGACAAATAACATCTTGACAATATCAATCTTTCCTTCCAGTAACATATTTATTCCTACATTTATTTGTCTTCTTTATATTCTTCAGTAAAGTTGTATGGCATCCGGTCCCATCACTTCATGGCAAATAGATGGGGAAACAGTGGAAATAGTGGCTGACTTTATTTTGGGGGGCTCCAAAATCACTGCAGATGATGATTGCAGCCATGAAATTAAAAGACGCTTACTCCTTGGGAGGAAAGTTATGACCAACCGAGACAGCATATTAAAAAGCAGAGACATTACTTTGTCAACAAAGTCCATTTAGTCAAGGCTATGGTTTTTCCTGTGGTCATGTATGGATGTGGGAGTTGGACTATAAAGAAAGCTGAGTGCCAAAAAATTGATGCTTTTGAACTGTGGTATTGGAGAAGACTCTTGAAAGTCCCTTGGACTGCAAGGAGATCCAACCAATCCATCCTAAAGGAGATCAGTCCTGGGTGTTCACGGGAAAGACTGATATTGAAGCTGAAACTCCAATATTTGGCCACCTGATGCAAAGAGCTGACTCATTTGAAAAGACTCTGATGATGCTGGGAAAGATTGAGGGCAGGA
The DNA here is from genome assembly GCA_006408695.1 of Aepyceros melampus. Classification (NCBI taxonomy): domain Eukaryota; kingdom Metazoa; phylum Chordata; class Mammalia; order Artiodactyla; family Bovidae; genus Aepyceros; species Aepyceros melampus. The sequence goes on along the minus strand of SJXQ01005951.1, from coordinate 232,823 downwards.
GGAGAAGGGGCTGACAGAGGATGAGATGGTTGCATGGCATCACTGACTCAATGGACATAAGTTTGGGTGGACTCCAGGAGTTGGTGATAGATAGGGAGGCCTGGTGTGCTGCGGCTCATGGGGTCGCAAAGAATCGGACACGACTAAGTGACTGAACTGAACTGAACTGAAAGATGTATACCTTTCTTCATGTAGATTCTGTTTATCATTTGGCTAAATATTTTATGTATGCTTCTGCTATTATGATTAGAATAACTCCTCAGTAATTTTTTACCTGATTTTTGCTGCTTAACAGAAGAGGAATTTCCCTGTTGTTTCAGTATTATTTTAGTTTATCCTCTTAGTTTTTCTAATTATACAATCATTTCATTTTAAACATTAATAATTTTATCCATTTCCAAGAAATTTCCTCATTCATTTCTCCTGTCTTATTGATTTGATCAGAACTTCCAAAACTACATTAAATAGCTGTGGTGCTAGAAATCAACTTTATCTTAGATCAATTTTTTGATGATAATGCTTTGTGCTTCCCCTTTAGCCAAACAAGTATGAAGATTTTAAAAGCTCTTGCTGAGGAATTATTTATTTAGTACATTGGATTTTTTTTTCATAATGTGGTTTTTTTTTTCTGAATGCTTTTATTTGAAATTTTTGAGATACGTATCACATCACCCCTCCTTTCATATGATGAAATAAAGATTTATGATTTACATGAGGTAGGAGGAAGGGGAAAATACATGGTCTCACTGATACATTATTTATTAAGTTCCCTGAGCTCTTAAGATTACATAAGGACATAAATATCATCAGTCCCAAAAATATTCACTAATAACTGAACATTTTTAAATTTAGTCCCTTTCTTTGAACTTATCTCATTGTAATAATATTAATTTTATGTGTTGTATTGATTTTAGACACTATTACACAATTCAAATGAATTGTAGAACAAAATAGTAAATATGAGAAGATATATATTATTTCATGAAATTGAAGAAAAACAGTTGAGCAACTCCTAAAGTCATGCTGAAATCCAGTAACACATGAGGTTCTGAGAGATTTAAGCCAGTACAGTGTGTAAGGAAGAAAACATCAAAAAGGTTAATGACATTAATACATTTGAGAGAAAATGCTTTTGCTCTAAGGGAATCAAAAATTCCTTGAAAACTAAATGAAGTTCTCTGGAAATTTTGCCAGAAGGAGTTTTCTAGGATAATTAGGAAAATGTTTTCATATAATATTATTGGAGAAGTACTTTAAAAAATTCTTTACATTTAATTTATTTTTGTTTTAGGATGAAAATTCGCTCATATTTCAATTCCAAGCTATATTTTGTTAGATATGAGTAAACACATTTCATAAATTTATTTCTGTTTTAGATAAAGTCCCAATACCTTAAAAAAAATTTTTTTGAAACTACCTACTGTGAAAATCAGTTTATTTTAACTGAATTAATTTAAAGATAAATTCCTGTTATTCTAAGATAATGAAGACCTCCATTGACACTAATTAATTTCTAATATTAAAACATTTTTATGTCATGGGAATAAAACTTACTTGCTCTTGGAATATCATCTTCTTCACAGTCCTTGGGATATGAGTCATTAGAATTTTATTCTTAGGTTATTTGAGTTATTATGACATGTATTACTTTTGGAATTGGAAAAAAATGAAAACATTTTAAAAGATTTGCTAATATAGAATATACTAGAATAGTAATATATGCTATCAGTTCAGTTCAGTAGCTCAGTCTTGTCCAACTCTTTGCGACCCCATGAATCGCAGCATGCCAGGCCTCCCTGTCCATCACCATCTGCCGGAGTTCACTCAGACTCACGCCGATCGAGCCAGTGATGCCATCCAGCCATCTCATCCTCTGTCGTCCCCTTCCCCTCCTGCCCCCAATCCCTCCCAGCATCAAAGTCTTTTCCAGTGAGTCAACTCTTCACATGAGGTGGCCAAAGTACTGGAGTTTCAGCTTTAGCATCATTCCTTCCAAAGAAATGCCAGGGTTGATTTTCTTTAGAATAAACTGGTTGGATCTCTTTGCATGCCAGGCCTCCCTGTCCATCACCATCTGCCGGAGTTCACTCAGACTCACGCCGATCGAGCCAGTGATGCCATCCAGCCATCTCATCCTCTGTCGTCCCCTTCCCCTCCTGCCCCCAATCCCTCCCAGCATCAAAGTCTTTTCCAGTGAGTCAACTCTTCACATGAGGTGGCCAAAGTACTGGAGTTTCAGCTTTAGCATCATTCCTTCCAAAGAAATGCCAGGGTTGATTTTCTTTAGAATAAACTGGTTGGATCTCTTTGCAGTCCAAGGGACTCTCAAGAGTCTTCTTTAGCACCAAAGCTCAAAAGCATCAATTCTTTGGTGCTCAGCTTTCTTTATAATCCAACTCTCACATCCATACATAACTACTGGAAAACATAGCCTTGACTAGAGGGACCTTTGTTGGCAAAGTAATGTCTCTGCTTTTCAATATGTTATCTAGGTTGGTCATCACTTTTCTTCCAAGGAGTAAGCGTCTTTTAATTTCATGGCGCAGTTACCTTCTGCAGTGATTTTGGAATCCTCATGTCCATTGAGTCAGTGATGCCATCCAACCATCTCATCCTCTGTCATCCCCTTCTCTTCCTGCCCCCAGTCTTTCCCAGCATCAGGGTCCTTTCCAATGAGTCAACTCTTCGCATCAGGTGGCCAAAGTACTGCAGTTTCAGCTTCAATATCAGTCCTTTCAATGAACACCCAAGACTGATCTTCTTTAGGATAGATTGGTTGGATATCCTTGCAGTCCAAGGGACTCTTGAGAGTATTCTCCAACACCACAGTTCAAAAGCATCAATTCTTCAGCATTCAGCTTTCTTTATGGTCCAACTCTCACATCCATACATGACTACTGGAAAAATCATAGCCTTGACTAGATGGACCTTTGTTGACAAAGTAATATCTCTGCTTTTGAATATGCTGTCTAGGTTGGTCATAACTTTCCTTCCAAGGAGTAAGTGACTTTTAATTTCATGGCTGCAGTCACCATCTGCAGTGATTTTGGAGCCCAAAAAATAAAGTCTGACACTGTTTCCACCATTTCCCCATCTATTTGCCATGAAGTGATGGGACCAGATGCCATGATCTTAGTTTTCTGAACGTTGAGCTTTAAGCCAACTTTTTCACTCTCCTCTTTCACTTTCATCAAGAGGCTCTTTAGTTCCTCTTCACTTTCTGCCATAAGGGTGCTGTCATCTGCATATCTGAGGTTATTGATATTTCTCCCGGCAATCTTGATTCCAGCTTGTGGTTCTTCCAGTCCAGCGTTTCTTATGATGTACTCTGCATAGAAGTTAAATAAGCAGGGTGACAATATACAGATTGGACATACTCCTTTTCCTATTTGGAACCAGTCTGTTGTTCCATGTCCAGTTCTAACTGTTGCTTCCTGACCTGCATACAGGATTCTCAAGAGGCAGGTCAGGTGGTCTGGTATTCCTATCTCTTTCAGAATTTCCCACAGTTTATTGTGATCCACACAGTCAAAGGCTTTGGCATAGTCAATAAAGCAGAAATAGATGTTTTTCTGGAACTCTCTTGCTTTTTCCATATCCAGCGGATGTTGGCAATTTGATCTCTGGTTCTTCTGCCTTTTCTAAAACCAGCTTGCACATCTGGAAGTTCATGGTTCATGTATTGCTGAAGCCTGGCTTGAAGAATTTTAAGCATCACTTTACTAGCGTGTGAGATGAGTGCAATTGTGCGGTAGTTTGAGCATCCTTTAGCAATGCCTTTCTTTGGGATTGGAATGAAAACTGACCTTTTCCAGTACTGCGGCCACTGCTGAGTTTTCCAAATTTGCTGGTATATTGAGTGCAGAACTTTCACAGCATCAGCAATCATATAATTTCTTCCTGAATCTCTCAATATTACTAATATTAAACTATCCCTATTTTTATGGGATAAACCCCACTTGGCTTTGAAGTATTTTTTATTACTGTACTGTTGAATACTGTTTGCTTATATCTCACTTAATATAGTAACTGCATCAATATTTAGAAGTGATTTGTAGTGCCTTTTTGTCTTCTAAAACTTTAGTAGTTTTGGTCTCAGTATTATTCTCCCTTCTTAAATGAATTTGTTTTCTTTATTAAACTGGAACAGTTTAATCAGCATAGGAAACATCCAGTCATGATGACATTTTTAAAGGATAATACGTTGACCATGTTTTTTTTTTTTCTAAACTCATCTTGCTTTTCCTCAATCATCCAATTTTAGCCAATGATTATTTTCCAGAGTACTTATTGAGAATCTTATATATGTTTACCTGGTGGCTCAGAGGTTAAAGCATCTGCCTCCAATGCGGGAGACCCAGGTTCAATCCCTGGGTCAGGAAGATCTCCTGGAGAAGGAAATGGCAATCCACTCCAGTATTCTTGCCTGGAGAATCTCATGGACAGAGAAGCCTAGTAGGTTACAGTCCACAGGGTCACAAAGAGTCAGACACGACTGAGCTACTTCACCTATCACCTATATATGTTTACACACTTATGGCAGAAAGCAAAGAAGAACTAAAGAGCCAAAAGTGAAAGAAGAGAGTGAAAAAGTTGGCTTAAAGTTCAACATTCAGAAATGAAGATCATAATATCTGGTCCCATCACTTCATGGCAAATAGATGGGGAAACAATGGAAACAGTGACAGACTTTATTTTGGGGGAGCTCCAAAATCACTGCAGATGGTGATTGCTTCCATGAAACTGAAAGACACTTGCTCCTTGGAAGAAAATCTATGACCAACCTAGATGGCATATTAAAAAGCAGAGAGATTACTTTGCCAACAAAGGTCCATCTAGTCAAAGCTATGGTTTTTCCAGTAGTCATGTATGGATGTGAGAGTTGGACTATAACAAAAGCTGAGCACCAAAGAATTGATGCTTTTGAACTGTAGTGTTGGAGAAGACTCTTGAAAGTCTCTTGGACTGCAAGGAGATCCAAACAGTCCATCCTAAGAGAAGTCAGTCCTGAATATTGACTAGAAGGACTGATCTGAAGCTGAAACTCCAATACTTTGGCCACCTGATGCAAAGAGCTGACTCATTGGAAAAGACCCTGATGCTGGGAAAGATTGAATGCGGGAGGAGAAGGGGACGACAGAGGATGAGATGGTTGGATGGCATCACTGACCCAGTGGACATGGGTTTGAGTAAGCTCAGGGAGTTAGTGATGGACAGGGAGGCCTGAAGTGCTGCAGTCCATGGGGTCTAAAGCTTTGGACACGACTGAGCGACTGAACTGAACTGAACAGAAAACGTTTACCACTTGATTTGTCACCTTAAACTGATATTACTTTCAGTCAGTCCAGCCCATTTCAGCCGCTCATTCTTGTCTGACTCTTTGTGACCCCATGGACTGCAGCACGCCAGGCCTCCCTGTCCATCACCAACTCCCAGAGTTTACTCAAACTCATGTCCATTGAGTCAGTGATGCCATCCAACCATCTCATCCTCTGTCGTCCCCTTCTCCTCCCACCTTCAATCCTTCCCAGCATCAGGGTCTTTTCCAATAAGTCAACTCTTCACATGAGGTGGCCAAAGTATTCAACCTTCAGCTTCAACATCAGTCCTTCCAATGAATACTCAGGATTGACTTCCTTCGGATGGACTGGTTGGATCTCTTTGCAATCCAAGGGACTCTCAAGAGTCTTCTCCAGCCCCACAGTTCAAAAGCATCAATTTTTTGGTGCTTAACTTTCTTTATGGTCCAACTCTCACATCCATACATGACCACTGGAAAAACCATAGCCTTGACTAGATGGACCTTTGTTGACACCAGAATGTCTCTGCTTTTTAATAATATGTCTAGGCTGGTCATAACTTTTCTTCCAAGGAGTAAGCTTCTTTTAATTTCATGGCTGCAGTCACCATCTGCAGTGATTTTGGAGCCCAAACAAATAAAGTCTGACACTGTTTCCACTGTTTCCCCATCTATTTCCCATGAAGTGATGGGACCGGATGCCATGATCTTAGTTTTCTGAATGTTGAGCTTTAAGCCAACTTTTTCACTCTACTCTTCACTTCTATTTATTACTAAGGAAGCACTAGTAATTACTTTACTCTAATATCTAATCACTATATATTACTTTACTTCTAGTTATTACTAAGGAAGCGCTGTTGAACTTACACTACTTTCTACCATCTGACCTCTTCTTTCTCCCAGTTTTTTCTCACGTATTCTATTCTTGCATTGTCAAAGCATATAACATATACTATTATATCATCCTTAACATTTTGCATGTTTTAAAAAATTCTTGGTACTATATTTATATCTATATGTTGCTTACTACTGGTCCTTCTGCCTCTGCTTCCTAATGGTTAAAAGTGCATCTTCAAGTTCTTAGTCATTCTACACTTTTTATGTGAAACTTCAACATGTGAGATATATAGAGACATATAGATATATATCACTCGCATATATTCCTTAGCTCACACTTTCTTAAGTATTGAGCTCTGCAATGTTCTATAGCTGTTGACTATAACTATTGGGAAGTCTGGTGCAACCTGATTTTTCCTCTCATAAATAACTCAGACTTCTTGTCTAGTTAAGCAGAGGATTCCTTTTCATTCCCAAAAGTCTAGTAATTTTATTATTCTATTTCTTTAAGTCTTAATATTAACCATCTGGATTAATTTTCTGAAGTATATAACATGCAGTCTCAATACATAAATTCAAATCTTATACAATATAGGGATATTTCCTTTACTTATAATTTTAAATATTTGCTATGTTACATTAATTTCTTTTTCTTCTTCAAGAATTAGATGTTTATGGATCTCCCTTGTCTTCAATACTTATTGTTCTCTCCTCTAGTCTTTTATTTTTCACTTATGTTTTATCGTTTCTCATTTTTTCCACCATACTTTTACGATGTTTACATAGTGTATCTTGTGCTTTTCATCACTTAGTCTGCATTTCTGAAATAAATGTATTTCTTTTTTTCAGTTTCTTTCCTGAAGTCTATTAAATCCCATTTTCATTTCCTATTATCTGACCGTCTTTTCTCTGAGTTCCTTTATTTCTATTTCTATCTTTCTTTTTTTTTCTTTTTTTTAATTTTAATTAATTTTTATTTTTTAGTTTGTTTTGCTTTACAATACTGTATGGGGGTCGGGATTGGGAGATCATGTACACTCGTGGCTGATTCATGTCAATGTATAGCAAAACGAATATAGTATTACTATCTTTCTAAGGAAAGATGCATATATCTTTCCTTTCTAAGAACATTATTTGCACTTTGCTTCTGATTTTGGTGGTGTGTTCCTTGTGAGTTTTCTTCTATTGCCAAGGTCACTTCTCTCTTTCCTTATGTATGTGGATGTAGCATTTTTACTTTTTTACTCATCATTGAATGAGTTTCTTTTTCTTGGCTTACCTATTAAGGGAGAGGTAAGAATATGGGAGAGGTAAGAATGCTTCCCAGTTTCTTAGATCAAAAAATGTGCCTTGATCTTAAAGATGGGTGTTTTCTTTATTATCTTCTACTGCATCTTTCCACAATTGTTCTCACTGCTTCCCCCATCCCTGATGACTTGTCCTACTTGTTTTCAGTCCTAGCCTCAGCAGTTTTCACTCAGATAGTGGTCTCCTTCTTTTGAAGGGTGAATATTTACTGATACTTTGTGTGTGTTCTGCTTCTGCTGGAAAATCTTACTCCAAGTTCTTCCCCACAGTTCCTACCATTCTGCAGCACCTTTTGGTGTCCCATCCTATTCTGGTTTCATATGTTCTTTCCTCAACATATATTTTATCTCAAGTTTGTGGAGTGGGCTGTGGGGAGGTGTATTTTTTGTTTGTAATCACTTGCTGTTTTAACTGGAAACCAGAATTCCTCTAGTACAAATTCCTGAAGTTGTTATCTCTGTTGCTCTTACCTTGTGTTATCCAGGAACCTTTAGTAAATTTTGATAAAACTAACATCCAGGTCTCTGGAAGAAAAAACTAAGAAGCATCTATGCTCACATATGGCATCAAATAGAAGGTTCAGAGGATCTTTTCCAATCAATCTAAGGATGGTCAGCCATCCCAGACTAGAGAAAGCATTCTGAGTGGAGGAAGGCTAAAGTCAGAGTATAGATGCAGCGTGGAAACAGCCAAAATAACATATGATATGCTATTTATGAAACTAGTAGGCACACTCAGGAAACCCGACAAGTTCTTGTGGAGGAGAATAATAATAATAGAAGCAATAACACCTAACATAGAGTGCTTTCTGCGTGCCACTATTCTAAGTGGCAGTTATCATGTATCAACTCATTTATCTCATAACAGCACTATGAGATGGTTACTGCTCTTACCATGTTTTATGGATAAGAACACTGAGGCACAGAACATATGAGCAATTTACCAAAGGTCACACAGCTAGTGAATGATGGGGCTGAAATTCAAACTCATTCTGTTCCAAATGCCATGCTCTTGACTAGCATGTGATATATATCTGTCAATCATTTTGAAAATAAAAAAGACACCTTCAGAAAAGCTGATGTAGAGGGGTGGGTCTTAAATATAGGACTCTACTTCCTTCAGTTTCTTAGGACATATGCCCAAAGCCACCCTAATTTGAACAGTAACATTTAACGTTACTACATATAAGCCAGAAGCTGGTAAACAGGTCAAGGAAATTCTGCTTTGCATATATATATGTTAAGAACAAATACCACTTTGGTCTTTAGAAACAAGTGGTTAAAATTTCACATCTGGAAGATAGTCATTTAAGTTAGAAAAATGGTTTGCTTCAAGAAAGCAATGATTTGATGTGCTCCACATTTTAAAAAGAAAATGCAATTAATTTTATTTCATTTTAAAATCAAGTTAAGGTTAAAAGTTAAAATAAAGTAAAAACCATACCTGCTCTGTTTGCTAAAATGACAACTTTTCTTTGTGTTCTGCATGTGGCATATAATCTTGCTTGCTTGATAATGGTCCTATGACTACAAAAAGAGAAGTTTTAAACAACCATCAGTATTAGTGTCACAATTATTGGAGAATATAGACAATACATAGACAATCTGTGTTCTTAATCCCAAACTAAAGTCTGTCTTTCTGAATTTGAAAAAATGTATATTTTCAAGAAAACTGATTTCCCTGAAATATATTTCTCAGAGATGCCTAAAACTGATTACTCTGATTCATATAATAAACTGTTCAAAACATTTTTTGAAGAACACTCACAATCTCCAAATTTTGCTGAAATGGTTTTCTTAATGGTTTTCAAAAAATTAAGAAAATGAATAAGCAAACCAATGACTAGGAACAAAACTATTTATAATACATATATCTGAAAAGGACTTAGGGTATATAAAAACTGTTATAAATAAACAATAAAAAGATAAGTAATCTATTATAATAAAAAATGTGCAAAAGATTTTAAACACTTCACAGAAAAAAATGTGCAATGGGTCACTAAAATAGTTTTTGTAAGTATGCAACATTATGAATTTTTAGGGAAAAAGTATAAAATCCTGCCCTTTGGGACAAAATATTTCATATGTGGAATTTTTAAAAAGACAGTACAAACAAGCAAACAAAAGAAATGAAACCCATAGATACAGAGAGCAGATTGGTGGTCACCAGAAAGGAAAGGGGTTGGGGGTAGAGAGAATGAGTGAAGAGGTCATTTGCATGGTGATGGATGGTAACTAGACCTTTGGTGATGATCAAATATAATGCTGTACACCTAAAACATATACATTACATTCTAATTTTATGTCAGTTTTTTTTAAGGCAATGCAAAATGGATAATAAATAAATTAATTAAATAAATTATGTTGTATTTATACAATGGAACATTAATATAGCAACAAAAACGGAATGATTTCTGAAACACACAGCATGGATGAATCTTAAAAACATTACATTGAGAAAATGAAACAAAATGCATAAGAATATTATTGTATGATTTCTTTTATCTGAAGTCTAAGAATAGGTGATATATGGTAATAGATATCAGAAAGTAATCCCCTCTTAAGGGTTGGGAGTGACTAAAAGGGAGCATAGAAATCTTTTTGATTATAGTGGTGCTTATACACATGAACCTATATATCAAACTCATCAAACTGAACACTTAAAATATGTGTATTTTACTGTGTGAGAAATGTGCATGCATGGTAAGTCACTTCAGTCATGTCTGACTCTGTGTGACCCTATGGACTGTAGCCCACCAGGCTCCTCTGACCATGGGATTCTCCAGGCAAGAATACTAGAGTGGGTTGCCATTCTCCAGGGGATCTTCCCAACCCAGGGACCAAACCCACATTTGCTGCATTTGCAGGTGGGTTCTTTACCACAAGTGCACCACCTGGGAAACCCATTGTGTGTGAAATGTACCTCAATAGATACAAAGGGAAAAATAACAATGGTCATTTTTCAGTTATTTATTCAAAGACATTTCTTGAGTAAAGTTAGTATAACCACATATTTGGTTTAAAATTTGGACTTATGCCCTCAATCTTTCTCAGCATCAGGGTCTTTTCCAATGAATCAGCTTGTCACATCAGGTGGCCAAAGTATTACAGCTTCAGCTTCAGCATTACTCATTCTAATGAATGTTCAGGGTTTACTTCCTGGTTTAATCTTGAAGTCCAAGGGACTCTCAAGAGTCTTCTCCAGTACCACGGTTCAAAATCATCAGTTCTTCAGCTCTCAGTCTTACTTATGGTCCAACTCTCACATTTGTGCTGACTATCCTTACAAAAAGAATACCAGAAACTAATCTGGAGTGAGGCCTAAGTCACTCCACTTAACTGAGGAGTCGGTTCAGTTCTGTCACTCAGTCATGTCCAAAAACTCTTTGCTACCCCAAGGACTGCAGCACGCCAGGCTTCCCTGTCCATCACCAACTCCTGGAGCTTGCACAAACTCATGTCCATCAAGTCGGTGATGCCATCCAACCATCTCATCTTCTGTCATCCACTTCACCTCCTGCCTTCAATATTTCCCAGCATCAGGGTCTTTTCCAATGAATCAGTTCTTTGCATCAGGTGGCCAAAGTATTAGAGTATCAGCTTCAGCATCAGTCTTCCAGTGAATATTCAGGACTGATTTCCTTTAGGATTGACTGGTTGGATCTCCTCTTCAACACCACAGTTCAAAAGCACCAATTCTTCGGTTTTCAAGCTTTCTTTATAGTCCAACTCTCACATCCATACATGACTCTTAAGAGTCTTCTCCAAGGAGGAGTTGGTTAGATTTACATAATAATAGTAACATAGCAATTACATGGCATTCCCTACACACCAGGAGCTCTTCTAAGCAGTTTGTGTTATTAACTCTTAATTTTTAGAGGAGACAAAAATACATATGGAATAAGTCACTTTTATTTATTCAATTGCTAAATATCTCCAAAATGACAGAGGCTGATCCTAAGCAGCTCTAGAGTCCCTTTTAACCACTGCATTATTTGGCCTCTTGTGGCTATTCACCAACTTACCAAGATAGAACATAGTTTGAAAATGGAGGACTGATGTCTATTTTAAAGGAAGAAACCCTACTCCCAGTGGGTGACCTGCCTCTATTAACAGTGACTTGTTTAAACCTGGTAAGAAGCACTAAAGTAGCTCCTCAATGAAGTAATGAGAGTCCCTTAGTAGTCCTTAAGTGATGCTCTAGATATAAAGGGGAAAGCGCAGGCCATTCTTGGAACTAACTGGATATCATAGGTGAGAGGGAGACCCTTCGCCCATGAGGCATAGGATAAGTATAAACCAAGAACCAAGCTCAGAACCATGCAGTAGGGCCCCTCAATCACATGCCCATGCATCCAGGAGAAAACCTCACCTCTCATCTTACCTCACCTTACAGTTTCACAGCACCTAATGATTTTCAAGGGTTTCCCTGGTGGCTCAGTGATAAAGAATCTGCCTGCCTAGCAGGAGACACAAGTTTGATCCCTAGGTTGGGAAGAACCCCTGGAGAAGGAAATGGCAACCCACTCCAGTATTCTTGCCTGGGAAAGTCCATGGACAGAGGCGCCTGGCGGGCTACAGTACATGATGTTGCAAAATAATCGGGCACAACTGAGCAACTAAACAACAACAATGATTCTCCAAACAGCTTCACTCCTATTGTGAGTAAGGCAGGTAGGCCTTTACCATCCTCATTTCACAGGTTATGAGGCTCAAGTTCCAAGCCATTAAGCAATCATGTAAGGTCACATGAAAAGGTAGACGGTGAGAAGGGATGAGCACCAGGGTTTCTGTACCCAGATTCACGTTCTCATAGCACCTCACCAACGTAGACATGTGAGAGACCATCCAAATACTTTCAAATAATATAGCAATGAGACAAATAACTTGAACAGGCTTTCCTGGTTAGGTCTAAGATCAGCAGTCAGATATCCAGGAATGCCAGCTAAGTACATAGCAGCTCATGACTTCTGACTTCCTGTTCAGTACAGAGATTATAAATTCATTTTGTTTTCTGTATATTTGCTTTTGAAGTCATCCATTCAGTCAGTAATAACTATATTAGGAGAGGGAGTGTCATGTTTGTTAACCAAGTGTATGCCTAAGTTTTCAATGGGGCAAAACAGAGGCTTATATGGGTTAAAACTAGCTGAACTTCCATTACAAATACATTCCAGTAGATTAAAATAAGATGATCTAGACCCACACAAATAATCCACCAATGTGATCTTAAATGTGATTCTATTAATAGTCTATTTGTAGAGAAACTTATTTTAAAAATGTATTAAACAACTCTTTTATTTTAAATTATGAACAAACACATTTAAATTTCTCAAGAAACATAGTACTTTTATGAGATAATGCATTTATTTTTTAAGTCAAATTACATTTGACCAAAGCTTATGGACTTAATAATTTACTTCAAGAAATATAGAAATACACCCCTAACATAGTTTCTTCATATATGATTAAACTTTCTAAAATTCTCATTCATTAATGTATTTATTTACTCAAAAACAGTTACTAAGTGCCTACTATGAACGATTCTGGACACAAGAGATACAACAGCAAAAAACAAGCAAATTTTAAAAATCTTTGCCCTCATGGAGATAGCATTGGGAGAGGAAGCAACCAATCAAATGCAAGAAGGTAAAATGTATATTATAATAGATGGTGGTAAATTCTAAGAAAAATAGTGAAGGAGAGAAGCCAGAGAGAGGAACCTACAGTTTAAAAAGGGTGACAAAGGCATCCTAGCTTGACTGGGACTGCTGCTGCTGCTAAGTTGCTTCAGTCGTGTCCGACTCTGTGCGACCCCATAGATGGCAGCCCACCAGGCTCCCCCGTCCCTGGGATTCTCCAAGCAAGAACACTGGAGTGGGGTGCCATTTCCTTCTCCAATGCATGAAAGTGAAAAGTGAAAGTGAAGTCACTCAGTCGTGTCCAACCTTTAGTGACCCCATGGACTGCAGCCTTCCAGGCTCCTCCACCCATGGGATTTTCCAGACAAGAGTACTGGAGTGGGTTGCCATTGCCTTCTCCGTGACTGGGACTGAGGACATATTAAAACTAGAAGTCCCACCTCTGAAATATGTTCAGGGAAAACATGTCACTATAAGTCTAGACTGAGTAGCTAGAAGTATACTATGAAAATATTTGAGTAAAAAGAACATTCCAGATAGACAAAACAGCAAGTGCAAAGACTGAGGCAGGAACATGCCTCACTTATTTAAGCAAAAGTGAGGACCAGTGTGGTGGGAGCTGGTGTGAGCAAGATGTGAGAGAAATGAAAAATGACCAGAAAAACTGATCACTAGCCTACGGTCAAACGAAAATATGACCGAGTGAGGTGCTTCAGGGAAAAGCTCAGTGTCTCAGCAGGAGAAAGGAATATCAACAGCACTGCTGCTCCTTACAAGGAAGAGACCTGCCCTGGATGCTAATTGCTCCCAGTTCTGACTTCAGTACCTCGGAGAAACCAAGAAGCAAAAGGGGATGAGAAAAGTATCTGGGGAAAGGAACAGACAGAAGTGAGCCTAGCCATAAGGAAAAGATCCCTCCCCCAAATTCATCTTCCTCAAGGAAATTTGAGGTTAAATCCTTGGATGTGCCTGCGTATTTATCCCATCTCTCCCTTTCTTCCTCTCTAATCCTGTTCAGCGAGGCTCCTTCTGTTTGTTGACAACTCAGGGTTTTAAAGTTAGTACTACCACCAGGCATTCCTGCTAATGGAAGAAGTCCAAATTCTATTTGGCCACGAATACAATTACACCCACAGAAGTATATTTTTGCTCCCAGCTTCAGTCTTCTTTTTGCCAGGTAGATAATTTATACAGAGCTAGAAAAAGATTGCTTGGGGGCAAATGACACAATACACTTGCCACAGACAGACACAGCCTCCGTTTCTGAGAAGCAGACATTAAGCAGTTCACTTCACTTTTCAAGTCCCATTTCAGCATCCTTTTTAATTTAAATGGAGACGATATTTCTTTACCATCTACTAGCACCAGAAGGATGTCATGAGGACACTTTTAAAATGCTTTCAACTATCCAAGATGAAAGATACTTTATGAGCATTACGTGATGCTCTCACTGAATCTTCATTCTCACTAGCCCTATTTATGTGTCTCTCTTTTTTATTTTCAACAAACATAATCATGCAGTACACCCATTGTCTGCATACTTGGCAAATTTGCTAACTAGGCATTTGTGTGCTCCTTCAGGTGTTTCATCCATATTTATTGATATTCATCAAATAAGCAGGAGTAGTGATGTAGCCTGTTTGCTTTTTTTATTTTCTGCTACTCTAGTTGAGGACGAATTAAATTGTCTCTCAGATGTTATCAGCAGCTTTCAAAAAGCATACCTTACTCAAAGACTTATTTTGGATTCAGAAGCACAAAATCATGCATCACATTCACTCTAGCAGCAAACTCAATAGTTATCTATAGCTGTTTATTGAGAGGCAACTTTGTGTCAATCATCAAATTCTTAAGACTGTATCTAGGAGAATTCCCAAGAATGGGTAAACCACCATGTGACATATATGATTTCAAAGATGTCCAACTGTAATAATCTGAATGCGTTCTCATTACATTCTCCTGAATGCATTTTCCTAAATGAAAGTAAAAGTGAAAGTCGCATCCGACTGTTTGCGATCCCACGGACTGTTTGTGATTCTACAGCCCATGGAATTCTCCAAGCCAGAATACCGGAGTGGGTAGCCTTTCCCTGCTCCAGGGATCTTCCCAATGCAGGGATCGAACCCAGGTCTCCCATATTGCAGGCAGATTCTTTACCAGCTGAACCACCAGGGAAGCCCGAGTATATTGGAGTGGGTAGCCTAACCCTTCTCCAGTGGATCTTCCTGACCCAGGGATTGAATCGGGGTCTCCTGCATTGCAGCTGGATTCTTTACCAACTGAGCTAACAGGGAAGCCCTAACAGATGCCTCTAAATAACATGCTGCTGCTAAGTCGCTTCAGTCATGTCCGACTCTGTGCGACCCCATAGACGGCAGCCCATCAGGCTCCCCCGTCCCTGGGATTCTCCAGGCAAGAACACTGGAGCGGGTTGCCATTTCCTTCTCCAATGCATGAAAGTGAAAAGTGAAAGTGAAGTCGCTCAGTCGTGTCCGACCCTTAGCGACCCCATGAACTGCAGCCTATCAGGCTGCTCTGTCCATGGGATTTTCCAGGCAAGAGTACTGGAGTGGGGTGCCATTGCCTTCTCCACCAAATAACATGAGAGGACCCATTAATGGTCTCCAGGCCCTGAATGGAGGCTTCACAGGTATTTTGAGCTACAAACACCCTCATAAGAGAGGGGAATTTAGGTTTTGGAGAGTGGTAAATAAGAGAATGAGAGAATAAGCATAAGAAAAACACTCGAAGGAGATTAAACTGGGTGTGTGAGACCCTGACTGATAGAAAAATGAACAAAAATGAAAATATTGTATTTAAAGGGTATTTTTTAAAGTATTTGAAATCATTCAATTTCTAGAAATTGACAATTGATACCTTATAAGAGTTCATAATCCAGCAAATGTGTATCCTTTAAATATTGATCATGTGTAATTAACATGTTTGACTCTTTTGTTTCCTTTTGTTTTTTTCTCTCTTAAAAAACAGAGAGATAGAGAAGAGTAAAATATTTTACTAGAATACATATACAGACACATGGAAAATAAAGTTTAAGTTCCTGTACCTCATTCTTAAACTTAAGATTGTTGACATTTCATTTAACCTTCATAGATATTGATATTGTAATCTGTAAAATGGTGATAGCATTGCCACCCTTCTCTTTTCACAGGGTACTCTATTATGTGAGATAACGTATACAAAAATACTGAAAAACATGTCACTATTCAAATATTAGATGAAAATCATTATTTTTTTTTTTAGTTTTAATCTATTAGGTTTATTCTTCCTTCTGTCCATCAAAGATTACCCTGAATGAATGTGCAAAAAAAAAAAAAAAAAAAAAAACCTTTCGCATTTGCTTATGTAGTAATCGTTGTACTCTGCCACTTCCATAGGAGAATATGTTTATCTTTACCCAGCCTCTGGCAAGCATATCACTCCACCCTGTGTAGCCAAAGGGAAAGAATAGTCCTGAATAAAAAATAAGGTTCAATCATTCAACAGACATACACTCCTTCTGTTTCAGTCATCTATTTGTCATGATGAGAAGCCACAAAACTATACTTGCATAGGAAGTACAAAAACAAAATAAAGAATGGGGGAAGAAAAACCTGAGCAGTCATCACATATTTTTCCTTTGAGGGAACATTCCTCAGTCTGCGTTTCAAGAAGGTATTTTTGTTAAGGATTTTTTTGTAGATTTCCCAATATGTAACCTTATAATGATGTAACCTGCATCTCTATAAATTATATAGCATGTGTCAGAATCAAATGCTCTTAAAATATTATAAAAGGTTCTAAATATATTTTGCACATTCCTTCCTAACTCTATGTTATACAGTAATTGATACACAGCCCACAAAACATCTAAAAATACTTTTACAGCAAAATAAATGCCTGCAATTTCTTTCTACTCTATGGTAAATGTGGACCACAAAAACCAATGTAGAAATTCAAAAGTACAATTCAGGAAGTGAAGAAAAGGAAAGACAAAATAGCAGTCTCCACAACTCAGCATTTACTTCATCTCTGCCTAAGTACCAATCCAAGCATAGTTCAAAGAGTTAGAGTCCATTAGAATCATGCTCTTTTTTTCCCCAGTGATATAGAAGTGTTTTTCTCTCCAGTCAGGAGAATGAATTTAAATTATGCAAATATGAAGAAGGAGCACACAATTTGGTAGAACACACTGTCGCTTGTCTATCCCACATGTAGTCTCCCTTTGACCTTCCTAACAGAAGGATGGTTTTCCTTAGGTATCTATGTCTCCCTTCCATGACTCAGGAAAGGCTCTCCTGACTTCTCACCCTCTCTAAGTGTACTTCTCCAGTAAACAGAAAATTGTGTACCTCTCAAGACTGCATTTGGTCTAAGATAGGATGTATCCTAAGGTACACAGATTACACTGGCGGCAACAACTTGATTCCATACTTGAGGTTGGGGGTCTCACTCTCTCTTTGTTGGATGTGAACAAGAAATCATTTAGCCCTGATAGTAACCACAAGGGAAAGAAACAGGAATAGGATGAAGCTTGATGCTGTGTATGCTAGAGCACAGAGGCAGAAAACCTTGGATCCTTGATGACTTCTCACCAGACAACTGATGACAAGAAGTCTGTCTTACTCCTGACTTAATCAGCTATATAAAATAAACTTCATAATTGCTTAACCAATTCAGGTAGGATTTTTGTTGTTGTTACTTGCAGCCAAACACATCATAACTATTAACAGATATGTTCCTTCCAAGTGTTCTTTTATTTTGTGCAGCTTTTTAAGGACTAGACTGGTTAGGTAGTTTCAGTCAAGGTCATACATGTACATTGCATTCACTGTAATATATGCAAGTGATTAGTCCAGCTAATTGCTGCTACTGGGGTGGCGGGGGAAGGAGTCAACAGGAAAAATGCTACATGCATCTCCATATAGAGGTATCCATTTTAGCACTAATAGAGTGACTCTTCCCTAAGAGCATTTGTTAAAAATAACATCCTCATCACCACAGTGTATAAAAATTATTCATGAAGAGAAAAAGTCATCAATTTAAAAGCGTGCATGCTATTTCATCTTCCTGGAGCAGTCTTTCCACTCTTCCTCTACCTGATCTAGCTTGAATGTTACTCTTCAGGGTTCAATATCATGGCTTCTTCTGGGAAGCCCTTTTTGACCCATGAACACTAGACTGGATGCTATTCATATTTCCATAGCATTCTCCCTTTACCCTAATCCCAGCTCTCTAATATAGGGCAGTTTCCTTTATGTGGGTTTGTACTTGCCCCTAGCATGTAAATTCCCTGGGGCTGGGATAATGTCCAATTCATTACTGCATACACAGCTTCCAACACAATGCCTGCTCATCACAATTGAGCGAGTGAGTGAAATCACTCAGTCGTGTCTGACTCTTTGTGACCCTGTGGACTGTGGCCCACCAAGCTCCTCTGTCCATGGGGTTCTCCAGGCAAGAATACTGGAGTGGGTTGCCATTTCCTTCTCCAGGTGATCTTCCCCACCCAGGAATCGAACCCATGTCTCCTGAATTGCAAGCAGACGCTTTAACCTCTGCGCCATCAGGGAAGCCTGTTCATCATAGGTACACAATAAACATGAGTAGAATGAACATAGACCCAGAATGCTTTGAATAGAATAAGACTTAGAGTTGCAACAAAAAATAGCAATCACTTTTAGAAAACTGAATAGGATATACTGCAAAATTTCCAAAATAAGACTTTCTCTGAGGTGAACTTTGAGTATTTGTAATTGCATATTTTAAAAAATTTAATAAAGGCTCTGATGCAAAACACCTCCTCATAGAGGTGTCATAGCAAACACCCTCTTCCAACAACAGAAAGAAGACTCTACACATGGACATCACCAGATGGTCAACACTGAAATCAGACTGATTATATTCTTTGCAGCCAAAGACGGAGAAGCTCTTTAGAGTCAGCAAAAAGAAGACCAGGAGCTGACTGTGGCTCAGATCATGTACTCCTTATTGCCAAATTCAGACTTAAATTGAAGAAAGTAGGGAAAATCACTAGACCATTCAGGTATGACCTAAGGGTCAAATCCCCTATGATTATACAGTGGAAGTGAGAAATAGATTTAAAGGACTAGATCTGATAGAGTGCCTGATGAACTATGGACAGAGGTTCGTGACACTGTACAGGAGACAGGAATCAAGACCATCCCCGTGGCAAAGAAATGCAAAAAAGCAAAATGGATGTCTGGGGAGGCCTTACAAATAGCTGTGAAAAGAAGAGAAGCAAAAGCAAAGGAGAAAAGGAAAGATATAAGCATCTGAATGCAGAGTTCCAAAGAATAGCAAGAAGAGATAAGAAAGCCTTCCTCAGTGATCAATGCAAAGAAATAGAGGAAAAGAACAGAATGGGAAAGACTAGAGATCTCTTCAAGAAAATTAGAGATACCAAGGGAACACTTCATGCAAAGATGGGCTCGATAAAGGACAGAAATGGTATGGACCTAACAGAAGCAGAAGATATTAAGAAGAGGTGGCAAGAATACATAGAAGAACTGTACAAAAAAGAACTTCACAACCAAGATAATCACGATGGTGTGATCACTCACCTAGAGCCAGACATCATGGAATGTGAAGTCAAGTGGGCCTTAGGAATCATCACTACGAACAAAGCTAGTGGAGGTGATGGAATTCCAGTTGAACTATTTCAAATCCTGAAAGATGATGCTGTGAAAGTGCTGCAGTCAATATGCCAGCAAATTTGGAAAACTCAGCAGTAGCCACAGGACTGGAAAAGGTCAGTTTTCATTCCAATCCCAAAGAAAGGCAATGCCAAAGAATGCTCAAACTACCACACAACTGCACTCACTCACACGCTAGTAAGTAATGCTCAAAATTCTCCAAGCCAGGCTTGAGAAATATGTGAACCATGAACTTCCAGATGTTCAAGCTGGTTTTAGAAAAGGCAGAGGAACCAGAGATCAAATTGCCAACATCTGCTGGATCATCACAAAAGCAAAGGAGTTCCAGAAAAACATCTATTTCTGCTCTGTTGACTATGCCAAAGCCTTTGACTGTGTGGATCACAATCAACTGTGGAAAATTCTGAAAGAGATGGGAATACCAGACCACCTGACCTGCCTCTTGAGAAACCCATATGCAGGTCAGGAAGCAAGAGTTAGAACTGGACATGGAACAACAGACTGGTTCCAAATAGGAAAAGGAGTACGTCAAGGCTGTATATTGTCACCCTGCTTATTTAACTTCTATGCAGAGTACATCATAAGAAATGCTGGGCTGGAAGAAGCACAAGCTGGAATCAAGATTGCCGGGAGAAATATCAATAACCTCAGATATGCAGATGATACCACCTTTATGGCAGAAAGTGAAGAGGAACTAAAAAGCCTCTTGATGAAAGTGAAAGAGGAGAGTGAAAAAGTTGGCTTAAAGCTCAACATTCAGAAAACTAAGATCATGGCATCTGGTCCCATCACTTCATGGCAAATAGATGGGGTAACAGTGGAAACAGTGTCAGAGTTTATTTTTGGGGGATCCAAAATCACTATAGATGGTGACTGCAGCCATGAAATTAAAAGACGCTTACTTCTTGGAAGGAAAATTATGACCACCTAGACAGCATATTAAAAAACAGAGACATTACTTTGCCAACTAAGGTCCATCTAGTCAAGGCTATGGTTTTTCCAGTGGTCACGTATGGATGTGAGAGTTGGACTGTGAAGAAAGCAGAGCGCCGAAGAATTGATGCTTTTGAACTGTGGTGTTGGAGAAGACTTTTGAGAGTCCCTTGGATTGCAAGGAGGTCCAACCAGTCCATTCTAAAGATCAGTCCTGGATGTTCATTGGAAGGAATGATGCTAAAACTGAAACTCCAGTACTTTGGCCACCTCATGCGAAGAGTTGACTCATTGGAAAAGACCTTGATGCTGGGAGGGATTGGGGGCAGGAGGAGAAGGGGATGACAGAGGATGAGATGGCTGGGTGGCATCACCGACTCGATGGACGTGAGTTTGGGTAAACTCCAAGAGTTGGTGATGGACAGGGAGGCCTGGCATGCTGTGGGTCATGGAGTCGCAAAGAGTCAGACATGACTGAGTGACTGAAGTGAACTGAACTGATGCAAAAAGATATATCTTATGCTATGACATAAATATATGTATATTTAAATACATATATATATATTAATATTTTTAAATAATGTAAATTGGAGAAGAAAAAAATTGGAGCTAAGAGCAGAGACAGTACCTTTAGCTACATTGTCTAGAGTTATCATCAGCTCCTTAAAATAAATGAACATGGGCTTAGAATTCTGTATCCTCTCACATTTATTGTTCTTAAATATAGCTAGTCGGTTCAGTCATTCTTAAATTTTGTAGTATTCATAAGTGTCCATATTAAAAAATCCTTTCAAGTGTTTTTGACATAGGTAAACTCTACTTACTATTTTACCTAAAGTTTCTGTTGCCCAGATGATGATTTCTATTATGTATGAAACTTTTAATAATTATATTTTTAAATTTTAATCATTAATAATATTATTCTGAGTACATACAATTCTATAGGTCAATTACTATTTGTAAGGTAAGAAAAGACAGCAAAACTGTTTTGTTATACCACATTTTTGATATCAAACAATTACAAAAACTCAAACTTCACTAGAACTTGGAAATCTTAAGCACTTTTCTAATATAGGACTTTGTTAAAAATAGAACTTGTTTTATGCCATTAGAAAATGTCAAATTTTTAATAATATAAATTGTAACAGAAGGTTTTCATTTTGCCTAATTAGAGCAAAGGAATTTATTTTGTTTTTTCAAAGTAGTATTTTTTATTCATGAACACCAACACCCAAAGAGGTCATAAAGGGTGTGAAGAGATGATTTACTGGAAGAAAGGGCAGAATAGTTACACTATATCTCCAGAGTATTTACATTTAGTTTTTATTTGATGCTTATTTTCACTTATTTCTAGTTTCCTGATGATAATAAGATTTTCCAATTTTATTTCTGTTGAAAGATAATGATTTTAGCTGCATATCTCAAGACAACACCTACAGAAGTTTTAAAGGTCAGCAAAGATGCCCCTAATAAGAGTTCTCAAAGTAAAATTTATTAAAAGCAAACAGCAAAACAAACTAGGTAAACTGAATTACTTTTGCAGATTACAATTCATATCTATAAATGTTTACTGAAAGCCCATTGTGGTTATAAGTCAGTCTCTGTATGAGTTAGGGGTAGGAGGTTGAAGGGTTATAAAGACTTTCATCTTGCATTCTAGTATCTGCATCTTTGGCTTGTGAAAGAAAGAGCAAGAAAGAACAGAACAGAAAGAAAGAGCAAGAGATCTAAGAGAGATAACAGAGTTGGCAACAAAGTTAGCTGAGTAAACTCTTTGAGCTTCTTATAACCACCATGAAGAGTCTTAGTACATTTTATTGAGTATGTGTGTGTGTGTGTATTAGTTCTCAGTCATGTCTGACTTTTTGCAACTCTTTTATTGAGTATCAGTTCAATTCAGTTCAGTCACTCAATCATGGCCAACTCTTTGAGACCCCGTGGACTGCAGCACGTCAGGCCTCCCTGTCCATCACCAACTCCCAGAGTTTACTCAAATTCATGTCTATTGAGTTGGTGATGCCATCCAACCATCTCATTCTCTGTCATCCCCTTCTCCTCCCACCTTCAATCTTTCCCAGCATCAGGGTCTTTTCCAATGAGTCAGCTCTTCACATTAGGTGGCCAAAGTATCTGAGCTTCAGCTCCAGCATCAGTCCTTCCAATGAATATTAAGGACTGATTTCCATTAGGATTCCCTTGGAATACTTGCAGTCCAAGGGACTCTCAAGAGTTTTTTGTTTTTGTTTTTTAAATTTATTTATTTATTTTAATTGGAGAATAATTAGTTTACAATATTGTGGTGGGTTTTGCCATACATTCACATGAATCAGCCATGGAACATGGAATATGTATTTCCCCATCCTGAACTCCCCTGTTGCCTTCCTCCTCATCCCATCCCTCCCCTCAGGGTCCATCCAGTGCACCAGCCCTGAGCACCCAGTCTCATGCATCAAACCTAGACTTGCGCTCTATTCATATATGATAACATACATGTTTCAATGCTATTCTCCCAAATCATCAATTCAAAGCATCAATTCTTCAGTGCTCAGCTTTCTTTACGGTCCAACTCTCACATCCATACATGACTATTGAACAAACCATAGCCTCGACTAGATGGACCTTTGTCAGCAAAGTAATGTCTCTGTTTTTTAATATGCTGTTTAGGTTGGCCATAACTTTTCTTCCAAGGAGTAAGCGTCTTCTAATTTCATGGTGGCAGTCACCATCTGTAGTGATTTTGGAGCCCAAAAAATAAACTGTCTCACTGCATCCATTGTTTCCCCATCTATTTGCCATGAAGTGATGGGACCAGATGCCATGATCTTCGTTTTCTGAATGTTGAGCTTTAAGCCAACTTTTTCACTCTCTCTTTCACTTTCATCAAGAGGCTCTTTAGTTCTTCTTCACTTTCTGCCATAAGGGTGCTGTCATCTGCATATCTGAGGTTATTGATATTTCTCCTGGCAATCTTGATTCCAGCTTGTGCTTCATCCAGCCCAGCATTTCTCATGATGTCCTCTGCATAGAAGTTAAATAAGCAGGGTGACAATATACAGCCTTAAAATAGTTCTTTGTCGATTTGGAACCAGTCCATTGTTCCATGTCTAGTTCTAACTGTTGCTTCTTGACCTGCATACAGATTTCTCAGGAGGCAAGTAAGGTGATCTGGTATTCCCATGTCTTGAAGAATTTTCCACAGTTTGTTGTGATCCACACAGTCAAAGGCTTTGGCATAGTCAATAAACAAAAATAAATGTTTATCTGGAACTCTCTTTATTGAGTATGTACCCACTTAAAGTGTGTTAATTGGGACAGCTTATTCTATTACTGCATGGTTCGTTGGCTGACTGAGTGATTTGTCAACAATGGAGGGAGTAGTTCCCCATACTACTGTTACCTAAAATACTACATATACTACAGTTTGTTGCTTTACTAGTATTTACTCTTAAATCATGACTGTTCTCATACGTCATCTTGATGCTCCTCCAAAAATATATTTATGTTTCTGTTTCCTTGTCTAGTTCTCTGTTTTTCCTCTTTACCTCAATCCTACTCTCCCATAAGTAAGTTTCTTTAGGAAAAAACTGCTAAGAATATTAAATATGAAATGATACACCCTATAACTATATGCATCCCATTTTAGAAAAGAAGTCTAGAAAGGAGAGATATTTAAGAACACCCAATAGATTGTACCTACATAACCTAGTAGGAAGAAGAGATGATGTAAGATTACCAAGCTGACTGAGTTGAAGAGAGACAATGTAAGTAATGTTCCAAGAATGACAGCATTTGGGGCCTAAGTTGTGAATCTCTATTGTCAAACCTCATAGTGCACCATGCACATAAAACCCTCATGTTAAGTGAAGAGAATGAAAAGCTTAGAAACCTGCATTTGAAAAGAGGAAGGTAAAAATTGTTTACAATCCAGAGATGAACTGAAAGGAAGGTAGCACTGAAAATAGTAGAAAATAGAAAGAAATCAGAAATGCTGATTAATTCCCATCATTTCTATTTCTACAGAAATTTCTATTTCAATACCATTTCTATAGAAGATGCATAAAGAAGTGGATGGCAAAGTGGAACATTTAAAAAAAAGAAACTACCTTAAAAATAAAAATGTCATCATCAAAAGTAGAAACAACAATAAAAGGAAAAGTTAAATAGTCTTAGGAGTACAAATTATAAAGATAATTGAATGGGATTTTGAATATTTATATACATATACATATGAGAACTGTCTGTTTAACAAACTGAATGCAGAACAATGGAGAAGAGGTTCACCCTGGAGCCCCATTGTTGAGTGGAAGTGAGTCTTGGGACCATACCTCCCTTTGCTTGCTAAGACATTAATGTCAAAACCTAATATTGATATTAAATATATCACTAAATCTTTGCTAAAGTCTGTAATATGTAACCAGAAATAATTCTCTAAAGATGTGTGGATAAATGTGAATACTCATAATAGTGTTCTGTGAGTACTACTATAAGTACTTTTTCCTTTTTTGATATTTCAATATCCAGCAGTGTGTAATTATATAATGTCAGCCT
This sequence comes from Aepyceros melampus, assembly GCA_006408695.1. Taxonomy (NCBI): domain Eukaryota; kingdom Metazoa; phylum Chordata; class Mammalia; order Artiodactyla; family Bovidae; genus Aepyceros; species Aepyceros melampus. The sequence goes on along the minus strand of SJXQ01005951.1, from coordinate 207,583 downwards.
GTTATGTTTGAAAATAATACCCCCACAGGGTTTGGCTTATATCACAAGATCTTTGAATATGAATGTGCTTATAAAAATTTCCCTTTTGATTATACCTGTGTTGAGGTAGTTTGTTGCTATAGGTTGTGGTAATAATACTTTACATTTTATAGCCCTTTCATCCATGAATTTGGAGAGATGTTGCTAAAAATAGGAAAGGTAAAATTCAACAACTAGAAAACCTAAAATTGTGGTTCTTTATCTTTTGTGGAGCATTTTAAAGGTAAGCTTTCTTTTTTTGGCTATTTCTCACACTTTTCTGTGATTACACATAAGAAGATTATGCTGATATAAATGCAGAGGCAATTACAAGAAATATAGAATGCATAATGAATTAGAGTATACATAATTCAAGAAAAAAATGTATCTAGAGCAAAGAAAGGACAGCAGTTAAAGACTGCCTTGAACGTTGATAAAAATGTGCTATATTTAAAAATAAAATGACATTAGTAAGCTTCTTTCTTGAGATTATAATTGGACCTATATTTGCAAAACAGGAGACTGCCTAGTGTGCTAGGTGAGTTCACCACTTGGAATGGAATCTACAACTTGTTCTTAAATATAATTCTCTGAGCTAATCCATGATGCACAAAGGCAGCCCTTTAATACAAAGGGTAGACCAAAGGAAAAGAAGACTTTAAAATTAACAGAGGGAGAGTATGATTTACTGTGTCAAGACACAAAAACTACTGTACAAGTGTTGGTCAGTATATTAACTTGCAATGAAAATAATGATGTTAGATAATTATAGCACTTATTTCAAAGAATAAAATATTTATAATATTAAATATCAACATCTGTGCGTCTCAGCTTGAAACTGATAATATATTTTTTTCTTCTTCTCACCTGTCAAACTAAAACTTAGCACGTAACCCCTATGTTGATGGTTCTATTTTGATTGTTTTGAATATATATTCAAGAGGCCTGAAGGTGGTTCAAAATTGAATTGATGGGCTTTCCTGATGACTCAATGTTAAAGAATACACCACCAATGTTGGAGACACAGGTTCGATCCCTGGTCGGGGAAGATACCACATGCTGCGGAGCAGTGAAGCCTGGGTGCTTCAGCCACAGAGCCTGTGCTCTAGAGCCCAGGAGCTGCAACTACTGAGCCCACATGCTGCAACTACTGAAGCACAAGTGCCCTAGAACTTGCGATCTTCAACAAGAGAAGCCACTGTAGTGAGAAGCCTGTACATCACAAGAGTAGCCCCAGCTCTATGCAACTAGAGAAAACCCTCTCAGCAATGAAGACCCAGCACAACCAAAAATAAATAGAACCTTTTTAAAAATATCTTTTAAAAATTGAATTCATATTTCCAATTCCATTACTTAATTATTCAATAATATTTAAAGAGGCCCTAATATGAGCCAGGCACTGGATTAAGGGCTTGGGAGAAAGTCATGAGTACATACAGATCCTAAGAAGGTAAGCCATGAAAGTGCCATGAAAAGAAGTGCAGGAACCTGGGGAGCACGGAACAGGATGACTGTGAGGGAGTGTTCTATAAAATGTCTTGAAGGATGACTAGGAGATAGGGCTAGGTAGAGGGGCAAAGCAGGGCAGGGAAGAAGAAGGCCATTTCTAAGAGAGGGACTAGCATATTTAAAGGTCCTGAGACAAAATACAACACGAAAAATTCAAGACAGGCTGGGAGGTTTCAAATGCACAGTTAGCACCATGTTGCAATAGCCATATCTATTATCTCTTGGTTCATTGATTATCATCATAGTGCCCAACACATAGTAGTCACCCAGTAAATATTTCTTGGATGAATGTGTTGAAGGATAGATAACTAGAAGACTACTAGCAAAAATGATTCTACAGTGGTAAACCAGGGTCAGGCATGCAGGGCCTCATAGGGAAGTCAAGAATGTTGAATTCTGCGACTGGTGTCCAACAGGGAAGAGTTCCTATTACAGGTCCACACTAAGTTCAGTGAATACTAATCATGTGATCAACATACAGAGGCATCTGTTGGATTTATTGTTACATATAATAAAGGTTATTTTTGCAAAGTATTTTTTAAAATAGTGAATAATATCTTAAAGGACAGTGGGAAATCAATGAAGTTTCTATGCAGGATAGTAGCATATCCAGAAAGATGATTTTTCTTATTATTCAGTTCAGTTCAGTTGCTCAGTCACATCTGACCCTTTGTGATCCCACGGACTGCAACATGCCAGCCTTCCCTGTCCATCACCAACTCCCGGAGCCTACTCAAATTTATGAACATAGAGTCGGTGATGTCATACAACCCTCTCATCCTCAGTCATCCTCTTCTCCTCCTGCCTTCAATCTTTCCCAGCATCAGGGTCTTTTCCAGTGAGTCAGTTCTTGGCATCAGGTGCCAAAGTATTAGAGCCCAGCTTCAGCATCAGTCCTTCCAATGAATATTCAGGACTGATTTCCTTTAGGATGGACTGGTTGGATCTTCTTGCAGTCCAAGGGACTCTCAAGAGTCTTCTCCAAAATCACAGTTCAAAAACATCAATTTCTCATCACTCAGCTTTCTTTATGGTTGAACTCCCACATCCATACATGACTATTCAACAAACCACAGCTTTGACTAGATGGACCTTTGTTGGCAAAGTAATGTCTCTGCTTTTTAATATGCTGTCTAGTTTCGTCACAGCTTTTCTTCCAAGGAGCAAGCATTTTCTAATTTCATGGTGGCAGTCACCATCTGCAGTGATTTTGGAGCCCAAGAAACTAAAGTATGTCACTGCTTCCATTGCTTCCCCATCTATCTGCCATGAAGTGATGGGACCGGATGCCAAAATCTTCATTTTTTGAATGCTGAGTTTTAAGCCAGTTTTTTCACTCTCTTCTTTCACTTTCATCAAGAGGCCTTTTAGTTCCTCTTTGCTTTCTGCCAGATCTGCATATCTGAGATTATTGCTATTTCTCCCGGCAATCTTGATTCCAGCTTGTGTTTCACCCAGTCTGATATTTTACATGATGTACTCTGCATATAATTTAAATAAGCAAGGTGACAATATACAGTCTTGATGTACTCCTTTCTCAATTTGGAACAAATCTATTGTTCCATGTCTGATTCTAGCTGTTGCTTCTTGACCTGCATACAGATTTCTCAGGAAGTAGGTAAAGGTGGTCTGGTATTCCCATCTCTTGAAGAATTTTTCAGTTTATTGTGATCCACACAGTCAAAGGCTTTAACATAGTCAATGAAGTAGAAGTAGATGGTTTTCTGGAACTCTCCTGTTTTTTGATGATCCAGTAGATGTTGGCAATTTGATCTCTGGTTCCTCTGCCTTTTTTAAAACAAGCTTTTGAACATCTGAAAGTTCACAGTTCACATATTGTTGGCTTGGAGAATTTACTTTACTAGCATGTGAGATGAGTGCAATTGTGCAGTAGTTTGAGCTTCTTTGTCATTGAGCATTACTTTACTAGCATGTGCGATGAGTGCAATTGTGCAGTAGTTTGAGCATTCTTTGTCTTTGCCTTTCTTTGGGATTAGAATGAAAACTAATGACCTTTTCTAGTCCTGTGGCCACTGATAAGTTTTCCAAATTTGCTGGTATATTGAGTGCAGAACTTTCACAGCATCATCTTTTAGGATTTGAAATAGCTCAGCTAGGATTCCATCACCTCCTCTAGCTTTGTTCGTAGTGATGCTTCCTAGGGCCCACTTGACTTCGCATTCCAGGATGTCTGGCTCTAGGTGAGTGATTATCTGGGTCATTAAGATCTTTTTGGTATAGTTCTTCTGTGTATATTTGCCATTTCTTCTTAATATCTTCTGCTTCTGTTAGGTCCATACCATTTCTTATTACATTTCATCGACTCTAAGACATCACTGAATAGAAAATGCACCATCCTTTTACGTATGACATTTTAAAAAATGCTGCTAATGGAACTATATATACTAAATCAATCATAAGATATATCCTGATTTCAGAGAAGTTAAAAGGTAAAAGAAAAACGTGTTTATTACAGTTAATAAAATATAATATGTGTGAATTTTAAGTGGGAAACCAAGGACACAGGATGACTAGCTAGAAGGTATTTTCATGGCTGCTCCAGTGACTCAGGCTATTGCAGACAGATAAGATGGAAGCAGAAAAGTGGCATATAAGAGGAAAGTGAACAGAAAAGAAAGCTATTCAGCAAGTAGAACTACAGGAACTTGCAACTGATGAATATCAGAGTGACAGTGTCAGAGGCACTGGGTGGATTGTGGTACTGTTTACTGAGTTCAGATCATTACTATGGAAACTCTGAAGAGAAATCTGGACTAGGGATATGCATTTGTGGCTTATCAGCATACAGATAGTAAATGAAGTCATGGCAGCAAAAGAGATTTCTTTTTTCCCTTGGGTAGCACTTTTTAACCAAGGGCAATGACTCCAGCTGCAGGTTAAGGTGGAGACGGCCACAATGGCAGCAGTGAAACAAATCAAAAGCTTCTTGGAGTAGTACCAGTGAGAACAAATGAGAGCCTGACAAAGGCATCAGTCATGAAACAGAAAGAGTGTTCAGATCCTACAGATATTGTAGAGGTGAAAGCTAAGGACTCAGTGACAAAATTGACTGCAGAGGCTGTGAAAGTAGAATTATTTATAGGTTCCTGGGTAGACTAGGGTGCCATTAACTATAATGAAGGAAAGAAGGAGGAGGTGGAGACAGGGTTTGCAGGGAAGACAATGAAATCCATTTTAGGCCCTTTTAATCACTGACTATGGCCTATGGAACATCCAACTGAAAATATCTCCCTAGCAATTTTACAGAGTGCTAAACAACAACCCTGCACTACGCTGTATTAGAGACTGTGCTGTCACTGCAGTCATATCTGACTTTTTGTGACCCCATGGACCATAGCCACAAGGATACTCTGTCCATGGGATTCTCCAGGCAAGAATACTAGAGTGGGTTGCCATTTCCTCCTCCAGGGGATCATCCCAACCCAGAGGTCTAACTTGCATCTTTTACATCTCCTGCTTTGGCAGGTGGGTTCTTTACCACTGGCACCACCTGGGAAGCCCCAGTATTGGAACCTCATACATACCAGAAGAAACAGGGCAACTGTCATGGCCTTACTTGTTTTTTTTTCAGGGAAAAGTGGTATCGTCGGTCACAGTAGTTAGATGGACTTGAGCAACAGACTGGGAGAATGAGGGCAAGACACTTCATATCTCTGAGCCTGATTTCCTCATTAGTACATTGAGGATGACGTTTAGCTTCTAAAGGTATTTTCCAAATTAAGCAAGATACAAAAATAATCAGAACAGCACTTGGCATGTGAAAAGTACTTGATAAATTGTAGCTATTTTTATTATATGTTCTGGTGCAGGACAATCTCTTCAAATGTTCATAATTGTATTCATCTTTTTTATTCTTACATCAAATATTTATTGGACCCTGCTATGTGGGATGTACTGGTACCTATCTGCTTCTACCACATCTCTCGTCTCTTATTCTAATCATCTGAGTTACTAGCTGCTATTCCTCAGTTTTTCCTGTGTTCCTTATAGCCTTTTATATCTCACCTCCAATCTGGGTTGAAATATCAGCAAAGACTCACATGCATGTCAGCACAGTCACACAAGCTTTCTTCCTAAGAGGACAAATAAAAGGACATGAGGAAGACAGACATGAGGCAAGAAAAAGAGGATCCAAGTTTGAACCCCAAACTTACATTTTTGCAGAACATATGTATTAAAAAAGAAAAATGATTTTTACATCAGAGAGAGTCAATTTCTCAAAACGATTTAAATCTCTTTTCCTGCTACACTTGCAAAAATTGCACCACCATTCATTTGTGATTCTCTTTCTCTAACATTTGTAATTTTAATCCTTACTGGTACCTTTCTTTCTTTAGGGATTTATTCCTCTTTGTTACTATTTTATCATTAAAAGGCTTTGTCACAAAGTCATTTTGAAGCTAGTCTCCCTTACAATTTTATTTTTCTCCACTTGACTTTAGCACTGATTTTAAAATTCTTACCCAGAGTTGCCTGTTGGAAACTGCCCTTGTTATAGAAGAGGTCACTGTGATTTATAATAGATCGAGATATGTATTCTTTTGTGGTTTCTAAATTTCCCTTTGCTTACTTGTTTTGGAAAATTCTTCAGTCTGCTTCTGTCTGTTAATTGATCACTTCCTCAGCTAGGATTTTACTATTTTAATTTTGAAAATGTTTCCTTGTAATTATTTCATTTTTATCCTCTTCTGGTCTGGGTATGCCAGTAGAATATCAGGGAGAATATCCTAGATATCACTATCTTAGTTTTAAAAGATTCCCATTCAGAGCCATCTGTTGACTCTTTGCTCATGGCAAACCACCCAGGATCCTATGTGGAAATAGAGAACTTTCATCAGTTTCTTCACTGAAGAACACACACTATAGAATTAAAACACAAACACAATTTTATGTATTTAGAGGAACAAAATTTATGAGCATATTTTTATGTAATATCAACATGGCATCCTTTGTTAGATGTTTAAGAGCTTGTAATCTAGTTGGGAGAGACAGAACACCATGGAATGGTTCAGAGAAGTGAAAGTGTTAGTCACTCAGTCGTGTCCGACTCTTTGTGACTCTATGGACTATAGCCCACCAGACTCCTCTGTCCATGGAATTCTCCAGGCAAGAATACCGGAGTGAGTTGCCATGCCCTCCTCCAGGGGATCTCCCCAACCCAGGAATCTAACCTATATCTCTTATGTCTCCTGCATTGGCAGACAGGTTTTTTACCACTGGCCCCACCTAGGAAGCCCTCAAAAGCGAGTTCCTAGGGAATATAAATTTTTTTAGCTATTTAACAAAATAAAGTCATCTTGTTTCTTTCAAAATAGGTAATAACATGGAGATTTCAGGGTGCCAAGAGATTTAGAGACCAATGCAAAAGTTTGAAAGAAAGTGAAAGTGTTAGTCACTCAGTCATGTCTGACTTTTTGTGACCCATGGACTCTAACCCACCAGGCTCCTCTGTCCATGGAATTCTCTGGGAAAGAATACTGGAGTGGGTTGCCATTTCCTTTTCCAGGGGGTCTTCCTGACCCAGGGATCGAACCTGGGTCTCCCGCATTGCAGGCAGACTCTCTACTGACTGAGCCACCTGGTAATAGTTTAAGACCCAATCTATTCTCAGTTCAAACAATATTATATATCAGATGCTTCCATATTGGTTTCAGTTCTTTGATTATATGGATATTTTTCCTATAAATATTTAGCAGCTAGAATCGCCCTACCTCTTAAAAATAGGGAAGGAAGGGCAGACAAACAGGTTTTTGCCTTAAAGTAAGTGATAACTTAAAAACTGAAATACAGTTGACCTTTGAACAACACAGGGGTTCAGGGAGAAGTAAAAAATCTGCATATAACTTACAGTGGGCCTCTGTATCCACAGTTCCTCCAATATATGATTCCTTCATGGCTGCAGTTCTGCGCTGGAATCCAAACAACTGCAGACCATATAATACTATAGTATTTACAATTTTAAAAGTCTCCTATTCATGGACCCAGTCATTCACAGGTCATTTCTATGTCCCTTTATAATTCCCATGGAACAAAAATGCTTGAAAGTGACAACAGCCCGTCGTAATTCCACTTCCTCTGGTGGTTCAGACAGTAAAGAATATGCCTGCAATGCGGGAGCCTGGATTCGATTCCTGGGTCGGAAAGCTCCCCTGGAGAAGGGAATGGCAGTGCACTCCAGTATTCTTCTCTGGATAATTCCATGGACAGAGGAGCCTGGTGGGCTACATCCATGGGGTCACAAAGAGTCAGACACCACTGAACAACTAACACTCTCACTTTTTCACTTTCATATGACATTGTCCCACAACCAGGACCTTCACCATTCCTTAGCAGAAATATTAAAGTGAAGCTGGCACACTTTTAGATGGTGATTTCTTATAGAAACTCTCATAGATTATATGTTCTATTTGTTTGATAATTGTCCTTTGAAAAAAATCTTGTTTCACATAGATCTTAGTTGTTTCCCATAAGAAAGAACAAACCATTAATCGTACGGTGAATATATGGGAAATTCTATACCATGTGTCTCCAGGGTCAAAGATATGCTGAGAAGAAGCAAAAGGGAATTCTGGAATAGCCCAAAAGGAAACAAAATAAGAAACTTCCTAGAAATTTTAAGAAAAACACAAGAATTAAAAAAGAAACTTTATTTTCTATGAAAGAAAATGGATATAGTCTATCAAGGAGAATAATCTTGACTTAGAGAAAAGTCTCAATTAGAGGATAATTTCTCTAGAGTTTAGTTTTAGTAATTAATTTCAAACACAAAATAAAAACTACAATAAGAAAGAAAGATATTAGCAAAATTACTTTGAATTTTGAAAATTTATAATTCATTATAATGTGATAATAACTTAAGAATTTAATGCTAAATAGAGAAGGTGAACATATGTTGTAAAAAACTCTTACTTCATAAATCACTTGATTTCAAAAGATTGGATTTCTTCATACTTGTGAGTAAAACCTGAATTTCAAAATAGGAAAAAAAAAAAATACCTCATTCTAAAATAAGGGTTTCAGTAACAGACTGAGTTTTAATTCCAACTTGTCATTCACTATGTTCCTTCAGCATTTTCTTTATATATACTAATATGTGCTGTGGAAATACATTGTGATGTATATAAAGCAACTAAAACTTCCCGTTAAGTATGGTGGATTAAACACACCTGTTTATGGTCCTTCCCCAAAGCTCTAGTGCTCTAGATTTAAAAAAGAACAAGAAAAGGAAAAAAAAAATCCATACACGTTAAATATGAATCTACAAGGACAACAAAAATAAGAGAAGAATGAAAGGGACAAGAGTTGACAAGATAAGTTTAATAGCTGGAAGCAAACAAGTAAAAGGTTAAGTGTCATCATATCAGAGAAAGCTGAAACCTGCCTATCATCTACTTGTGCCAAAGAGCCTGGAAAGTCTCAAGAACTCACAGTACCAAGTATTTCTGAAGCTACATGTAGAGTGGGACCAAAAACAAAATTATAGACAAATCTCTCTCCTCAATCTGTGCTGAAGACTAAAGTTTACTATCTGGGGAGGATGAATCAGGGAAGTTCTAAAACTAGGGATAGAAGTTAGAGCTAAAGGCATGAACAAGATACCAAGTTCAAAACAGGGGCACAGAGTGCAAGGTTACCTTTAGAATAACACCGCTCCTCAACCCCTACTTGTCTCTTAGAACACCAGCAGCCATTCTGACCCCATGGCCCATAATATCAAAGATTCTTCTCTAAATTAGCTAGCCCAAGGGAAAAGACATAGATATGAAAATAAGAAGGAGAGAAGTTAAAAGTTAAGGGATCCATCTAGCAAGTCTAATATCAAAATACCAGGGTTTTCCAGAGGGAAAAAGAAAAATGGAAGGGCATAAATTGTTCTAGAACTAAAACAAGAAAAAAAAAAAATACCCTCAAATCCTAAATGTCACAAGTTCCAAACTGAAAGGTGGATAAAAATGGACTTTTTTAAAGTACTGATAGCAACAAAGGCAACCTGGATTTGAAGAGCCAAAATCCAGAGGAAGGGGAAATTCATTGAGATGAGCTTACATTCACTGATGCTTTTTCCCCAGAAAATTTGTTGATTTGCACTGTGGGGCACTGAAGTTGAACAAAAAAGGTTGGCTTTTGTGTGTATGTCAGTTTCCATGATTTATGGAGACCTAAATTTAAGTTCAGTGATACCTAGGCTTCCAAATTTGAGGATCCAATATCCTAAAGAAAAGGGGACCACAGGAAGAAATAAACCTGACATTCCTTGTAACTTCTCTGCTTAAGGTATTTGCAGATTCTTAAGATGTCCAAGATTAGAAGCCAAGAAACCAAGCAGGAATCTGCAGGTGAGAAGCTGAAAATGAAGCAGGGTTCAACTGACCACAGTTTCAAGAAGACAAAAACGGGGGTTCAAAGTCTGTCAAATATAAGAGGTCTTGGTAGATACCTCCAGACTTTGAGCTGAGATTTACAAACAGAAATACTGTGAGAACAGACTGAAATAACTATGCACAAATATATCAAGGTGATCCATCCCTCCTCTAACTGCCTGCCAGAGGGAGGAAAAATTCTCTTTGGGAAAGAAAGATAAAATCAATCATTTTTAATTTACAATGTCTGGCATTAAGTCAAAAATTATGCATTCCAGGAAGTCACAAGTAACTGAAAACAAAGAGAAAGAGAAAATAGAAACACAACCCAGGTATTGGAGTTATCAATAAGCATTTCAAAATAACTATAATAACACAGTCAAGAAAATAAATGGCAAGATGAAGAATTTCATCAAAACTGCAATCTGTATTAAAAAGAATTCAGGGAAAATTCTAAAACTGAAAAAAAAAAAACAGTTTAAGAAATCAATGAGTATAATGAAAGATTTAGATAAGCAAAAGAAAGAAAGGATTAATGAATTAGAAAATACTTCATTAGAAAAAAGATCTTAAGGAGACAAAAAAATCTTAAGGAGACTAGAAGAATGGAAAAATCAGAAATAGAATTAGAGTGAGATGGAACACAGCAAAAAGAGGTAGTGTAAAATTGAAAGGTTAGTCCCTTGTCATGTCTGACTCTGCAATTCCATGGCTATAGCCCACCCAACTCCTCTGTCTATGGAATTCTCCAGGCAAGAATGCTAGAGTGGGCTGTCCTGCCCTTCTCCAGGGGATCTTCTCAACCCAGGGATCGAACCTGGGTCTCCTGCATTGAGGGCAGACTCTTTACCATCTGAGCCAGCAGGAAAGCCCAACAGACTTATAAATGGAACTCTCAGGATGCTAGCTATGCGGCAGGCCTGAAGAACAACCAGGGCAGATTAGAGTAGAAGAAAAGAGATCTTTAAAGGGATACCTCTCACACATAATGAACATGACGGTTACCCAGCAAGTTAGGATTTCAGTTTCATCGGAGAACTGGGGATGAATTAATGATATTTACATAGAAAAGAAATGAAAACAGATTTTTTTTTAATTTCAAAGAAAATATATCTGAAAGGAAATGAAATATAGTATAATACATGATTCACTATCTGTATATAATATTTACATGATCACAACAATGTAAATAAACATTGACAAATAAAAATGATTATATAATTTTACTTAAAGAATAAGGAAGGAGAAATATGTCTGTCTTGAAGGGGTGGGGATATAAGAGAGCTAAACCATAATCTTCTAGAGAAGGAAGTCAATAAATAATATTCAAACAGACAAATCAAGAAATAGCAATAAAAGCTATTTTTATATATGGTAGCAAATATAAGACTAAATAGTTAAAAATAGAGTAGTTGCCTCTGGAGAGAAGGAATTAGAAGAGGAGAAAAATAAAACAGGGATTAGCTATTTCTTATGAGTCTTGAAGTATTGTTTGATTTTCTAAGCATTTGTCAATATAACTGTAATAAGAAAAATTACATTAAGATAAAAAGATAAAGAACCTAACAAAATGACTGATACATGGAAGATACTCCATAAATGTTTGTTATACAAATTGTATGACCTCAGGGAGTATGGTGAAAAGTAAGTAGTCTACATTTGTTGAGCTCAAGATCTTCTGGAGAAGTGAAGCACTCCTGAAATTGAATTCCTGTATATTCTGAGTGTGGCTTCTGCCCCATTTGCCAAAGTCTCTCCCAACAACTACTCAGCAGGACTGTCCCTCCTCAGAGCAGAGTGGGCAGCTCCCTACATGGATATTTGATAACACTAAATGATCACATGACTATAGGTAATACTCCCCAGTACCTTTTCATAGGCTTAGATTTATTCAAGTCTTCCAAGCTCATAGAGTCTGGCTACTGATCCAATGGTGAGGTCAGTTGGCTTTCTTTAGCTGATTGGCAGATCATGAAGAAACTTCAAGTGCTGGTTTGATCATGCTAAGTGGTCCAGATTCTGGAGGTAGACAAGAAATCCTCAATGTCAGAAAGTTGGAATACTGTATCACTATCCACCCCACTTACCCAAAAATAAAACAACAACAAAAAAAATTGTAACACTCACATTTCACCTCCAAGTAACAATCAGATCTGCTTAGGTGATCATATATCTGAGAAATGGTATTAATAGCATAGATATTTACAGCCTCAAATAGCACAGCAAACCCAATAAGTACCTAGAGAAACAAAGCTAGTCTGTAGTAAGAGGCTCAGTATTTGTTATTAGGATGGATGTATAGTTAGATGGATATGAGGCTAAGTTTTGACTCAGAGGAAGAAATATAATTGTAGCACAAAGCTAATCTTAGACATGCAGAGTCTGAGAATATGAGAGTGAGGCTATACCATATATATATATATTCCTTCTTTCACAGTTTTGAGTTACCTTATACAGTCACAGACCTCAGAATTAGAAAAAAAATTAGGATATGATTTTGTTCTCTTATTTCTAACAGATGAAGAAACAAAATCTTCAAGAATTCAAGGTAGGAAGAAATTCTGGGAAGACAGTGATGGCAGTGGAGCAGTTTTGAATCTCTCCAAATTCTGTCATAAAAACAGAAAACAATTGTAGCAGCAAAACCAAAACCCACAGACCAACATTTAATAATTGAATAGGTGATAAGGTGTCCTGTTGAACCCCCAAATCAAGAAATAGGGACAAAATATCAACAGCTCATGACCTGTGTAGAATTGGTATTTTTGTATAAGAAGGTGGAGAAGTATCTTACTGACCTGGGGATGACATTGGAAAGTGGAAAGTGTTGCAGGCTGACTCAAGGCTTCTTTCTAATAAAAATAAAATCACTCTTTTAGAGGTAAATATTGATTTAACAGACATCACAAAGATCGGTGAGCTATTCTGATACTCTCGTCTACAGACTGTGCTCAGTTGCTAAGTCGTGTCCAACTCTTTGTGACCTCAGGGACTGTAGCCCACCAGGATCCTCTGTCCATGATATTTTTCAGGCAAGAATACTGGAGTGGGTTGCCATTTCATAATCCAGAGAATATTCTCAACCCAGGGATCTCAACCCCCATCTCCTACATCAGCAGACAGATTTTTAGCCACTGAGTCACCTGGGAAGCCCACTTTGCAGATTCAGTCAGTTCAGTTGCTCAGTCATGTCTGACTCTTTGTGACCCCATGGACTGCAGCACGCCAGGCTTCCCTGTCCATCACCAACTCCCAGAGCTTGCTCAAACTCATGTCCATTGAGTCAGTGATGCCATCTAACCACCTCTTCCTCTGTCATCCCTTTTTCCTCCTGCCTTCAACTGGTCTTTTCCAATGAGTCAATTCTTCCATCAGGTGGCCAAAGTACTGAAGCTTCAGCTTCAGCATCAGTCCTTGCAATGAATATTCAGGACTGATCTCCTTTAGGATTGACTGGTTGGATCTCCTTGCTGTCTAAGGGACTCTCAAGAGTCTTCTCCAACACCACAGTTCAAAAGCATCAGTTCTTTGGCACTCAGCTTTCTTTATAGTCTAACTCTCACATCCATACATGACTACTAGAAAAACCATAGCTTTGATTAGACGGATCTGTGTTAGCAAAGTAATGTCTTTGCTTTTCAACATGCTATCTAGGTTTGTCATAGCTTTTCTTCCAATTTCATGGGTACAGTTACCATCTGCAGTGATTTTGGAGCCCCCCAAAATAAAATCTGACACTGTTGCATTGCTTCCACATCTATTTGCCATTTAGTGATGGGACTGGATGCCATGATTTTCGTTTTTGGAATATTGAGTTTTAAGCCAGCTTTTTCACTCTCCTCTTTCACTTTCATCAAGAGACTCTAGTTCCTCTTCACTTTCTGCCATAAGGGTGGTGGCATCTGCATATCTGAGGTCATTAACATTTCTCATGGCAATCTTGATTCCAGCTTGTACTTCATCCAGCCCTGCATTTCACATGATGTACTCTGCATAGCAGTTAAATAAGCATGGTGACAATATACAGCCTTGATGTACTCCTTTCCCAATTTGGAAATAATCTGTTGTTCTATGTCCATTTCTAACTGCTGCTTCTTGACTTGCATACAGACCTCTCAAGAGGCAAGTAAGGTGGTCTGGTATTCCCAACTCTTGAAGAACTTTCCACAGTTTGTTGTGATTCACACAGTCAAAGGCTTTGGCGTCTAATCTGCAGATTAGGTCACAGAAAATCTGAATATTGGAAATTCATCATGTTGTAACAGTCCCATTAGTTGACAATTTTTAAAAATTGGTAAGAAAATAAAGAGCATTTTGAAAGACTATTCATCTATGTGTGTGTGTGACCTTATCAATATCAATCTATCAATATTTTTATATAATCTCCCCTTCAAGTTGTTTGTTTTGTATTCTTTGGGGCACTAAAAGGAGTACACTAGAAAATCACTATATTTTGACTTTAAAATTGTTTGAAACTACGAAATTGACCTTTAAAAATACTAATGTTTTAGCTAAATGCTCAAGTATCCTTTTAGCATTAAGCTGCTCTTATCTTGGGGATACCAAGTCTGCTATTTTCCCCTCAAAATGCATGAGAAGACCCTCCAGTGTACATTGATATGGTGCCCTGAGGATGTCTCTATTTATAATGTGGGGTATCTCATGAACAATTCTGGTATTAGGCCATAGTGCTTCAAGGCAGAACACAGTGATCGGTCCCAGGTGAGTTTCTTAGGTAGCCCCCTATAATGTAAATTGGGCTCCCTCAAGGCACCCTATAAATTAATTATAAAAACCAAGAATAAAAAATACACAAAACCTCTAAAAGTTTGCCTTAATAAAATGAAAACTGTTCCCCTGAACTAAATATAACTTGAAAATAGAGCAGAGCAACAAGTGCCAAAGGAAACCATGGAGGAGGCCTCTAGCACTTCCAAAAACACTTGTATACAACCCGGAAAGACGTTTTTAAAAACCTGACTTTAAGTTGCTGAGGTGATTACAGTGTCTTCCCTGATCTGCAATCATCATATTGTTTTGTGGGCAATGAGCATTAACTATTGTTAAGAGTTCATTGTAACAAATCCAGAATTTGTTTAAAAACCTTCTTACTTTGATGTCTCTATCAAAGTATTCTGGCAAGAACTGCTAAACTTTAGCTAAATAGAAATCTTAAACTACCTTTTAAACTTTAATTATTTGCAAATCTGCTTCTGACCGTGATAGAAGTAACAATGAGCCTTCCACCTTAAATAATTAGAAAATTTGACTGAAATCCAGGAAACAATTGTTTTTAGACATCAAATAATAGGTGACACAAGAGTGTGGCTCCTAAGGAGAGGAAGACACTGTGGGCTCTAACACCTACAACATTCTACCTGAAGACATTTAACAGTCCTCAGAGAATGGAAGGGAACCCAAACTGAGCCCTATGGTCTTGCTGAGCTGAAGCAACAGAAGTTGGAGTTCAGAAACTCCAAGACAGGGAGACTTTCTGGGGCAGAGTACCAGAGAGCAGGGAGCTACAGAAGCAACAGAAAGCAGTAAGTAGATCAATTCTCAATTTATCTCCTATAGGGATGAAAACAATCCATGTTCCCACCAGGCAGAGCAGGAAGATGTGAAATATGCTAAGCATGAGGAAGAGTTTTCAGAAGGTACTGCCTTAGCCACAGGGCCAAATGAGCCCTAGACTAAAGGCTGTTCTGGATCTGCCCAACAAAGCTTAAAACTCAGCCTCAAAGAAATGTATTCCTAGGAATGCAATTGCATGCCAGGACAAAATCTTATTTTTAAAGGTACTTGAAGGAATACCAAAAAATTCACCCCCCCAAAACAAAAGCACAATATCCATTATTCAATCAGTATTCACCACACAGGAAAAGAGGCAAAAATGACAGAGATAATAGAATTAGCAAACATGAAGTGATGAGGTGAGAAAGGGAAGATTTTATTCATGAAACTTTTAGAGATGAAAAATTTAGGAGCTGAAATTAAATATATAAATATCCTTGATATAATTAACAGCAAATTATACGAGTTGGGGGGCATTAAGGAGGCGAAGGGAGTGGATTTGAAGACCTGCAATAGAAACTAAGAAGAGTTGACTCATTGGAAAAGACTCTGATGCTGGGAGGGATTGAGGGCAGGAGGAAAAGGGGACGACAGAGGATGAGATGGCTGGATGGCATCACTGACTCGATGGACATGAGTTTGAGTGAACTCCGGGAGTTGGTGATGGACAGGGAGGCCTGGTGTGCTGCGATTCATGGGGTCGCAAAGAGTCGGACACGACTGAGCAACTGAACTGAATAGAAACTACAGGAATTGAAGCATAGAAAGAAAAGATTGGGAAAAGAAAGTATCACTGACCTCTGGGATAATATAAAGTTGTCTAATACACGTACACTCAAAATCCACAGGAAAGCCAACAGAGGAGGAGAGAAAAATCCACGAAGAAATAACAGTTTAAAAACTCCCAAATTAGGTAAATTCTAGTTATTTTTTAAATTTGTAATATCTCAGAGAAAATTCCATTCTCCAGTGATTGATAAATCTAATACTTAACTTGAGAAGACAAAAATTCAAAGCTAGAACCGAGAAATTCAACATAACACCTTAGCTCTTGTATCAAGATAGAAAAAGAAAAAGAAAATAAATAACAGTCATAGGCCATGAATTAAGGTTAAAATGCTGTGTGGTATTTTAACCTTAATTCTGAATTTTCTTGTTCTCATCTATCTAAATTAGGCCCTAATGATATTTAAACGAAGCTACTTGTAATTCCCATAATAGGCAAATAGAAGAAGGTTAAAATAATTCTATTATTTCACAATGATGAAACAGATTGAATATTTCAATTATTCTACTTATTATAGTACACATAGAACAATGCTCTGTAATCTGCTTCGATATATATAGGCTCTTTACCCACACCACAGTGGGGCTAATGCAGTCAATTTGGTTGAGCCTCACTCGCTGATTCAGTGTTGGAATAAAGTACTTCACAGATTAGCTTAGTCTGCAGCACTTAAAGGTCAGGATTTATTGTAATGTAAATCACAAAGCAATTTTATCTTGACAGAGATTACATACTGTTACAATATTTCTCGCTGAATCTAGTGATGCGTTTGCTTTTTCTTTGCAACTGCTGTGCAAATTGGACTGTAGCCCAGAAAAGAAAAAGAGATGGCAGGCTGCTTTGGCTTTTTAGAAACAACTTAATTCTCTTCATTTTTCAAAGTTCCACAAGGAAAAAAAAAACTCTGAAAATAGACATAAAACCATACATAAATACTTGTAAACCTTTACGAACCCTAAGCTCGAGTGCACATAGATATCTGTGAATGACCATCTTTCAAATATTTTGATGTGTTTTAGGACAGAGTGTAATTGCTAATGGCTGACCTCTTATAATTCATACAAAAGAGTCTTGATATATTACCTAAATTGTCTCCATTTGAAGCAAACAAACAAAAGCAATAAGAAGCATTCATGCTTTCCACTGTCACAAACAAAAAGAAAACTGAGTCCAAACAAAGCAAGGTGAACATCAGGAAATCCGCTGCTGTCAGCATCTAGGTAACAAATACTGAAAGACAGAATGGCAACACCTTTCTAATTTTTTTGAAACTTCAACTGAAATAGAAGGGATTGAGACTAGATATCAGAAAAAACCTTTTTGATTACCAGAGAGTTAAATGAACTACTCAGAGTCTGAAGAGTACTCATTCCTGAAATCTTCAAGACAAGATCAACCATCTCCATCCTAAATCATGCATCTCAAAGAATAAACATGAATAAAATGTTCCCACAAAGTTTAAACCAGATCTGTATTAAATTTTACCAAGTTTTATCAGTTCTTCATACATTTGTTGTTGTTGTTTGGTTGCTAAGTCATGTCCAAATCTTTGCAGCCCACAGACTGTAGTCTACCATCCTCCTCTGTCCATGGGATTCTCCAGGCAAGAATGCTGGAGTGGGTAGCTATTCCTTCTCTAGGGATTTTCTCAGTGCAGAGATCAAACCCACGTCCCCCGCACTGGCAGGCAGATTCTTTACCACTGAGCCACTAGGGAGGCCCTGTTCATAAGTAGTTTCCAATACTGACTACAAAAGTAGTGGTAGAACTTACCAGAAAAAGTAACCAAAGCTAATTGTCAGATGCAAATACTCCATTTCTATTCCCCTCACCTGAGGCATGATTGGGTTGAGTATTGGTCTTTTCTCCAACTCTTGCAAAGCACTTTTCCTGGAATGAAAGGTGATATATTATAATATTGTTTATTCAAATACTGACTAGTTTATTTCAGTCTCCTGGCTCTACCCTGTCAAGCAGGGCTTCCCACTTATCAGTCATTCTGTAATCCAATTATAATATGATTCACTTGTTTTCTTTAAATGAATTCTAAATTTGGTCTAAATAAAAGTATTTTAGTATAGAAATTTTACTTTCAAAAATACAGATTTGACGCACTAGTTTAAAAAATTCAGTGTTTGCTCTGTAACTCTTGAAATGGTCTCGGGTGCCACCTGTTGTCCATATAGCACATGCTGGAGATTATAAGCTATACAAGGAGCTGTGAAAATAAACAATAAGTGGTACAGGTTCAATTTGTATGTGGGAAGTAAATTGTATTCTTATTCATAAAATGCCAGCATCTGTGTCCACAATAACATATACAATTAGGCATAGTGAAAGAAGTAAAAGTGAAAGTGTTAGTTGTGTCTAGCTCTTTGGTGACCCCATGGACTGTAGCCCACCAGGCTTCTCTGCCCATGGGATTCTTCAGGCAAGAACACTGGAGTGAGTTGTCATTCCCTTCTCCAGAGGATCTGCCCAACTCAGGACTGAACTCTCATCTCCTGCATTGCAAGCAGATTCTTGACCGTCTGAGCCACAAGGGAAGCCCTAGGCACTTCCCATCTGAAATTTCCCTAAGTCCATGGGGTCACAAAGAGTCAGACATGACTGAGCAACAGAACAACAGCATGGACTGATCAGGAATCCTGGTTTGCTTGGGAACCTCCCAGTTTCTGACTGTTGTACTAGAGCTCCCTCTTTCATTCTCAAAAAAGGTTCTGGTTTGGATGATACCCGAAAGAGTGGAAAACTGGACACCCTCAGGAAACTGGACTGTCAAATGTTTCTGATTGGCCTTATTCATATCTGCTGGGTAGCTCTTCAGTTCTTCCCTACAAACTATCTTATTTAATCTTCACAGCAAACCTGTGACTTGGGAAGTACATATAAATTACAAATGGGAGGAAAGGCTCCGGGAGGTTAACAACCCAGGGTTCACACAGCTCTTCCAGAGCACTACTAGAATTCACATCCAATCTCTGTTCCCTATCAAGAGATCTTTCCTAGGGAATTGGGAGGTGTGGGAGGTCTGGGAAGGAGAAAGGTGGGGTGTGGGAGGCAGAAGCATTCTGAGAAAGAGCCCATTCCTTTTCACGGTGCACTGGAAGAGGTTAGCGCAAGAAACGGCATAGTTGGTCTGCAATGTTGCCACAGTCTTATGTCATAAGAATACCTCATTTTCCATTAAAACCATAAAGCACTTGTTCAATTACCAGGATTATAAGCAGCAGGCCTTGTGAGTTAAATGGACTTTTGTGCTCTGCCCTGAAAAATCTAACCAGACTGTTAAACACAGCCAAATTTTCTAACTGGGTTTTCTTTTCTGATGCTAAAAAGAAAAGAATTAGAAGGAAGAAAAGGAGGCACCCCTGGGTGGAGATATGGAATAGGGGGGAGGACGTGTAACAAAACACTCAGCCGGCCTTTCCCCAAGACCCTCCTTTCCTCCTGTGCCTCTGTGTGCTGCCAAGTACATCTCCCCTCCCAGCTCGTGTGGGGGAAGGCCAAAGCTTTACATTACACCACTGGTTTACACCCTGAGAAACATCGCGTGAGCTGCAAAATACACTTTGAAGCAACTTTCTAAAAGGCACATCTATATTTACCAATGTGTTCCACATGATTAAACTGTGAAATTTGTCTCCAGTTTGGCAATACCTTAGAGAGATGTTGTGAGGTTTAGAAAGAAAATGTCTGTGAAGTGCCTGAAGTTCCATGAGAGGGAAGTACTACATACATCCAAGGTGCTGTTATCTGCCTTTATGTTATACTGGTGCAACAGCAAATAAAATAGCGCAAGTTATGATGTCACAATGTTGTCACGCAACATCATCCACAGTGAGAGCAAGAAAAATCTGTTTTTAAAATGCCTCTTTTCCCCCCTCCTCTTCAGCATGTTAAAGCATATGGTATCCAAAACTAGTTCACAGTGAACTTCATTTCTGCCACTGCTGTAAATGAAGTTTCTTCTCAGGCAGATGTCAGTGCTAAAAGTTTGGTGCTCATAAATACCAAATTAACATAAAATCTATATAGCTTTTTTTCAAACGTCTTCCTTGGTTGATGTGGGCTGACTGGATAGAACACGTAGTTCACTTATTTAGTCTTGAATCCATAATACATTTGCAGATTCACTAATATGAAAAACAATAATTATAACTGAACCACAAGTGATATTCTCCGAGGCCTCTATGACTGTAAATGTCATGTGACAAAAGAAAGAAAACAAAACTAGAAAAGTAACAGATATTCTTGAACTGTTAATTTAGGCTTTATGGTTCCAAACTGTAAGTCACCACTTACGCAAAAAAGCATTTGTAGATAGAATAAGAAATAAACCTTGTATATACTGCCTGATAAAACCATCAAAATAACCTGTTAATAAAGCAAACCTGAGTTTATTGCTTACCACAGTACAAGAGGCCAAAGATCTTGACAAGAATCATGATGGTGTTTCAGAAGAAGAAAGGCAAAGATGGGATACATATAAGACTTAGGGGATCTAGTTTGAGATGGATATTTTGGAGGGTTGATTATGATTAGGCAAACTTGTGATCTGATAGTTTGGGACTGGCAGACTAAGCGAGAGGAAAGATTTTTTTTGAAGGGTAAAAATGTTGTACAATGCTGCTTTAATTTGATTTGTCTAATATTGGTTTAAATGGATTCCCATGAATTTTCTGAAATGAACAATAAATTTATAGTCAATTTTATCCTTCTGAACAGGAATTTTCTCATAGTAAGTAAAATCATGTCAATGCAAAATATAGGCTATTATGGGTAGAGATCATTACATAAAATTACTAGTATTATTATGGAGCCTCTGGTGGCCCAGACAGTAAAGAGTCTGCCTGCAGTGCGGGAGACCTGGGTTCAATCCCTGTGTCCTGAAGGTCCTCTGGAGAAGGAAATGGCAACCCACTCCAGTATTCTTGCCTGAAAAATCCCATGGTCAGAGGATCGCAAAGAGTCAGACACGACTAAGTGACCTCACTTTCACCTTCCACTTTTTTCACTATTATTTACCTGGAAAAGCCCAGCACACCAAGAGCAGCTCCTGTTTTGAGAAAAGAACTTACTTTAAGTCACCAAAACAGACAGTGGTCTCCTCTCAGATGTCATCTCCCTTCACCCTTGATTTCATTGCTGATTAAAGAAGAGTGGCTCATTATTTCTTAAAGAAGTGACTGCTTCTTTAAGATCAGCCAGTTCTTGGTCTAGGGATCATTCCTTTATCTGACTTAACATATCTCAATGTTTATAACATAGTTCAACACTTTGAGGACAACCTCAAGTTCTTTGGAAACACTTCATCATCATTTCCACAATAAAAATCCTAATCATATCTCTACTCTGCTTAAAGCTTTTTAGTAAGTCTCCTCTGTCCTCTGGATGAAGTCTAAACTTCTCAATGAGCCTCTCAACCTGTATTATCCTCTGCTCCTCTCTCACTTTTCCATACGCATGTGTGCATACATGAATTTTATATGCCAACCACATTAAACAATTAATACCTGCAATTCCAGAACATATTTGGCTCTGCCTTCCCTCACGAAAGTTCTCTTCAGTGCTGAGCTGTGGCTTTCTGGAAAACCCACCAACATTCTTTCACTTCTCTTTCTACTGGTTAATTTCTACTCATGTTAAAGATTCACTCAGCTGAGAAATTACTTTCCCCAGGATGACTCTTGGAAATATAAGGGAAATGCTCCCCATTAATGCTCCCTTAATACTATGTACTTATTTCCATCATCCCACTCCATTCTCAATAATATGGTTCTTAGTACACTGTATTGTAATGGCCCATTTATTTGCTTACCCTGTCCTCCTGTCAGTAAGCAACTTGAGGGCAAATACCATATCTTACTGCACTGTCTGGGAAACAGATCACTCAAGATATTTTTTCGACAGGCAATGAGTGAATGGATAGATAAAACCTTATGATTATGACCAAAAAATTATAAAGATGGAAAGGATTCCAAAAAAAAATCATCTGATAGATCCTAAAAAATAAAAAGGGATTAATCCTCAAAGTGTTAATTACAAATCAACAGTGAAATTTAAGAAAACTAAAATTTGCACAAACCAACTTAATAAAACTTTTAAAACATGGGAAGGCATTCTGTTGGTGAGGCTATGGGAAGAAAGGCACTTTCATATCTCACCAGTATACCCTTTCGGAGGGGAATTTGACATTGACAATACCTAATAAAACTGCATGTGCATGTACATCTCATCCCAGCAATTCCACTTCTGAAATTGAGCCTAAAGTTTCACTTACAATAGAAAAATACATATACACCAAGTTTTTCATTGCAACACTGTTTATAATAGCAAAATACTAGAAACAACCTAAATGCCCATAAGTTATAAATCATACTACGTTCACAAAGGGAGAATTACTGCAGCTAAAAAAGATAAGAATAAGGAAGATTATGAACTGATATGGAGTGATTTCCAGGATATTTGGTTAATAGAAAACAGCAAAATGCAAAAGAGCACCTATACGATTTTACCATTTGTGTTAGAAAAGGAAAAGGGAAATATAAGAAAATACACATCTAAAGGATAAACCAAAACTAATAAAACTGGCCACCTACAAGGGGTGGAAACAGAATGGAAGGAAGAAACAGAACATAATAAAATGGGTAAAGGGAAATTGAAGTACATCTTCTTGTATAATTCTGATTTTTAGAACAAGGACATTGTTTTAGAATACAATCAACCAAGATTTGGAGAAAAGCCAAAAGAAAATATAAACAGCAACAAATGAGCCTTACTGCCCTAGCAAGGAATAACATAACCCTATTTAAGAGGACAAAGAAGAAAAGAACTAGCTTAAGCAACTTTGTGGGAAATTATTTATATATATATATATATATATATATATATATATAAAGTCTAAAGAAAATAAAGAAAACTACATAAGTACTGCTGCTGCTGCTGCTAAATCGCTTCAGTCGTGTCTGACTCTGTGCGACCCCATAGACCACAGCCCACCAGGCTCCCCCGTCCCTGGGATTCTCCAGGCAAGAACACTGGAGTGGGTTGCCATTTCCTTCTCCAATGCATGAAAGGGAAAGTGAAAGTGAAGCCACTGAGTTGTATCCAACTCTCAGCGACCCCATGGACTGCAGCCTACCAGGCTCCTCCGTCCATGGGATTTTCCAGGCAAGAGTACTGGAGTGGGGTGCCATTGCCTTCTCCGACATAAGTACTATTCCCCAGTTAATAAATTATTCTGAAACTAAACACATTCTGCGATTCAGTAAATAAATACATTGTAGATAACAAAATGCAGGTATCTATTTTACTGTTGGAGAAAGGATTTACAAATAATGAAAGAGGGAAGGCTAGAATGAGTCCTGAACTGTTGGACTGGAATTGAAGATATCAGTATGAAATTGTGATTTTTAATCTGTTCAGAGACAGAGAATGTTTTCTTGCTCTGTCCACTTAAAGGAATAACATCACAGAACTAATGAAGGCACTTAGTACCCAGATCTTGATTTCTAAAGATATCAATAAAATGAATCAGGACTCCTTGGAGAAATAACTGAGTCAAGTGCTGGAGCGGAGAAAGTTCAACATGGGTCTGAATATCTCACAGAACCAGAAAGGATGCTGCTGCTGCTGCTAAGTCGCTTCAGTCGTGTCCGACCCTGTGTGACCCCACTGACAGCAGCCCACTAGGCTCCTCCATCCCTGGGATTCACCAGGCAAGAATACTGGAGTGGGTTGCCATTTCCTTCTCCAATGCATGAAAGGGAAAACTGAAAGTGAAGTCACTTAGTCGTGCCCGACTCATAGTGACCCCATGGACTGCAGCCCACCAAGCTCCTCCATCCATGGGATTTTCCAGGCAAGAGTACTGGAGTGGGGTGCCATTGCCTTCTCCGCCAGAAAGTATGAAAGTGTTCAAATAAGTAATGTTGATATATTAGTCCCCACATATACACAAATGTCACAAACCTAAATGAAATTAAAAAGGCAGAAAATACCTGAAATTAAAAAAAAATAAAAACCACTGGTGGCAAAAGAGTGTGAAGAAAAAATGTACCTGAAATATTAAAATTACTTAATTAATTGATTTAAATTATTGTTAAAATAATTAAATCAATAATTTGATTATTAATTATTAAAATAATTCAATTAAATAATTAATTCATTATTAATTAACTAAAATGATTAATTCATTTAACTCTTATTTTTTATTTTACTTTGTCTGGGTATCCAACTCCCCATTCGCTTTTGAAAAGTATTTAGAAACACAGGATCAGCAATTATTTTACATCATGTGCTCTAATACCTAAGTGGGAAAAAGAAAACACTTCATTTGCTTAATTATTTAAATACAACTTCTCTTTGCCTATTATTGCTGTTACAAACAAAGATTAAATACCTCATGTTTAGTCACTCAGTCATGTTGGACTCTTCATGACCCCATGGACTGTAGCCCACCAGGTTCCTCTTGTCCGTGGGGATTCTCCAGGCAAGAATACTGGAGTGGGTTGCCATGCCCTCCTCAAGGGGATCTTCCCAACCCACAGATCGAACTCAGGTTTCCCGCATTGCAGGCAGATTCTTTACTATCTGAGCCACCAGGGAAGCCTGAGAATCTGCAGTAGGTTGCCACGCCCTCCTCTTAAGAGATCTTCCCAATCCAGGAATTGAGCCAGGGTCTCCTGCACTGCAGGCGGATTCGTTACCAGTTGAGCTATCAGGGACTACTTCAATGCTATTCTTAAGAATAATTTCCAGCACTAAGAAGGAAAAGTCACTTATATGTCTCATGACCTTATAATAGTGGTTGGTAAACTATAGACAATATTTCTTTGCCCTCCATGGGTTATCCTGGAAACAGAAAAGGGAAAAATGTAATTCTAGTTGCCAATATCAACTTCACATGAATGCTTTTATTTCACATGAAAGTTGACCATTCTTCAGAGAGTTGCATTAGCACATATTTATGCTAATGGTAAGTGTTCTGACAATAACTCAGGTGCTACCTGGGGCAGCTCTTTAAAGTTGCTTTGAATGCTATTTAGATCTTCTATTTTTATTTATTTTCCACTTGTTTTTGATGTCTGTCCACTGGTGAATCCAAGATATCTGAGGACACATTATTTATCTTACAGTTCTCTTCCTTATACCTCCTATAGCATGTATCACAGTATTTGCTTGAGGAAGGAGACAAGGTTTGAGGAAGACAGTGCAGTTTTGACACATGCTTTCTTTACAGAAGATAAATCAATATTACATACTATGAATAGAAAGGACACCAATTAATCAGAAAAAATGCCTTTAATCATCTTCAAACTGTCCGTTAGAAAAATGTAAATACAAATGAGAATTTGAAAGTAATAAATATCTTTAGTCAAGTTAAATTAAACTAAACAACTTTTTAAATGGCCAAACGTTCTTTTAGGAAAAAAAGTATAGGAAATAGGAACATAAGTATCTACTTGTTTCATCCGTACAATAATCTTATAATGTAGGAATTATTACTCCCATTTGACAGGTGAGGAAATGGAGGCCCAGAGTCATTTGCTCTGAGCAATTCACACACAACCATGCAACTAGTAATTAGCAGAACTAGAATTCACAATTCACTTTGATATGAAAGTAAATAATCTATTATCCACAATAAGAAATATCTCTAATAAAATCTAAAAAGGATAAAATAAAAAATAGTCAAATGAAGTTTTAGTTGTATTAAAACTAAAGCAGAACGTAAGAGGCAAAAATAATCTTAGATAAAAATCAACTCAAATAGCACTAGACTCGGAGACCTGGGTTCTAGATCTTTTTCTCGCTTTATGCCTTTTAATTCTAATACCTAGCTCAACAAAACCAGTCTTTAAATATTCATTGCCTCACCCACTGACTAAAAGGTACAAATAGAACACTTAAAATCAATCACCAAACTACATTATAATAAAGTTTCAATTAACCTGAATAATTAGGAGATTGTTCATTTTAATATAACCTTTAGCTAACTAACAAGGAATGAGAAAAACATTTTTGCAGATTCAAGGTTGCCATTGGAAACCTTTCCAAATCTACTTTGCTAAGCAGAGCAAATTTTATTGTATAGAAGCAGCACTTGCTACAATGTATATCCCTAAGTTCCCCCACAAAAGAGTCTTATTTGGTATGTCTGTCTAGAGTGATTCTTAATCAAATCTTAAGATGAAACTAAGAAATGTTAAGTAAAGGATATAAAACATAATAAAACCTTTTTTAATTGCAAGGCTCAACCATCATTCTGACCACTAATCGCTTTTCCCAAATCTCAAAATAGATGTTGAAGGCACAGAGTCCGGAACAAGAACCTAGAAGCACAAAATCTGGGCTTTTACCTTTGTCTTCTAAGGAAACTATATTTAAAAACTTAAAACTGAGGTTAAGGAGACGCCTAAGATGGCGGAGGAATAGGACGGGGAGGCCACTTTCTCCCCCACAAATTCATCAAAAGAACATCTCAACAATGAGTAAAATCTACAGGGCAACTTCTGAATACTGACAGAGGACATCAGGCATCCAGAAAAGCAGAACATTGTCTTCAAAAACAGGTAGGAAAAATACAAAAGATGAAAAAAGAAACAAAGGAGGTAGGGAGGGAGCTCCGTCCCGGGAAGGGAGTCTTGTCCTGGGAAGAGATTTTAAAAAGAGAGAAGTTTCCAAATGCCAGGAAACACTCTCACTGCCGAATCTGTGGTGAGTCTTGGAAGCACAGAGGGCAACATAACAGGGAAGAAAAACAAATGGGTGATTAAGACCAACAGATTACGAGCCCAACGGTAACTCCCCCAGCGGAGAAGCAGAGCAGATGCCTTCATCCGCCACTAGCAAGTGGAGGCTGAGCAAGGAGGTGCGCGAGAGACAGGTGGCAGCGCTTCTTAATCGGCCAGAACGCCCGCGCTTAACCAGAGCGAACTAACTCAGGCTAGCACACCAGACTGTGGGACAGTTACCACGTGAAAAGCTCAAACATAAGACACTGCCAGGACTGCACACAGAACAAAGGACAGATCAGAAATAGCCAGCTGCAGACCATCCCCTGCCGGCGACAGGCAGCCAGAGCCGTAAGGGCTGGAACGTGGCAATCGCAGCCCCGGAGAGACTTTACTGACCAAACTGCAAGCAGGCTTCTTTGCTAACTAAGACTTCTTGGGGTGCTGGACAGTCACAGTCTGCCTGAAAAAAGGTGCCAGGGGTACACCCAGAAAACTGAGCAACAGGAAAAGGCAATAAGCTGCGCAACTGCACTCACCAAACACCTGAGCNAAATAAAAAAATTTTTTAAAAACTGAGGTTAATTGCCATCTAGTAAATTGAAGTTTTGAAATTTTATTAGATTTATGTGACATGGAATACAAAATGATATTTAGGATTATTAAAAACAATGTTCATAATACATCATACCTGAGGAATTAAGAATGTGCCAATGCCATGTAAAGGGTGAGCCCCGGATCAACTACTTCACAACTTCCTGTTTCAGTAGGTCATAGTCTTAGCATATTCATGGTCACAACACAAAGTGCATAGTCAATAGCTATAGGTTGCTAATGGATATATTAGTAATTAGTTTATAAGTAGCAGAATTTAAAATATATGTTAAACAGCTGGTACCAGAATTCTTCTTAAAGAAAGAAAGAATAATCTTTCTTTAGGAAAATGTCCTGATGAGCCACTTGGATTGGAAAATATAGATCAGGAAAAAAAAAAAAAAAGAAGAACAAAGGGAGGATTAAATTGCTGTGGATGAAAAATATAAGGCATTTGGGGAAGGAGGTCTTCCTTGAGAGTGTAGGAAGAATGGCGAAAAATAAAGGTAAGCAGTATGGCAGGAGCCTCGAGTATAAGTTATGAGAAATAGCTGAAGTTTGTCATTTTCTTTAAGCCAACAATGTTCAATGAAATTTAAAATGATCTGTTTGGCTAAGATATAAACTTTTTCTCTCTCTCCAAATATTCACTATTCTCTCAACTTATATTTTTCATTTCAATCCCTTCTGAATTGTCTATTTTTAATATATATATATATTCATAAAAATGAAATATTAACATACTAAGCACTTTGCTATTTCATTTAATCTCCAGACAATTCTATAGAGTAGGTACTATCATTAAATCCATTTTATGGTGAGAAAGCTGGGTTCTAAAAGGCTAAACAACTTACTCAAGATCATGAAGTTACTAAATGATGAACTGGGATTCAAACCTTTACTAGATCAAACTTAAGTCCACAGCTAAATAAGTACATAGGGTTTCCCACGTGGCTCAGTGGTAAAGAATCCACCTGCCAAGCAGGAGACATGGGTTCAGTCCCTGGGCCAGGGAGATCCCTTGGAAAAGAAATAGCAACCCACTCCAGTATTCTTGCCTAGGAAATCCCATGGACAGAGGAGCCTGGTGGACTACAGTCTATAGGGTCGCAAAGAGTTGGACACGACTTAGTGACTAAACAGCAACAACAAATAGAAACATATATACATTTACACATATATACACACATACATAAAATAAAAAGATATCCTGGTATCCACCTTAAGCAAATACATTTTTATAAAATAGGAATATTCAAAATATTAGTAACATACAAATTATTAGCAATAATGCTATATTACTATTTTTTTCAAAATATTTCAAAATCACTAAAAATATACAAATTCCAGCTATTGAATTCTGACTATTCAGCATTTCTACTTTATTCTTTTATCATATAATCATCTTTGAAAAGTTAATCACTAATTAAATATTTGATAATATTTAATAATCAATAACAAATAACTACTTAGTTAAATACTAATTATAGAGTATAATCTGTACAGCATATTAAAAAGCAGAGACATTACTTTGCCGGCTAAGGTCCGTCTAGTCAAGGCTATGGTGATCATGTACGGATGTGAGAGTTGGACTATAAACAAAGCTGAGCACTGAAGAATTGATGCTTTTGAACTGTGGTGTTGGAGAAGACTCTTGAGAGTCCCTTGGACTGCAAGGAGATCCAACCAGTCCATCCTAAAGGAGATCAATCCTGGGTGTTCATTGGAAGGACTGGTGCTGAAGCTGAAATTCCAATACTTTGGCCACCTGATGCGAAGAGCTGACTCATTTGAAAACACCCTGATGCTGGGAAAGATTGAGGGAAGGAGGAGAAGGGGAGACAGAAGATGAGATGGCTGGGTGGTATCACCAACTCAATGGACATGAGCTTGAGTGAACTCCAGGAGTTGGTGATGGACAGGGAGGCCTGGCATGCTGCAGTTCATGGGGTCACGAAGAGTTGGACACGACTGAGTGAATGAACTGAACTGAACTGAACCTGTACAGTGATTTTAAAATATACCTAGATTTTTTTTGACACTCCTCCCTCCAAAAAGTGGATCCTAAATCCCCTTCCCTTAAGTGTGGGCCAGACTCAGTGACTCACTTTTAATAGTATGTGGCAAAAGTGATGGCAAGTGACTAGGTCATTAAAGTCTGTAACTTCCTCGTTGCTCTCCAACTTGGATCACTTGCTCTGGGGAAATCCTGCTACCATGACACAAGGACACTCAAGCAGCCCTAAGATGAGACACAGATACCAAGGAACTGAGTCCTCCTGCCAACAACCAGTGAGGAATGGAGCCCCCTAATCAACAGTTAAGTGAGTGAGCCACATAAGAAGTGGACCCTCCAGCACCCATAGAGCCTTTGGAGGACAGCAGCCCTGACTGATGTCTTGACTGCAACCCTATGACAGACCCCAAGTGAGAACCAGCTTGAACCAACTCCCAAGACCTGGGCCCACAGAAACTGTGTAGAATAATAAACCTTTAAGTCATCATGAGAAACACTGGGCTGGAAGAAGCACATGCTGGAATCAAGATTGCCGGGAAAAATATCAATAACCTCAGATATGCAAATGACACCATCCTTATGGCAGAAAGTGAAGAAGAACTAAAAAGCCTCTTGATGAAAGTGAAAGAGGAGAGTGAAAAAGTTGGCTTAAAGCTCAATATTCAGAAAATGAAAATCATGGCATCCGGTCCCATCACTTCATGGGAAATAGACTGGGAAACAGTGTAAACAGTGTCAGACTTTATTTTTTTGGGCTCCAAAATCACCGCAGATGGTGATTGTAGCCATGAAATTAAAAGACGCTTACTCCTTGGAAGAAAAGTTGTGACCAACCTAGATAGCATTTGAAAAGCAGAGACATTACTTTGCCAACAAAGGTCCGTCTGGTCAAGGCTATGATTTTTCCAGTGGTCATGTATGGATGTGAGCATTGAACTGTGAAGAAAGCTAAGTGCCGAAGAATTGATGCTTTTGAACTGTGATGTTGGAGCAGACTCTTGAGAGTCCCTTGGACTGCAAGGAGATCCAACCAGTCCATTCTGAAGGAGATCAGCCCTGGGATTTCTTTGGAAGGAATGATGCTGAAGCTGAAACTCCAGTACTTTGGCCATCTCATGCGAAGAGTTGACTCATTGGAAAAGACTCTGATGCTGGGAAGGATTGGGGTCAGGAGGAGAAGGGGATGACCGAGGATGAGATGGCTGGATAGCATTACTGACTCGATGAATGTGAGTCTGAGTGAACTCTGGGAGTTGCTGATGGACAGAGAGGCCTGGCGTGCTGCAATTCATGGGGTCGCAAAGAGTAAGCCACGACTGAGCGACTGAACTGAACTGAACTAAAGTCATCTAAGTTTGGAATGATTTGTTATACTAGTGATAGTTAACTAATACACTTACTGTGTCAGTAATTCCCAAAGTGTGATTCCAGGACCAGCAGGATCAGCCTCTTCTGGGTACTTGATAGAAGTGCAGATTCTCAGGCTCTACCCACGATGTACTGAATCAGGAACTCTCAAGATGCCGGGCAGCAATTTGTGTTTTAACAAGCCCCCTGGGTGATTCTGAGCTTCCCGGGTGGTGCGAGTGTTAAAGAACCTGACTGCCAATGCGGATGACATAGAGACATGGGTTCGATCCCTACGTGGGGGAAATCTCAGGAGAGGTGGGTGCCATCACAACCCACTCCAGTATTCTTGCCTGGAGAATCTCCATGGACAGAGGAGCCTGGGGGGCTACATGCATAGGGTTGCAAAGAGTCAGACATGGCTGAAGCCACTTAGCATGCACACACACACTAGGTGATTTTAATATACAGTAAAATTTGGGAAGCTCTATGCTAAGCCCTCAATAATTTAGCTAACAGTAACAAACCTCAAATCTCCTTAATAACAGACCTCACTCTCCACCTCCAGAAAAACTTGTATTTATTCTTGGAATATGGTATAATCTTTCAGCATCTGATTGCAAACAAGCTTCATTCTCATGACAAAATGTCAGCTAGGAAAGGGCAGAGAATCCTCCTATCTCCGCATTGTGCCTGGCATACAATCAATGTTAAATAAATATTACTTGACATGAATAACTGAATACACAACTATTGTTTAGTGAAGATTAAAATGAAGTCTTTCTTTTTTTTCTTTTCCATCTATCATCACTTGAACTCTTAAATTGACTTCAGCCAAGATCATGTTTGTTATGGTATCCATGGAAATAAGATGTTCCTAGTATATTAAAGTAGAGATTAAAATGACTAAGCCTGACTTCACAACAGACACTCACTCTGGTGGCTTATGGAGTTGTCAAAAACAAAATGAAATTCATCAATTATCAGTAATGCACAATATGTCCCCCCAGTCCTTATTAGGGATCTTATTAGATGTTTGAACACCAAAACAGAGCTTGAAGAACCTGGCAAATGCTAACAACTGCCTGACATTTGTTCTTATCATTCCTTTCTAAAACATGTATTATTAGAATATAACTCCAACTAACTATAGGAGTGTTTAAAAACTAACAGGTAGTGATATGAAGTCTTCCAAATCAGCCAACTTGCTGAGTTTATAACATTAATTCTATAACATCTTTAATTAATCAAATGACAAAATCTCTATCCATATAATTTGGAGTTACAAGGTGGAACAAGTTTTTTTCCTAGTGGACATATCAGAGCCTTTGGCATACACTAATGTGAAAATATGGACACTTTTAAAGGAGCAGCTTGTAAAACTAACACTTTAGTAAACACCACCCTATTGCAAACCTTCAACAATTTCTTTACTTTGTATTTGTAATTTTAACTTTTAAGTAAATTGTTTGATTTATAAACTGTATCTCTCCTTTCTCTGTGTGTACGTGTGTACGTATGACGTGTGTTAGTCGCTCAGTCTGTCCAACTCTTTGCTATCCCATGAACTGTAGCACGCCAGGCTCTCCTATCCCTGGAATTCTCCAGGCAAGAATACTGTTGAGTAGCCATTCCCTTTGCCAGGGGATCTTCCCAAACCAGCAATAGAACCTAGGTCTCCTGCATTCCAGGTGGATCTCTGAGCCACCAGGGAAGCCTCTAGTGATGTTTAAATCATTTAAATCATTACTTCCCATGTTTCCTATAGACTTAACTCCATACCCATTCCTATGTCCAAAAATACTATTATATATTCATTGATATTATTATTATATACAAAGTAATTCTTTTAGTATAAAGTACAACTTTGTTGTTAAAATGATATACCCAAAATCATATCAATATTTTCCCCTTGTTATTAATTTAAATAAAAACCATATAGAAATATTTTAACAGTTATAACAGTTCAAGGGAACAAGTTTTTAAACTGTGATAGTCAAACCTTTTAAGAGTATAATAATAATCTATATAATTGTACTGATAATACTCTTAAGGCAATGATTTCCAACTACACTGTGTTCCAACTGTTATCTGTAGTATATACATTCTAGGTTGTCATCCTCATTCTGAGAACAAATATTCCACCCCATTCAGAAATGGGCTCTAGTGCACATGTATTCTGGTGCCATAGATGAGAATTAGTTGGGCCAGATTTGGATACTAGACTAATATGTCCAGTCATATTCTCTTTCCAGGAAATTGTATTTAGGAATAAGAAATTCTAGTTTGTCTCTACTAGGGTTAAAAAACTGAGTCCATATAAATTTTGGAACTTTGGGGATGACTCTATAGATAGAAAAGAAAAATCATTCTGCAAAGAAAACCAATAAAACATACACAACAAAGAAAGTATATATGACCTTAGAAAGGTACTTCCTAAGTATCTATTTGTGAAAGCATGGTATGTGTTTATAATGGATGCTTTATCATCACTACGAACAAAGCTAGTGGAGGTGATGGAATTCCCGTTGAGCTGTTTCAAATCCTGAAAGATGATGCTGTGAAAGTGCTGCACTCAATTTGCCAGCAAATCTGGAAAACTCAGCAGTGGCCACAGGACTGGAAAAGGTCAGTTTTCATCCCAATTCCAAAGAAAGGCAATGCCAAAGAATGCTCCAACTACTGAACAATTGCACTCATCTCACATGCTAGTAAAGTAATGCTCAAAATTCTCCAAGCCAGACTTCAGCAATATGTGAACCGTGAACTCCCTGATGTTCAAGCTGGTTTTAGAAAAGGCAGAGGAACCAGAGATCAAATTGCCAACATCCGCTGGATCATGGAAAAAGCAAGAGAGTTCCAGAAAAACATCTATTTCTGCTTTATTG
>SJXQ01005951.1:103514-173151 GCA_006408695.1 Aepyceros melampus | reverse complement strand
GAAGAATTGATGCTTTTGAACTGTGGTGTTGGAGAAGACTCTTGAGAGTCCCTTGGACTGCAAGGAGATCCAACCAGTCCATTCTGAAGGAGATCAACCCTGGGATTTCTTTGGAAGGAATGATGCTAAAACTGAAGCTCCAGTACTTTGGGCACCTTATGCGAAGAGTTGACTCATTGGAAAAGACCCTGATGCTGGGAGGGATTGGGGGCAGGAGGAGAAAGGGACGACCGAGGATGAGATGGCTGGATGGCATCACAGACTCAATGGACGTGAGTCTGAGTGAACTCCGGGAGTTGGTGATTGACAGGGAGGCCTGGCGTACTGCGATTCATGGGGTCGCAAAGAGTTGGACACGACTGCGCGACTGAACTGAACTGAGCAGAGAAGTCCCTTCAAGTTTGTCACTGAAATGGTTATAAAGAAGTAGGTAAGTTGTGAGTCACAAAATCATACTTAAGAAACTTCTGGTTTAACATAAATAAAAAAATAAGGAAACAAAAGCATTAAGAATTCTCCATTCTCCAAGGTCAAGTTTCAAAGATCCTTTACCCACATCCAAAGCAGTAGCCCTACTTTTACAAATGGCTTTGTGGCTGAGCCACGTAAGAACTCAGGCTGCTCGGTTTCTCTATAGGCAGATTCCTTTATAGGTAATGGGGCCTTGCAAGGAAAAGCTTACTTCTGTGTGCTTTTCCTTTGCTCTCACACTACTACCACATTCACAGCATTTCTGACACCAGATGCATGGGGCTTTGTCTCACACCAAACAATTCTTTGTGACACCAGCCAGGTGTCCTGCAAGTCAGTTATGACACTAACCAGAGTTAGTAAAGACCCCACAGGTTAAGGACTCAGTCCTACAACTCTGTTCCCAACTTTAGATGTCAATTATAAGCAGTAGAACCTTTGGTTACACACAACTTCTGTCCAACATAGTATAAATTGGGGGTTCCCAGAACCCCCTTCCTTGGGTTCGATCATTTGCTGAAACAGCTCACAGAACTCAGGGTAACGTTTCCTTACATCTACCAGATTGTGATAAAGGATAAGATAAAGGATACATATGAAGAGTCAGATGAAGTGATACATGGAGCGAGATCTGGGAGGAACTTCACACAGGGACATCAGTCTCCACGGAGTTGAGATGTACCACTTCCAGGTACTTAGATGTATTTGCCAACCAAGAATCTCCCTAAATCCTGTACTGTGGGGGCTTTATTGGAATTTCACCAGGTAGGCACAATGGAATATTAATTCTCTCTTGTTTCTGGAGAATGGAGATTAGGGCCAAGTTTCAAGCTTTTAATTATGGCTTAGTCTTCCTAGTGATTGACTCCCACCCAGGAGTCCACTTAGAGACACCTCATTAGAACAAAACACATTCCTATCACCCAGGAATTTCAAGGCAATTCCAAGGAGCTAAGGGTAGGGTACTCTTTTCACTCAGGAAATCACAATGGTCTTGGGAGCTCTGTCAGGAACCACACTTTTTTTAAGTTTCACAACCCCACAGGTGGAACCGTTTCCACCATAACTACCATGAACTTCCACCATGAACTACCTGTGACTGACATGACCTGTTGAGAAAGCTAAAGGTAAAACTTTATTAACCAAAACATATAATGTAGCTCACCTAACTTCAGAGGGAGTGGAAAGTTCACTCATTTCAAACTCCTAAAAGTAGAATATAATTACTCATCACATTAAGACATAGTTTGCATTTGAACACCTGACAATTCTCA
This sequence comes from Aepyceros melampus, assembly GCA_006408695.1. NCBI lineage: Eukaryota > Metazoa > Chordata > Mammalia > Artiodactyla > Bovidae > Aepyceros > Aepyceros melampus. The sequence goes on along the minus strand of SJXQ01005951.1, from coordinate 171,406 downwards.
TGTCTGGATAATAAGTAGAAAATACTCCTGCTCACCTCCATACTCTCAAGTGAGACTTCAAATCTGACCTAAACATTTCAGTTCATACACAGCACCTCAACACTTCTGAGCTAGCTTCTTATGATATAGGTGAATTCACTAAGGGATTCTGGCACAGACACTAGCAACCTTCCAGAAATAAGAGGAAGATGATTTGTGTAAGCAAAAGAAATAATGAGGCCTTGCTTTTCACATATACCTGCTACTCCTAAAGTCTATCAGTTTTGCATCTTTAGATTAAAAGGACCTTAAAATTATTTTAAATTTAGAAAGCAAATGTAAGCTCAGAAATTCCAGACAGAATAGGAAAGAATCAAGACAATTAAAAGTCTTGAAAGTCTTAAAATTAAATTAAATTAAATTAAATTCCAGACAGAATAGGAAAGAATCAAGACAATTAAAAGTCTTAAAAGTCATTTTCACTACCCAGAGATATCTATTTCTTATTATAGAGGACTTCAAAACATATTCAAAAGTATCTAAGCATTTGATACATTATATATTGTTGGGCATTTAAGGAGATTATAGTTTTCTGCACTATAAATAATGATGCAATAGGGATTTGTATTCATCAATCTTTGTGCAAATCTCTAAGTATCAGATTAGATTAATAAAATATAAAAATTAAATTTAAAGGTGTAGGCTTTCTTTAAGTTCTTAACACATATTGCTCAACTGTAAAATCCATGAGGTCAGGAACTTTGTCACATTTGCTCCTGCATTTGTCTACGCTAAGTAGCTTCAGTTGTGTCTGACTCTTGCATCCCCATGGACTGTAGCCCACCAGGCTCCTCTGTCCATGGGATTCTTCAGGCAAGAATACTAGAGTGGGTTGACATGTTCTCCTCCAGGGGATCTTCCAGACCCAGGGATCTAACCGGCATCTCTTATGTCTCCAGCATTAGCAGATGGGTTCTTTATCACTAGTGCCATCTGGAAAGCTATTTGCATCTCCTGGAGCAGTAGAAAAGTGACTGGAACATAGGAGACCTTCACTAAGAATGTGCTAAATGAATGAATGAATATATTGCAAAGAAACCTTCCAAAGTAAACTGTACTTTCAAATATAATTCTTCCCTCAGAAAGTTAAGTCCATCACTTGTTACCATCCTGGTCTGATTCATTATTTAGCTCATTATTTCCTTCGTAATACTCCCTAAAGGAAAATGTACATTTCATGAGAGCTATTTTTTAGGAAGTAGTAAAAAAGAGAAAGATACAAATTTACTTTTACCTCTAATTCCCTCCCCTACATTTATCTGGGACCTTAGGATTCAACAATTTTTTGATAATTTTGCAGCAAAAAAAGAAAAACCCTCCATAGGCTGAAAATACTTATATTTTTCTAAACCCCAGACAGGTGATAGATGCTCATAGGTAAATGAATATAGGTGTTATAAATTACTGCAGTGTGTGTGTGTCCGCATGTGTGCATGTGTGCCCACTAAAGGATACAATAATACAAATTACATTTTGACTCAGATTTAAAATTGTTTAAAAAGATTGTTCATATTTTTCAAATTAATCCACATCCAAAATGCATATATTGCTTTCATTTCTACACAGTACTATGATCCCAGACCAGCCTTTGACAAATTCTTTAGCTTGCCTGACTCACCTTTCTCTAATAAAACAAAGTATACATGGAGTAGTTCAGTATAGAGCATCTATATCTCAATTTCTAAATTAAGACCTTTCACAGAGCTTTTAATAATACAGTTCCACGTTCCTGGAATTACACAGTTAAAAATCATTCTTTCTATGCCTTTCAACAAACTTCATTTCTCTCCTCTGTGTGCATGTAAATTCTATTAATGCTAATGGAGGCAACACACATGCATACAGAGTGGAATATATCTCTAAATCACACTTTAATCTTTAGCTACAATTCTGGCGCCTGTTCAAATGATACATGTGCCTCAAATACACACTGTATGTCTGTTGTTTCCTGTCTGGATATTAAAATTTATTCATGTATTTTTAGTAGCTATTACAACATTTTGGCCAACAAATTTTCTTCTTATTATTATACATGTGTTGAGTTTTAACTGGGTGCTAGATGCAACTGTAAACATTCCTGATTTATTATAATATAATTAGAATGTAAATTCAATTCCTGACCAGGTTATATTTGTTTTAAAAAATGGGAATTTTCTGTTGTTTTCCACCTGGTTAAACATATGTAGTAAAGAGAAAACATAATCCAAACAAAATAAATATAAGTAACCTAGTTGCTTGTTTCTGTACTGAATCATGGTTATCCCTACATAATTTTAAAAAATTTAATGCATGCATTTAAAACCTAGTTAAAAGATATTATATTAAGTTTACTAAAAATACCAAAATTATTATATTAACCATACTTTTTGAAGAAAGTGGCTAGCTAAATAATTTTGCATTATTTTTACATAATCTTAATTGATGTTCTGTAAAACCACATAGCCATTTCTCAACAGAGCCCTATGCATCTCTGTATTTAAATTTTTTTCTTTACTTTTCCACTTTTTATGATGTTGCCCAAAAGGTTAAAAAAAATGATCCTGAAATATGTAAAACAGAACATAGTCAAAATTTAATAATTTGAAGTGAAGAAAAATGGTAAAATTTCTCTACAATTGATCTTTTCTTATTCTGAAGTCCTATACTGGTAGGAAAAATATTCCCAATTTAAACATAATCCAGTTTATTTGCATTTTCAAATGTGAATATTCAGTCAGTGCAAAGTTCAAAATCTCTGTCAGATCTGTTTTTCTTCCAACTTTCCCTTTCCTTTCCAGAAACAGTAGAGGGAGTATGAAGGCTTCACATGCCTAGATGATGTAGGAAAGCTCTCCTGTGATCCATGCAGTTTTGTCAATTCTTTTGGTTGCTGCCTAAACAGTCTTGGCCTTCAACCGGTCTTCAGGCATAAAATCTACCTTCTGGAAGAATTTCAAATTATATGGTACTCACTTGTCTGGAGAATCCCAGGCACAGAGGAGCCTGTTGGGTGCCGTCTACAGGGTCACACAGAGTTGGACACAACTGACACGACTTAGCAGCAGCAGCACATGCCGTCTCAGACACTTAACTTAGCCCCATCCTTCAGGCATTTAATCTTTTAAAAAGAGGCATGTTGAATGTGGCTAAACTCCAATTTCAGCATTTCTCTAAAAACCTTCAGTTCAGTTCAGTCACTCAGTCATTGCCAACATTTGCAACCCAATTGACTGCAGCAGGTCAGGCTTCCCTGTTCATCACTAACTCCTGTAGCTTGCTCAAACTCATCTCCATAGAGTCAGTAATGCCATCCAACTATCTCATCCTTTGTCATCCCCTTCTCCTCCCGCCTTCAATCTTTCCCAGCATCAGGGTCTTTTCCAATAAGTCAGCTCTTCGCATCAGGTGGCCAAAGTATTGGAGTTTCAGCTTCAACATCAGTCCTTGCAATGAATATTCAAGGCTGATTTCCTTTAGGATGCACTGGTTGGATCTCCCTTCAGTCCAAGGGACTCTCAAGAGTATTCTCCAACACCACAGTTCAAAAGCATCAATTCTTTGGTGTTCAGCTTTCTTTATAGTCCAACTCTCACATCCATACATGACTACTGGAAAAACATAGCTTTGACTAGACAGAGCTTTGTCAGCAAAGTAATGTCTCTGCTTTTTAATATGCTGTCTAGGTTTTAATATGCTGTCATAGATTTTCTTCCAAGGAGCGAGTGTCTTTTCATTTCATGGCTACAGTCACCATCTGCAGTGATTTTGGAGCCCAGGAAAATAAAGTCTGTCACTGTTTCCATTGTTTCCCCATCTATCTGACATGAAGTGATGCAACCGAATGCCATGATCTTCATTTTCTGAATGCTGAGTTTTAAGCCAGCTTTTTTACTCTCCTCTTTCACTGTCATCAAGAGGCTCTTTAATTCCTTTTCGATTTCTGGCATAGGGTGCTGTCATCTGCATATATGAGGTTATTGATATTTCTTCTGGCAATCTTGATTCCAGCTAGTGGTTCATCCAGTCCAGCATTTCCTATGATGTACTCTGCACAGAAGTTAAATTAGCAGGGTAACAATATACATCCTTGACATACTCCTTGCCCAGTTTGGAACCAGTCTATTGTTCCATGTCTGGTTCTAACTGTTGTTTCTTGACCTTCAGGTAAGGTGATGAGGTATTCCCATTGCTTGAGGAATTTTCCACAGTTTGTTGTGATCCACACAGTCAAAGGATTTAGCGCAGTAAATGAGACAGAATTTTTCTGAAATTCCCTTGCTTTTTCTATTATCCAACATATGTTGGCAATTTGATTCTGGTTCCTCTGCCTTTTAAAAACCCAGCTTGAACATCTGAAAGTTCTCAGTTCACATACTATTGAAGCCTAACTTGGAGAATTTTGAGCATTACTTTGCTAGTGTGTGAGATGAGTGCAATTGTGCAGTAGTTTGAGCATTCTTTGGCATTGCCTTATGATTGGAATGCAAACTGACCTTTCCAGTCCTGTGGCCACTGCTAAGATTTCCAAATTTGCTGGCATATTGAGTGCAGCACTTTCACAGCATCATCTTTTAAGATTTGAAATAGCTCAGCCAGAATTCTGTCACCTCCACTAGCTTTGTTCATAGTAATGCTTTCTAAGTCCACTTGACTTCACATTCCAGAATGTCTGCTCTAGGTGAGTGGTCACACCATCATGATTATCTGGGTCAAAAGATCTTTTTTGTATAGTTCTTTTGTGTATTCTTGCCACCTCTTCTTAATATCTTCTGCTTCTGTTAGGTCCATACCATTTCTGTCCTTTATTGAGCCCATCTTTGCATGAAGTATTCCCTTGGTATCTCTAATTTTCTTGAAGAGATCTCTAGTCTTTTCCATTTTATTGTTTCACTCTATTCTTTGCATTGATTGCTGAGGAAGGCTTTCTTATCTCTCCTTGCTATTCTTTGGAACTCTGCATTCAAATAGGTATATCTTTCCTTTTCTCCTTTGCTTTTAGCGTCTCTTCTTTTCACAGCTATATGTAAGGCCTCTTCAGAAAACCATTTTGCCTTTTTGCATTTCTTTTTCTTAGGGATGGTCTTGATCCCTGTCCCCTGTAATGTCACAAACCTCTGTCCATAGTTCTTCAGGCACTCTGTCTATCAGATCTAATCCCTTGAATCTATTTGTCACTTCCACTGTATAATCGTAAAGGATTTGATATAGATCATACCTGAATGCTCTAGTGGTTTTCCCTACTTTCTTCAATTTCAGTCTATATTTTGCAATGAGGAGTTTGTGATCTGAGCCACAGTCAGCTCCCAGTCTTGCTTTTGCTGACTGTATAGAGCTTCTGCAGCTTCAGTTGCAAAGAATATAATCAATCTGATTTCAGTATTGACCATCTGGTGATGTCCATGTGTAGAGTCTTCTCTTGTGTTGTTAGAAGAGGGTGTTTGCTGTGACCAGTGTGTTCTCTTTGCAAAATTCTGTTAGCCTTTGCCCTGCTTCATTCTGTACTCCAAGGCCAAACTGCCTGTTAGTCCAGGTATCTCTTGATTTCCTACTTTTGCATTTCAGTCCCCTATGATGAAACGGAAATCTTTTCAGGGTGTTAGTTCTAGAAGGTCTTGTAGGTCATCATAGAACTGTTCAGCTTCTTTGGCATTAGTGGTTGGGGATAGACTTGGATTACTGTGATATTGAATGGTTTGCCTTGGAAACGAACACTGATCATTCTGTCCTTTTTGAGACTGCACCTAAGTATTGCATTTCAAACTCTTTTGTTGATTATGAGGGCTTCTCCATTTCTTCTAAGGGATTCTAGCCCACAGTAGTAGATATAATGGTCATCTGAATTAGATTCGCCTATTCTGGTCCATTATAGTTCACTGATTCCTAAAATGTCGATGTTCACTCTTGTCATCTCCTGTTTAACCACTTCCAATTTGCCTTGATTCACGGACCTAACATTCCAGGTTCCTATGCAATATTGTTCTTTACAGTATTGGACTTTGCTTCCATCACCAGTCACATCCACAACTGGGCATTGTTTTCATTTTGAGTCAGTCTTTTCGTGGTTTCTGGAGCTATTTCTCCACCCTTCTCCTGTAGCATTTCAGGCATCTACCAACTTGGGGCTTTCATCTTTCAGTGTCCTATCTTTTTGCCTTTTCATACAGTTCATGGGGTTCTCAAGGCAAGAATACTGAAGTGGTTTGCCATTCCCTTTGCCAGTGGACCACTTTTTGTCAGAACTCTCCACCACAGCCCATCTATCTTGGGTAGCCCTACATGGCATGGTTCATAGTCTCATTGAGTTAGACAAGGCTCTGATTCAAGTGGTCAGTTTGGTTAGTTTTCTGTAATTGTGGTTTCCATTCTGTCTGTGCTCTGATAGATAAGAGGCTTGGGGAAGCTTCCTGGTGGGAGGGACTGTCAGTGGGGGAATCTGGCTCTGATGGCCAGGGCCACACTCAGTAAATCTTTAATCCAATTTTCTGTTGATGAGTGGGGCTGTATTCCCTCCCTGAGGCAAAACCATGGTGGGGTAATGGCGACCTCCTTCAAAAGGACTTACGCCAAGGCTGTTGTATTCAGTGCCCCGACCCCATGGCAGGCCACTGTTGACCCACCCTTCTGCTGGAGACGCCTGCGCACTCACAGGCAAGTCTGGTTCGGTCTCTGGTGAGGTCGCTGCTCTCTCTCCAGGGTCCTGGGACACACAGTGTTTTGTTCGTGCCCTCCAAGAGTCTGTTCCCCCAGTCCTGTGGAAGTTCTGTAATCAAGTCCCACTGGCCAGTTCTCAGTTCCTTTGCCAAATCCCCAGGTTGGGAAATCTGTTGTGGACCCTAGAACTTTCTTAACAGTGAGAGAATTTCTATGGTATAATTGTTCTGAAGGTTGTGGGTCGTCTAAGAGACTTGAGATGTCCTAAACCAAGTCTTAAGAAACCAAGACTAAGGGTCCTTTTTACTAAGAACCTATGTGCTTCCATCATCCTTAACCTCTGCCTGAAAGGCCCCTCCCCAAGTTTAAACCTCAAGGTGGGGAGCCAGGACTTCCATCACTGACCTTTCACTGCCTTTCTCTCTCTCTCTCTCATTCTCTCAGTGAAAGAATCTTCTACCTTCCCTTCCTATCACACCAGAACTGTGGCTAAAATATATGTTTCTTCTTTCCAATTCCATTGCATTTGCCCTTCTCTTCCCTTGTTCCTTGCTAACATAATCCTGACTTTACTCAGGTATGAGATGTGTTTCAGGGGAGCCTGAGCCCCTTCTCAACTTCAGAGAGCATTCTTTGGATGAAGCAACTATGGTAATTCATTACACTGGCAACCTGAGTAACGACATGTGACACAATTATGATCAAGAGATGTGAGTAGACACAGGCTGGTGCTTCCAGCAAAATGTTCAAATGTGAATGTCCTCTTCTCCCATGTAGCTCTTAGATATTGCTTATGAGGACATAAGGCCTTGAACTGCTGCAGTTGGTTATCGTACACCTACGCAACAGGGCCTAGAGGAGCTATTCCATGTTTGAGGTCAGGAGAGGCGGTGGTGAGGAGATAACCCTCATCCAAGGTAAGAAGCAGCAGCTGCACTTTGCTGGAGCAGCCGTGAACAGAGACCCCACATCCAAGGTAAGAGAAACCCAAGTAAGATAGTAGGTGTTGCAAGAGGGCATCAGAGGGCAGACACACTGAAACCATACTCACAGAAACTAGTCAGTCTGATCATACTAGGACCACGGCCTTGTCTATTAAACTCAATAAAACTAAGCCATGCCCATGGGGCCACCCAGGACAGGTGGGTCATGGTGGAGAATATGGTCCACTGGAGAAGGGAAGAGCAAACCACTTCAGTATTCTTGCCTTGAGAACCCCATGAACAGTATGAAAAGGCAAAATGATAAGATACTGAAAGAGGACCTCCTCAGGTCAGTAGGTGCCCAATATGCTGCTGGAGATCAGTGGAAAAATAACTCCAGAAAGAATGAAGGTATGGAGCCAAAGCAAAAACAGTACCCAGCTGTGGATGTGACTGGTGATAGAAGCAAGGTCCGATGCTGTAAAGAGCAATATTGCACAGGAACCTGGAATGTTGGGACCATGAATCAAGACAAATCGGAAGTGGTCAAACAGGAGATGGCAAGAGTGAATGTCGCATTTGAGGGATCAGTGAACTAAAATGGACTGGAATGGGTGAATTTAACTCAGATGACCATTATGGAATCCCTTAGGAGAAATGGAGTAGCCATTATGATCAACAAAAGAGTCTGAAACGCAGTACTTGGATGCAATCTCAAAACGACAGAATGATCTCTGTTCGTTTCCAAGGCAAACCATTCAATATCACAGTTATCCAAGTCCATGCCCCAACCAGTAATGCTGAAGAAGCTGAAGTTGAACGGTTCTTTGAAGACCTACAAGACCTTTTAGAACTAACACCCAAAAAAGATATCCTTTTCTTTATAGGGGGCTGGAATGCAAAAGTAGGAAGTCAAGAAACACCTGGAGTAACAGGCAAATTTGGCCTTGAAATGTGGAATGAAGCAGAGCAAAGACTAATAGAGTTTTGCCAAGAAAATGCACTGGTCATAGCAAACACCCTCTTCCAACAACACAAGAGAAGACTCCACACATGGACATCACCAGATGGTCAACACCGAATTCAGACTGATTATATTCTTTGCAGCCAAAAATGGAGAAGCTCTATACAGTCAACAAAGACAAGACCGGGAGTGACTGTGGCTCAGATCATGTACTCCTTATTGCCAAATTCAGACTTAAATTAAAGAAATTGGGGAAAACCACTAGACCATTCAGGTATGACCTAAATCAAATCCCTTATGATTATACAGTGGAAGTGAGAAATAGATTTAAGGGACTAGATCTGATAGATAGAGTGCCTGATAAACTATGGATTGAGGTTCGTGACATTGTACAGGAGACAGGGATCAAGACCATCCCCATGGCAAAGAAATGCAAAAAAGCAAAATGGCTGTCTGGGAAGGCCTTACAAATAGCTGTGAAGAGAAGAGAAGTGAAAAGCAAAGGAGAAAAGGAAAGATATAAGCATCTGAATGCAGAGTTCCAAAGAATAGCAAGAAGAGATAAGAAAGCCTTCCTCAGTGATCAATGCAAAGAAATAGAGGAAAAGAACAGAATGGGAAAGACTAGAGATCTCTTCAAGAAAATTAGAGATACCAAGGGAACATTTCATGCAAAGATGGGCTTGATAAAGGATAGAAATGGTAGAGACCTTACAGAAGCAGAAGATATTAAGAAGAAGTGGCAAGAATACACAGAAGAACTATACAAAAAAGATATTCAAGACAAAGATAATCATGATGGTGGGATCACTCACCTAGAGCCAGACATCCTAGACTGTGAAGTCAAGTGGGCCTTAGAAAGCATGACTACAAACAAAGCTAGTGGAGGTGATGGAATTCCAGTTGACCTATTTCAAATCTTGAAAGATGATGCTGTGAAAATCCTGCACTCAATATGCCAGCAAATTTGGAAAACTCAGCAGTGGCCATAGGACTGGAAAATGTCAGTTTTCATTCCAATCCCAAAGAAAGGCAATGCCAAAGAATGTTCAAAAGAGAAAGTGAAGTTGCTCAGTCATGTCTGACTCTTTGTGACCCGTGGACTGTAGCCCACCAAGCTCCTCTGTCCATGGGATTCTCCAAGCAAGAATACTGGGGTGGGTTGCCATTTCCTTCTCTAGGGGATCTTGCCAACTCAGGGATCGAACCCAGGTCTGCTGCATTGCAGGCAGACGCTTTAACCTCTGAGCCACTACTGCACAGTTGCACTCATCTCACAGGAATGTAAAGTAATACTCAAAATTCTCCAAGCCAGGCTTTAGCAATACGTGAACCGTGAACTCCCTGATGTTCAAGCTAGTTTTAGAAAAGACAGAGGAACCAGATGTCAAATTACCAATATCTGCTGGATCATGGAAAAAGCGAGAGAGTTCCAGAAAAACACCTATTTCTACTTTATTGACTATGCCAAAGCCTTTGACTANCTAGTAAAGTAATGCTCAAAATTCTCCAAGCCAGGCTTCAGCAATACGTGAACCGTGAACTCCCTGATGTTCAAGCTGGTTTTAGAAAAGGCAGAGGAAGCAGAGATCAAATTGTCAACATCTGCGGGATCATGAAAAAGCAAGAGAGTTCCAGAAAAACATCTATTTCTGCTTTATTGACTATGCCAAAGCCTTTGACTGTGTGGATCACAATCAACTGTGGAAAATTCTGAAAGAGATGGGAATACCAGACCACCTGACCTGCCTCTTGAGAAACCTGTATGCAGGTCAGGAAGCAACAGTTAGAACTGGACATGGAACAGACTGGTTCCAGATAGGAAAAAGAGTACATCAAGGCTGTATATTGTCATCCTGTTTATATGCAGAGTACATCATGAGAAATGCTGGGCTGGAAGAAGCACAAGCTGGAATCAAGAATGCTGAGAGAAATATAAATAACCTCAGATATGCAGATGACACCACCCTTATGGCAGAAAGTGAAGAGGAATTCAAAAGCCTCTTGATGAAAGTGAAAGAGGAGAGTGAAAAAGTTGGCTTAAAGCTCAACATTCAGAAAACAAAGATCATGGCATCCAGTCCCATCACTTCATGGGAAATAGATGGGGAAACAGTGGCTGACTTTATTTTGGGGGCTCCAAAATCACTGCAGATGGTGATTGCAGCCATGAAATTAAAAGATGCTTGCTCCTTGGAAGAAAAGTTATGGCCAACCTAGATAGTATATTCAAAAGCAGAGACATTACTTTGCTGACTAAGGTCCGTCTAGTCAAGGCTATGGTTTTTCCTACGGTCATGTATGGATGTGAGCATTGGACTGTGAAGAAAGCTGAGTGCCAAAGAATTGATGCTTTTGAACTGTGGTGTTGGAGAAGACTCTTGAGAGTCCCTTGGACTGCAAGGAGATCCAACCAATCCATTCTGAAGGAGATTAGCCCTGGGATTTCTTTGGAAGGAATGGTGCTAAAGCTGAAACTCCAGTACTTTGGCCACCTCATGCAAAGAGTTGACTCACTGGAAAAGACTCGGATGCTGGGAGGGATTGGGGGCAGGAGGAGAAGGGGACGACAGAGGATGAGATGGCTGGATGGCATCACTGACTCGATGGACGTGAGTGTGAGTGAACTCCGGGTGCTGGTGATGGACAGGGAGGCCTGGCATGCCGTGATTCATGGGGTCGCAAAGAGTCGGACATGACTGAGCGACTGAACCAAACTGAAATGAAGACAAGAGTAGCCACCATGCTAAGAATGGCACACAGAATAAGCGCAAAAAAAAATCTGGTCCCTAGTAATATCATTGAGCCATTGTGCTAAACACTCTACCTAGAACTCTTTTTATGTGAGAGAATATTTCCTTATGGTTAAACACTTTTTGCTGGCTATTACTTAGCCAAAAGCTTACTATTGGATTATATCTTCCCCAGGGTAAAAATATCAGAAGGGCCACAGGGTGAGAAATCAGAGACTAGACAAGGAAAACTATAAGGAAATACAGTATAAAAAAATATTACACCCATAACAAATACACTGCTGTCAAATGAGGTGATGTAAAGTGATACAAATACATAGTATCACTTCACAATTCTGAGTGGGCTCAGCTACAAAAGAGTTATTGGTGAATTCAGGTTTCTACCCAGAAGTAATGAGTTCCAATTAGCTACCTGGACACTACTGAGGCTAGATTTAATCTAGTCTGAATTTAAAAAGAGTGCCCAAAGTGTTAACATCCCCTATTTGGTGGCATCTCTGATAGAGACTCAGATGTCTACAGTGCTTGAAAGGGAACTCAAGACAGTTCTTAATGACACAGATTAAAAAAAAAAAAAAAAGACAAGAGATAACGCTGATTTATCAGATGCTGCCTTCCATTTTTTTGTTGTTTGTGCTTTTTTTCAAACTTATAAATACACATAGTTTATGGAATCAACAAGTTCCACAAAGTTTTCATTCAGTTCAGTTCAGTTCAGTTCAGTCACTCAGTCGTGTCCAACTCTTTGCGACCCCATGGACTGCAGAATGCCAGGCCTCCCTGTCCATCACCAACTGCCGGAGTTCACCCAAACTCATGCCCATTGGTCAGTGATGCCATCCAGCCATCTCATCCTCTGTCATCCCCATCTCCTCCTGCCCTCAATCCTTCCCAGCATCAGGGTCTTTTCAAATGAGTCACCTCTTTGCATCGGGTGGCCAAAGTTTTGGAGTTTCAGCTTCAACATCAGTCCTTCCAATGAATATTCAGGACTGATCTTCCTTAGAATGGACTGATTGGATCTCCTTGCAGTCCAACGGACTCTCAAGAGTCTTCTCACCACAGTCAAAAGCATCAATTCTTTGGTGCTCAGCTTTCTTTATAGTCCAACTCTCACATCTATACATGACCACTGGAAAAAACATAGCCTTGACTAGATGGAACTGTGTTGACAAAGTAATGTCTCTGCTTTTTAATATGCTGTCTAGGTTAGTCATAACTTACCTTCCAAAGAGTAAGCATCTTTTAATTTCATGGCTGCAGTCACCATGTGCAGTGATTTTGGAGCCCAAAAAAATAAAGTCAGCCACTCTTTCCACTGTTTCTCCATCTATTTCATTACAGGAAACAAAAAGCAATCTCTCTTCCCTACTATCATATCCTGCTTCCCAGAGGCAACCACATTTAGCCCTTTGAGGTGAACCTTTTGGAATATGATCATTAATTTGCTAGGGCTGCCAAAACAAAATACTATAGATTGTGTCTTAAATAAAAGAAATTTACTTTCTCACAGTTCTAGAGGCTACAAGTCTTAAGAGATCAAAGTGTCAGCAGGTTTGGTTTCTCCTAAGGCATCTCTCCTTGACTTGCCCTTTCTGTGTGCCATCTATGAGGAAGACACACTTGTCCTCACATATCCTTTTCTCTGTGTCCATGCATGCCTGGGGTCTCTCTGTGCATGCCCTAGTGTTTTCTTATAAAGACACCAATCAGATTAGACTGAGACCTACCCTAAAGGCCTTGTTTTAATTTAATTACCTCTTTAAAGGCCCCAGCTTCAAATACTCATTCTAAAGTACTAGAAATTAAGGCTTCCACATATGAATTTGGTGGTGGAGAAGGGCACAATCAATCCATAACAGATAACATAAATTGAAAACATTTACATCACAGTTACTGTAGAATAGTACAGTGGTGGTCTAATCTTACCTATTCATTATCCTCACAGTAACTATGTGTGATGTGTATTATCATTATCTCCTTTTTAAAGATGACTACTAATGTACAGAGAAATCAAGTAACTTGTTTAAGGTCATACTGCTGGAAAGTAGCTATCATTCAAACCTAGACAGTATCAATCCAAAGTTCATGTTTTTAATACTCAAGTATGTTCCATTCTTATAGTGCTACCTCTCTCTACAGAAAATGAGCATTTAGTTCTCCAATCTTATCAAATACAGACACATGAACACAATCTTCCCTCACCCTTTCAATATTATTATTTCATTAATTTTGGTTAGATCAACATTCAGCATTTACCTTTCATGAGTATGTATGTGATTTTATAGTTAGGCAATAAAGACATTATTTCTTTTTCTTTCTTGCATAAAATTTCATTTCCCTGGAGTTAATATTAATAGCAATCTTGTTTTTACATTTTCTTAGTTTTATGTGTAGTTATTGGGTGCACAGTGGGACAACGGTGGCAGAGACAGGGACGGGTGCTGGCCTGCAGACCCAGCATGAGCGAAGTTCCCTGCAGAAAACGTGATGACTCAACATTCAGAAAACTCAGAAAACTAAGATCATGGCATCTGGTCCCATCACTTAATGGGAAATAGATGGGGAAACAGTGGAAACAGTGACAGACCTTATTCTGGGGGGCTCCAAAATCACTGCAGATGGTGACTACAGCCATGAAATTAAAAGACGCTTGCTCCTTGGAAGAAAAGTTATGACCAACCTAGAGACCATATTAAAAGAGCAGAGACATAACTTTGCCAACACAGTCCCATCCAGTCAAGGCTATGGTTTTTCCAGTGGTCATGTATGGATGTGAGAGTTGGACAATAAAGAAAGCTGAGTGCCGAAGAATTGATGCTTTTAAATTGTAGTGTTGGAGAAGACTCTTAAGAGTCCCTTAGATAGCAGGATCTCCAACCAGTCCATCCTAAAGGAAATCAGTCCTGAATACTCATTGGAAAGACTGATGCTGAAGCTGAAACTCCAATACTTTGGCCACCAATGCGAAGAGTTGACTTATTTGAAAAGACCCTGATTCTGGGAAAGAATGAAGGCAGGAGGAGAAGGGGAGGACTGAGGATGAGATGGTTGGATGGCATTATCAACTCAATGGACATGAGTTTGAGTAAACTCCACGAGTTAGTGATGGACAGGGAGGCCTGGTGTGGTGCAGTCCATGGGGTCACAAAGAGTCAGACACGACTGAGTGGCTGAACTGATGTGTAGTTATCAGGGACTTCCCAGGTGGGCACTAGTGGTAAAGAACCTGCCTGCCAATTCAGGAGACATAGAAAGACACACATTTAATTCCTGGGTGGAAAAGATCCCTTGGAGGAGGGCAGGCAACCCACACCAGTATTCTTGCCTGGAGAACCCCTTGGACATAGGAGCCTGGTGGGCTATGGTCTATAGGGTCACAAAGAGTTGGACATGACTGAAGCGACTTAGCACGCACACACATGTGCATCAGTTCGGTTCAGTTCAGTCGCTCAGTCGTGTCCAACTCTTTGCGACCCCATGAATTGCAGCACGCCAGCCCTCCCTGTCCATCACCAACTCCCGGAGCTTACTCAGACTCACATCCATCAAGTCGGTGATGCCATCCAGCCATCGCATCCTTGGTCATCCCCTTCTCCTCCTGCCCCCAATCCCTCCCAGCATCCGAGTCTTTTCCAGTGAGTCACCTCTTCAAATGAGGTGGCCAAAGCACTGGAGTTTCAGCTTTAGCATCATTCCTTCCAAAGAACACCCAGGGCTGATCTCCTTTAGAATGGACTGGTTGGATCTCCTTGTGCATAAGTTACCACTGATTTAACCCCAAACTCTGAAAATTATTAAATCTCTCAATTTTTTATTCACAGTAGGTATTCCAGCGATCTCATCTTGAACAATTTCTGCCAGAGCTTTCAGACTTGCTTGAATCTGGATTGTCACTCTCTAAAGCCTAGGGCACAATTAACATCTTGGTATTTGCTTAACTCACATCGCAGAAATTTTGCTTTGCTTCTTCTTTCTTGGACACTACATCTTTAAGTTTCTTATTATATGTCCTCATTTCAGAGGGTTTTATCTTCCAAGAGCTTCCAAAGAAGACAAATGGGGAGGTAAAATTTTTGAGAACTTGGAGGTCTCCAAATGTCAATCCTATCTCACAAGAGTTTGACTCACTGTGGAATATCTGAGCTTCCCTGGTGGCTCAGACAATAAAGAATTCACCTGCAATGCAGAAGACCCAAGTTTGATCCCTGGGTCAGGAAGATCCCTGGAAGAAGTAAATGGCTTACCCACTCTAGTATTCTTGCCTGGAGAATTCCACGGACAGAGGCTATAGTTGCAGGCAGTTGGATATGACTGAGCAACTTACATTTTTATGGAATATCTGCATCAAAGTCATTTTTCTTCTCCATTTTGAATCTATTGATACACAGTCTTCAAACTTCCAGTGTGCTAAGAAACCATTCTGATTCTTAATATTTTATGACTATCTATTCTCTCCATAAAGTTACAGAATCTTCTTTCTGCATCCCAGTATCCTGAAATTTTGCTGTGAGATGCCCTAACTCACAAGTGGGCTGCTTGGAACTCAACCTGAAAATTCATATCCTTACATTTTGGGAAATGTTATTATTTTATTGGTGGTGATTACTTCCCCCTTATTTTCCCTCATGACAGTCATTTCCTCTGTGGTGTCTTTCTGAAGCTTTTTTTATTCAGATGCCACATATTTAGACTGATCTTAAGAACATCTTTTCTTTCCTCTTTGTCCTTTTGCTCTACTTTCTGAGATTTCCTAAACTATCTTTCAACATATTTATTCAGTTTTTATTTTCATTTCTACCATTATATTTTTAACTTTTAGAAGCTCTTTTATATTCTTTCAATTTTTATTCTTGTGGTGTCTTGCTTTTGCATCATGGATATAGTTATCTTCTCTAATTTATCTAAGTTTATCATTTTTTCTTTCCATTTTTCCCATTTATTTTAGATTCTGTTATAAGTAGGGTTTCCCAATGCTGAGATTTAGGGGCAGGTGGTTAACTGGGGATCTTTAAGGGAGTGAGGAAGGCAAGATTGGACTGACAAGGAAGCTGACCCATGATGCAGTCACCACGGGCATTCTCACAGGGAGTTCTGAAGCTGGAATGCCTGTTTAGAGTTGTTTCCCATTTTTGTCCCCAGACAGGGCACAGGAACCATGTCTTTGTGACACCCTCCATCTCAAACAGACTGGATGTGGGCTGCTCTGAGGAAAGAATGTAACCCTAGGCAAAGTGAAACTAGAAGGTCTTGGTATTCAGTTTGCAAATGCTTAATAATCACTTTGTTTTCAGCAAGTTACTGACAATGCCTCCTGGTACATCTTAATCCAAAGAGTTTTGTGGGGTTTTTTTTTGTTTGTTTGTTTTTTTTAACCCCGTTCAGAAACTAAACCTTAAGATTGGGGAAGGGAATTTGCCTGGCTGTGCAACTGGGAACTTAACTGCTTTAAGAAGCTTTCAACCATTCTTCCTATTTTTAGCCCCACCTTCCGTCTCATTTCCAGAGGTAACTGGAGAAGCCAATTCCTGGACCTTCAGGATATTGTGCAACATGAAAGCTTCTGTTTTTCCCACTGTCAGCAAAGAATCTGGCTCTCTGGGTCTGCTGAGTCAGTCCCATTCATTCATCTGTTTTCCAGCTTCCAGAAATTTGCTATTTCTTCCTCTTCCAGTCTGTCCTTGTGGGTATATGCTTTTTTAAAAATATCCCTTTACTGTCATTTTAGGAAGCAAAAGTTATATGTGTCTACTTAATCTCTTACATATTTTCTCTCTTTCTCAGATACGTATTTTAAAAATAGGTCGTATATTCTCCTGGCTCTGAAGAGTCTTCTTTACCCATCTCTGAGCTACCCACTTAAGTCTTTTGCCTTCAATTCCAAGCAGGAAATCACTTGTATTAGTCCTCTGTGTAGCCTTTATCAGTATAAAAGGAATATGCATATTCTCTTTCCTTTTTAGACAAAAGATAGCTTAAGAGTGTTCTGCACCTTGCAGTTTTCATTTAATATTGCTTAAAGTTCTTTGCCTATCAGTGTAGAGCTTGCTCATTCTTTTCAACAGCTGTGTAATAATCTATTTAACCAACCAACCACCTATCAAAGGGCATTTATTTCCACTTTTTGCTATAATAAACCTATGAATAACCTCAAACATAAATAATGTTGCATGTGCACAAGTATACCCACAGGCTAAATTCTAAGAAACTTGTTGCTGAGTCAAGTAGTGTCTATCATTTACAGTGCTGATAGATATTATCCACAGGTGGTTGTACCAATTTTTAATCTCAGCAGTGGAAGAATGTCTGGTTTATTTATTTATCCCCCCAATATATACACTTTTTAGTGTCTAACAGAGTATATTAAAAAAATAACTAGGTGAAAATGGTATCTCAGGGTACTTTAACTTGGCATTTCTTTCAGTATGGGTAGAACTTTTCCTATATCTGAGTCCCATTTTCATCTCATTTTGCTTGAGTTACATTCAGTCCTTCATGGAGAAAAATCAGATGTGTGTGTGTAAACAGAAATTCAAAGGCATCATTAAAACATTGTTGAGCCAAATGGATTATTATGGTATCAACAAAAAATATCTCTTGCCACATCTACAACACCATGTATTCACATTTTCTAAGGACAAGGGAAATTATCCAAATACTTCATCTAGAGTGAGGCATTCCTCATACAGAAGAACATGTCTAGTCAGAAGACATACTAACTCAAATTATGAGTTCAGTAGCCTTGGTCGAGAAATACGCTTGGAAGATGGTTGGTCCATATCTGGTATACCTTAAAATCAACTGTGGTATTGCAGAGAAAATACTGGGCTTAGAATCAGAAGGCAGAGTACATTACATTAGTCAGGTAAGGTAATCATTCTCAGTCTCAATTTCCTAATCTGCAAAATGGAGACAGTAATGTCTGCCTCACAGAATTTGTAAACTGTTCACCACTGAAACCATTAATTTAAATTATTTCTAATCAATAAATTCAGGAAGGAGGAGTAATGCAAATCAGGTAAAAACACCTTGAATATAAAAACAATTATTTGAACCATAAAAAATTAAGGAATATTAAGAAATATGAGCATAAACAAATAGTACCTGATGCTAAGAAAGCATGTATAATCGGAAGGCACAAAAGAGAATATTCTCACAACTAGAAGTGAGACAAAAGATTTACCAATTTGGTGATTATACAACATACCCATTTCATGATTATAAATATTAGCTTGGTGCAAAAGTAACTTCAGTTTTGCATTCTTGAACTTTGCCATTTGATATTGGAATACATTCTTAAATGTGGTTATGTTATATATCATTTTAATGCACATTTCTTGCTTTATTTTTTTTGCTAATGACTTATTACTTGCTGTCTATTTTATATTTATTTTAGACAACAGAAATTACGTTAGACAAAAAGCAAATCCAAGTGATTTTTTAAATTCAAGTTTAAAATGGGTTGTAAAGCAGCAGAAACAATTCACAACATCAACAATGCATTTGGCCCGGGAACTGCTAACAAATGTATAGTGCAGTGGTGTTTCAGGCAGTTTTGCAAAGATGAGAGCCTTGAAGATAAGCATAGTGGTCAGCCACTGGAAGTTGACAACAACAAACTGAGAGCAATCATCAAAGCTGACCTTCTTACAATTGCACGAGAAACTGCCGAAGAACTCAACATCGACCATTCTATGATCATTCAGCACTTGAAGCAAATTGGAAAAGTGAAAAAGTGAGTGACTCATAAGCTGACCACAAGTCAAAAAACTGTCACTTTTGAAGTGTCATCTTCTTACTCTACACAACAATGAACCATTTCTCGATCGGATTGTAACAAAAAGTGGATTTTATATAATAACCAGTCACAACACACACAGTGGTTGGACTGAGAAGAAGCTCCAATGCACTTCCCAAAGCTAAACTTGCAGCAAAAAAGGTCCTGGTCACTGGACATCTAGTCCAGGCTTTCTGCATCCAGTGAAAACATTACATCTGAGAAGTATGCTCGCTCAGCAAAGCAAAAATTGCAATGCCTGTACCCGGCATCAGCCAACAGAATAAGCCCACTTCTTTTCCACAACACCTGACTGCACGTAGCACAACCAGCACTTCAAAAGTTGAACAAATCTGGCTAGAGTTCTGCCTCATCCACCATATCCACTGACCTTTCACCAACCAACTACCACTTCTTCAAGCATCTCAACAACTTTTGGCAGTGATAACGCTTCCACAACCAACAGGAGGCGTAAAATACTTTCCAAGCATTCACTGAATCCCAAAGCACTGATTTTTACACTACAGAAGTAAACAAACATTTCTCATTAGCAAAATGTGTTGATTGTAATGGTTCCTATTTTGATTAATAAAAATGTAAAAATCATCCTAGTTATAATGATTTAAAATTCATGGGTCTGAAACTGCCATTACTTTTGTACCAACCTAATATTATAGTATAAGCTAAAATGCTTCATAAGAATTATAAGCCTTTACATCACAGACAAAAGCCAGTAGAGTAGCGAAAAATATATACTGAATTGGCAAAATTTAGAAACATGTTTTGTGAAAAAGGTTCTTCTATGTAGGTCATTATATACAAATTTTAAATACAAGTTATTCACATGACAACTTATATTTTCACTTTATAATTATTTTCTAAAAAAGTTTGTTAAATCAAACACACACCATCTTATTTCTCTACTTTTATATATTACTTTTTAGATATAATGTAAAAATAAAATTATAACACAAGAAATATTTATGATGAATATAAAAGCACTATTTCAAATGTGTGTATGCTTCAAAACCTAAAAACTATTATCATGTAACTGTCATGTGAAATTCATGTTTTCTCAAATGATTTTTTAGTTGCAGCAATAGGTCCCCCTAGTGGAGGCTGGAAATACATTTTATCCTATTTTTCTCTCCAAATGCTATTCTAATTTGAACAGTTAGATTAAGTACATTGATATTCTTCCTTGAAGAAATCATGAGAAACGCTGGCTGGAGGAAGTACAAGCTGGAATCAAAACTGCTGGGAGAAATATCAATAACCTCAGATATGCAGATGACACCACCCTTATGGCAGAAAGTGAAGAATAATTAAAGAGCCTCTTGATGAAAATGAAAGAGGAGAGTGAAAAAGTTGGCTTAAAGCTCAACATTCAGAAAACTAAGATCATGGCATCCAGTCCCATCACTTCATGGGAAATAGATGGGGAAACAGTGGAAACAGTGGCTGACTTTATTTTGGGGGGGTTCCAAAATCACTGCAGATGGTGACTGTAGCCATGAAATTAAAAGACGCTTACACCTTGGAAGGAAAGTTATGACCAACCTAGACAGCATATTAAAAAGCAGACATTACTTTGTCAAGAAAGGTCTGTGTAGTCAAGGCTATGTTTTTTCCAGTGGTCACGTATGGATGTGAGAGTTGGACTATAAAGAAAGCTGAGCACAGAAGAATTGATGCTTTTGAACTGTGGTGTTGGAGTAGACTCTTGAGAGTCCCTTGGACTGCAAGGAGATCCAACCAGTCCATCCTAAAGGAGATCAGTCCTGGGTGTTCTTTGGAAGGACTGATGTTGAAGCTGAAACTCCAGTACTTTGGCCACCTGATGCAAAGAGCTGACTCATTTGAAAAGACCCTGATGTTGGGAAAGATTGAGGGCAGGAGGAGAAGGGGACGACAGAGGATGAGATGGTTGGATGGCATCACCGACTCAATGGACATGGGTTTGGGTGGACTCCAGGAGTTGGTGATAGACAGGGAGGCCTGGCATGCTGCGGTTCACGGGATCACAAAGAGTTGGACACGACTGAGCAACTGAACTGAACTGAACTTGAAGAAATGCATAGGGACAGTTAGTTTAAGAGAAGAATTGGCTGATTAAGAAGTTAGAAGGTCTGTGAATTTACTGTCAGTTACACTACATGTAAATTTGTTCCAAACACATTCAAAATTACAAGAATCAAAACCCAATCCCCCTAAAAAGAACATTCTCAAAACATAAGATTTCATTAAAGAGATTAACAAAGCTGAATATGTAATGAGATGAGCTCTAAAAAGTTAGATTCATAGATTACAAGAACCAAGCTAATGACTCCTTTTATTGGTCTATATCTATTAATGTATGCAAGGCAAACAGCTCCTTAGACACAAAAGCACAATTACTGTTCGTTGAAAACTCACAAGAATATTACCAAATTGAAGTGCTTTTAAAATTTTATACTTTTAATTTTTAGGTGAATGGGATGATACTCTAAGTGATACAAAATGGGAGAAGTGTGTTGGCTTCTATGAATGAATGAAATGGAAGGAACTAGAACCAGGTGTTCCCATTCAATTCCATCAGTGGATGCCCAGCCACAGTCACCTTAGAACAGTATGGAACTTAGATTCCATTCTATGCTCTTTTGAAAACTGAGGTCAAGCAGAATCAGTCCCAGGACAAAAACAGAATCGTAGATGAGACTGTTTTCCACACCCTAGAGATCCTGGGACATTCAAGATCTGACAGTATATGCACAAGCCAATAACTACTGAGCAGCCCTTTGCCATCTGTGTCTCTCGGCCACCCATCCTTTCCCTACAACTCCTGCCAATTTCTCCCATACCACTCCTAAACCTCTGGCTTCCTTGAGACTTAGGAAGCCCTAAGCATCAATTGAAATGGTTACTGTATTCCTCAATGCCCACTTAATCAGAATCCTGAGCCATGTTTTAAGATATTGGGCCATACATTTAATTTCATGTTTCTATACTCTTTTAGAAAGTAGTATATGGGATATGTCATTCAGCAATGAGTCTGTTCATTAATTTGCACTTCTGAAACTTCTATTTTGACACAGTAACTCATATTCCAAATCCAGCTTTAAAAAAAAAAAATTATTGGCCTTCACTTTTTTACCTTAGTCTGGATTCCTGGGACAAGTATCTTGGTTATGTAGGCCCAGCTTAACTAGGCTGTAGATTCACCACACTAAGGCACAGCAGGAATCCAGTATTTTCCCTTCCCTATAGTGCCAGGAGTGGAGGATATGTACGGAGAATGGGCTTCCCGGGTGGCGCTAGTGGCAAAGAACCTTCCTGCCAATGCAGGTTGAGATGCGGTTTCAAGCCCTGGATCAGGAAGATTCCCTGGAGAAGGGCATGCCAACCCACGCCAGTATCCTTGCCTGGGGAATCCCCATGGACAGAGGAGCCTGGCGGTCTACAGCCCATAGGGTCGCACAGAGTCAGACACGACTGAAGCAACTTAGCCTGCACACATTGGAGAATGAGGGGCTGCTGTAGGTCTCACTCCCACTTTACCCAGAGATGGTTCTGTTAGTTCAGCACTTCTTCAATCCCAAAGAGGTAAAAGGAAGGAGAGTGTAGCGGTAAAAAGCAGCTATTTGTGATGGGGAGATAAGCCTTGTCCCCGGTCTCTGCTAGCCAGTTAATTTTAAAACTCTCAAATTAACACTGAATAACTAAAGTTGACTTTGATTTGTGTCTTCTTCATTCCATCTGGTTTATAATCTATTATTTCTAATTTAATAATCTTATTGTATTTGTGCTGGAGACATCTGTTATAAATCTCTCTTTGGAAAAAGATGAGATATAAATTATCAATAAAATAGAAACAGAGAACTCTCTAAGAAAAAAATTTGCCTATCTTTTTTTCTCATGAATTAATCCTTTAGAAATGAAAACCCTCATAGCTACCAGGAAATTAAGATTAGCTTTTTACAACAATTTTTTAAAAAATCTTTTGACAATAATAACTTGAGTAGAAATATGCTGCTGCTGCTAAGTCACTTCAGCCATGCCCAACTCTGTGCAACCCCATAGACGGAAGCCCACCAGGCTCCCCTGTCCCTGGGATTCTCCAGGCAAGAACACTGGAGTGGATTGCCATTTCCTTCTCCAAGAGTAAAAATATAAATTGTTACAATTTTAAGCTTATTTCAACCAAATGGAAATAGTTAACATTACTGTTTTTACCAAACATAAACAGTATATGATTTATATAATTCTCTACTTTTATATACCAAATTCCCTAAGAACATACTTCCTTCAAATGACTAAACACTGGGCTTACTCATCTGCTTATAAACATGTCAAAGACAAATCCAGGTTTAAAATTTTCCCCCTACCAATCTTCTAGCTACATGGGTCTGGGTACACCTGAGAATCCCTTAGGGGACTTGGAGATCCCACATGTTCCAGGACCAGACTATAGAACTACAAGTCACTTGGGCCCACAGATCAGCAATTCCAACTGTCCCTGTCTAGTTCTATAGCAATTTATATTTTAATGAAATTTGCAATTCACAAAACATCTTTACAAGTATAATTTTTTCCCAAACCAAAAAAGGTATTTACAACATACCTTCTAGTTTTAAAAAATCTTTCCTGTTTTTTTTCTTTTAATCTTTGCTAAGCAGTGAAACTAGCCAATTAGATTTGAACAAAGTTTTCTCTCATAAAAAAACATCCTTAGAATCTAAATCTTCCCTTTTTTTTTTTTTTTCTTTTTCCCTCTTTGGAGTTATTTTGATTTTATTGCTAATGCTGAAAAACATCACATCATCTCTTAGGAGTTAGATTAGCAATAATTATCTCTCAGCAGGACTGATATAGAGAAGGTCTCCTGGAAAGTTTAGTTTTGGCCGGCTATTTCAGATTTAATTGAACATGTTTACCTTAATAGGAAATGAAAAAGAAAACTGTCGATTTTGCTTAAAGTATGGTTAAGTTTACTAGGTTGGCAAGGACTTTAAATGCCTCAATTTTCAACACAAGCAAGATACATGTTCTCTAAGGAAAGACAGGTTCTCTAATGAAACACAAATCATTTACCAGCTGTTACAATTAAGAGGTCATCCATGATAGATCCCCTGGAGGTTTTAAAAGTTTGATCCCTTGTACCTAGAGACAGTTTATAAACATCATTGTAGGCAGATAATCTAGTGGCTATGAGCAGACTCTGGAGAAAGCTTAGGAACAAATTCCAATTCCTATTACCTTGGAGGGCTTCCTTGGTAGCTCAATTGGTAAAGAATCTGCCTGCAATGCAGGAGACCGGGGTTCAATCCCTGGGTCGGGAGATCCTCTGGAGAAGGAAATGGCAAGCTACTCCAGTATTCTTGCCTGGAAAATCCCACAGAGAGAGAAGCCTGGCAGGAGCCTCTTTGGGGTTGCAAAGAGTCGGACACGACTTAGCAACTAAAACTAAAGCATTACCTTGAACTAAATTTACTTAAGCCCTCTAAGCTTTGGGTTTTGTGTATGTAAAACAAAAGCCACTCAACAGTATCTATCTCAAGTTATTAAGATTAAAATACATAATGTATATAAATACCTCTGTGTGCCTGGAACACAATAGCACTTGTTAGTAATTTTTACTGTTTTCTTTTTAATCTTTCGGCTACACCTCAAGGCATGTGGGATTTTAGTTCCCCGAGTAGGCATCAAACCCATGCCCAGTATTGGCAGTACGGTCTTAACCACTGGACTACAGGGAAGTCCAAGTTACTAGATTTTTAAAGACTTTTCCTTTATAAAACTTAGCTGAAGAATGGATAGAATATTCATGTGGGAAAAAAAAAAAAACTATTTCTATAATCTCATGTAAGTGCAAAGGAAACAAGATGAAAGAATCTTCTCCAAAATAACAATGGATACCAGCCCCAGATAAAAGGTGACAGTATGTCCTAGTTTGCCTAGACTAGTTCTGAGTTACACCTATTGTCCCACTATAAATAATCATCTCCCCTAAGCCCTTTCACTCTCAAGTAACCTGGTTCAGATTATAAAATATATGGTCAATTGTGTTTGTTACTAAACTTTTTCCCCACACACCTCCAAGTCATATTCTATACTCAAATGTATAATACTGGGGGTTAGGTCTGTGTAAACGACATTTTCCCTTTGCCAGCTGAATTTTTTTAAGCTCCACTAAAAACTGAACTGGGGCTTCCCAGGTGGCACTAGTAGTAAAGAACTCTACTGCCAATGCAGGATATGTAAGAGATGGGGGTTCGATCCCTGGGTCAGGAAAATCCCTGCAGGAGGGCATGGCAATCCATTCCAGGATTCCTGCCTGGAGAATCCCCAAGGATAGAGGCCCTGGAGGGCTACAGTCCAGCGGGTTGCAAAGAGTCAGATACAACTGAAGTGACTTGGCACACATGCATGCAAAAAGAAAACTAGAAGAATAAAGGAAGACAGGAGGAGGAAAGGCTCTTAACATTTCCTGTTTGCCTGGAGTTCCTGTCAACATCTCCAAAGCAACAGGTCTTCATTTCAGGAGCATCATCTGGTTCCACTTGGCAGCTTTTTCTCGATATTTCCCAAATCAGCCTCATCAATCCCCTACCAGTACCCTCCTCCTCAGGCAGCTCTGAGTCCCTGCTCTGCAGCACCTCTCCTCCAAACTTCTAGTTTCCAGGAACCATCACCTATCAGCTATCTCAGTGTTCCTTTTCTGATTTTTTTCGGTTCTCGAGCACCAAGGTGATGGCACCCCACTCCAGTACTCTGGCCTGGAAAATCCCATGGATGGAGGAGCCTGGTAGGCTGCAGTCCATGGGGTCTCGAAGAGTTGGACACGCCTGAGCGACTTCACTTTCACTTTTCACTTTCATGCATTGGAGAAGGAAATGGCAACCCACTCCAGTATTCTTGCCTGGAGAATCCCAGGGACGGGGGAGCCTGGTAGGCTGCCGTCTATGAGGTTGCACAGAGTCGGACACGACTGAGGCGACTTAGCAGCAGCAGCAGCAGCAGCACCAATTTAACTTATTTCCGATATTTCCTGTTTAGTCGCCAAGTCGTGGTGGGACTCTTTCGTGACCGTAGGACTGCAGCCCGCCACGCTCTTCTGTCCATGGGATTTGCCAGGCAAGAATACTGCTGTGGGTTGCCATTTCCTTCTGCAGGGGATCTTTCACAACCCAGGGACCAAACCTGCGTCTCCTGCATTGCAGGCCAATTCTTTGCCATTGAGCTACCAGGCAAGTCCACTCTATATTACACTGTTAAAATATCCAGTTGTGCCCTTCTTGACGTCTGAAGTCTAACTGATACTGATACTATTGAGAGGAATGGGAATGGAACTGGCAATTTTAAAACAAAAAAAAGAAATTTGCTGTTACTTTCTGTATTATCTTTATATAATACCTACATCCTGCTGCTGCTGCTAAGTCACTTCAGTCGTGTCCGACTCTGTGCAACCCCATAGACAGCAGCCCACCAGGCTCCCCCATTCCTGAGATTCTCCAGGCAAGAATACTGGAGTGGGTTGCCATTTCCTTCTCCAATGAATGAAAGTGAAAAGCAAAAGTGAAATTGCTCAGTCATGTCCGACTCTTAGCGACCCCATGGACCGCAGCCTACCAGGCTCCTCCATCCATGGGATTTTCCAGGCAAGAGTACTGGAGTAGGGTGCCATTGCCTTCTCCAAATACCTACATAAGTTAAATTTAATTACATATTTTAAGTGATTTTTTAAAACTATTTTGCCATCTTCATGTTGTTCTTCAGAACATTAAAAATCATCTTCAGGGTAGAACACATCGCTAGCAATTCCCAAGAGGATTTACATTCAGCAATTACCATCAGATAAGATGGCTTAGGGAGTTGAAGAAATGAGCAACCCAACTGGATAGTCCACTCATCGTAGTGTTTGCTAATGCAAGGCCATTAACACTGGCACATCAACTAAATCTGAAAGTGTTCCATTAGAAGTGCTATATAAATTTCCTGCAATAAACTATTAAATAAGCATTATACATCATATATTAAGTGCATAATAAATATATTTCTGATTTCGTCCCCATCACAACTACCTACCACCAGACCCTAATCTAGGAACTGTTGAGAGGCACATAACTTCTTAAGAAAGTAGGTTTTGTTGGTTTACGTATAAAAAAAGAAGATCTTAGCTGAAAAATCGCAAACTATCAAAGCTTACCAGGACACCAGAGCAGCAAACACACCAGCTTAAGTTTAACAAGAAAAGTTATAAATGTCATTGCATAATCAATATAATAATAAATGACTAATACTCACCTCCACTTCCTTTTGTAAAGCAAATTCACTCCTGTCTTCTTAATGCCCCCTCTACTAGTTAATTTTACAAGCCTTTGGACTCTACAGTTATTGACATGGAAAAAACTTAAAAATAATTCATACCTTTCTGTAAGAGAAAGCTTTCACAAAGAACACAGGTGAGCACTCTTCCCCTCAAGCCACAGTTTCAAAAGAAAATGCTGGCATCCCAAGGAGAAAGTATGTATATTAAGACTAAAGAAGAATCTCTGTATATGACAAAAAGTACCTTGGGTTATCTATTCCAATACAGTGGCTTGCTATTGGAAGCCTGGCTATATGTTTGTGCTCTACTCAGCATTTTCTTTTTTCTTCAACTTCCTGGAAACCAACTATTTTGTGATTGAGACAAAGAAGGCATATTCATCACTATGATACAATTTTTTTAATTTCACAGTCTATCTGTTGCCCTAGATACTGGACACTCAGTCGTGTCCGGCTCTTTGTGATCCCTACACTATACTACTAAGAACAACTGATCTCAAATTCAAAATTAAATTTTAATATGGTGAACAATTAACTTGCTTTCTAGATAATTATCTGAAATATCACCACTATTATTCTTTACTGATTCTTTTTTGCTAAGTTCCTAGTGGATAATTCTTTCTGTAGTATTCTAAGAGGTTCACATTTAGAGTGCCTCAAATTATTACTGTACTTTAGGTTTAAAAAAGAACCTAAACACCACTGAACCATCTTCCTACCACCAGGAATGGGATTATTAGTGAAGGATGGGTATAAGTTTCATTTGTCTATGACCTATCTCTCATTACCAGGTGTCTCCCCCAACATACCCTTCTATAAGGAAGAAGAACCTACCAATACCTGGAAAATCTGCTGCCACTGTTTTCTGGTAAATCACTGAAAGTTCCTTTATGCAAGTAAAACAGAGCCTTACATGATTTCTGTGACTTACAGTTTCCTATGTTCATCACTGTGACGTTTAATTGAGTGATAATTATCTTAAGAGATCAAAATTCCAAAATTTACATCTTTCACTTTGTCAAGAAGTTAGATGATTCAAACTGTATTCAATTAGTTTAAGATGGAAATATCCAGATTTAACTGTCATAACTTACTTGACACCAAAAGTATTATGGAACATAATACATGAGGATAAATGAATCTATATGCACAATACTTTTTCCCTCCAAACTGAAAGACTCATGAAAAAGGAATTATGCCTATATTGAGTCATCATTTTGTACTGAAACATCAAATGTCAAACTTGTAATGAAAAATGTACTATTATATTAAAATTTGTATGTCAATTTTGTTTCTGAAATCAATCGTGTAAAGAGAAAAGATTTAAGAAAGATACTCTTGAGAGTTAACAGACATTTGGAGTCAAAATAAAACAAAATGTACCAAATTTTAATACACTAAAAAATAAACATTTTATTAAAGAAAGTCTGAAAAACATATGCACCAAAAGTGACTATGAACGCTAAATAAAAAACCTTCAAAAAATGTGTACCACATGATTCAATGTTTTAACTTTATATATAAAAGCTATACTATAAAATACAAAGCTAAACTATTAGAGTACTAACAATACTATTCATATAAAGAAACTTAAAGGTAGTAAAATATGAATACATAAGATGCTTATTTTTGGTCCTTTCGGAAAAACAAGCTAAGATTTTTTTTTTTTTAACACAGCTCCAGGCACAAAAATAGAATATAAGATGACAACTGCAACATTCTTAGTGTTTATCCTTGTAATTCTTTAAATGTCACCAGTCATAATAGCAATGAATTCCTCTTGATTTACTGTGATAAGAAAGAAAATGTAAGTCAGAGATACAAATTTTTTTCAGAGAACACTTTTACTATTTTACACTAAGTATTTTTAAATTTTATATTATACAAAATTCTTAATAAACCAAGACACAGTATTTTGCTTTTACTTCTTTGTAGCAAGTTGACTACATTAAATTGAACTTCATGAATACAAAAATATATAAAATATAATAAACATAAATATTCTATAGTATTAACTAAGAAAAGGACATAATAGTATCCAAGTTACAAAAAAATCCATCATAATCATAATATTTTTACACACAATAAAGTAGTTTTAAAAGCTTATTTTAAATTTTTAGATGGTTAAGCTCTCTTGATAATCTTTATTCCACTAGTTCATTTAACAAACACTTTCTGAATAAATAAGCTTAAATATATCATACATGTAAATCAGAATTATGAAGGATGAAAATAGAAAAAATGTCAACTTGTTTTTGGAACTTTTACAGACATAAAAGCCTCTGTTCAAAAGAAAACAAAACTGAAATATAGTTAAAGAAAAAACAGTGCCAATAAAAGCTATAAGGAATTAAGAAGAATGAGTTGCTCAGAACCTGAGAATAAACAACCAATTCATGCATTCAATATTAAACATCTACAACACAGTATGACAGACAGTAGAACAGAATACAAAACCTATAATACAAAACTCAAAATACTTTTAATGATTTCATAAACTGCAGTATTGATCTTTCACCTTTGCAGTTAAAGGAATACACTTCAGTATCTTATGATAGCTATGACCCCCTTCCCTCTCTAGTTATAAAACATAATCAAAATATATTAAAACTTTGAACAATTTCATTGATATGCACCTTCATTTAAGAACCCCTGATTCAGAAAAATCTAGAATCAGGCATCTAGACCAAAACAGCAAACAAGAGTATATTTTTAAGGAAAACAACATAAGGAAAGTGGCCTTAGAATAATTTGACTAACATCATTTTAACAGCATAACGGAGCCATAATTAAAATATTCAAAATCTGAAAAGTACTTATGTTTTCTTACTTTAAAATCTCAAACTTTTTCTCTCAATTTGTAAAATCTCAATACTCAAATTTCAAATCAAGCATCATGGAGTTCTAAGACAAAACACTGGAGCATTTCAAAACTATTTTAAACTATTCCATAATTTCATATCTAAAAACAAAATGTTCAAGTCCAAAAAAGTAAACTTAAAAGCTGGCTGAGACAGTAAAGAATCTGTCTGCAGGACAGACCTGGGTTCCATCCCTGAGTTGGGAAGATCCCCTAGAAAAGGACATGGCAACCCACTCTAGTAGTCTTGTCTGTTGAATTCCATGGACAGATGAACCGGCAGGCTACAGTCCATGGCATCACAAAGAATCGGACACACCTGAGCAACTTCACTTCACACACTGAGCAACTTCATTTCACTTCACTTTGTTATCAGTGAGACTTCCAGACAATTAGGAGGATCAGTGATGCCTTCATACATTTGGTTTTATAACCTTCTCTATCAGTCCTATCTTTATATCAAGTTCCTTTATTTAATAATTCAAAGACAACACCTACCTTAAAATAAGCATTTGATAAAATATATATTGAATCAAACAAATATGCTACTTCATTTTTTTTGTACACTACCTTTTCAAACAAAATTTTCATCAGTCATTTTATAGGGTAAATCTTATTATATGTTATTAAAATTTAAAAATTTCAGGGAAATTAAGTAGATTAATTACCTTAGAGACTATCTGGCTTCAGAGGGGAAATAACAAATTTTAACATCTGAAGTGCCAGTTGAATATTTTACTAACACATTGTTTTCTATAATAATATGTAATTTAAAAAACTCTATAAACACAGAAAGCTAATTAATATTTTACTTTATAGCATAAGAGGCAATACAGTATTATGGTTAAAAGCATATTCTTTGTCATTATGGAGATTTGAGTTTAAATCGGACCTTGAACAGGTTATTAAATTCTCAGAGCTTTAGTTTCTCCATCTATATATTCATCTATCCTAAGCATCAATAGGTAAAACAATG
Source organism: Aepyceros melampus (assembly GCA_006408695.1). NCBI lineage: Eukaryota > Metazoa > Chordata > Mammalia > Artiodactyla > Bovidae > Aepyceros > Aepyceros melampus. The sequence continues at coordinate 140,177 of SJXQ01005951.1, read as the reverse complement.
TATTTACTTCACAAAAGCTATTATGAAAATTAAGTGACATAATCCACAAGGTAACATTATAAGCACAGAATATAAAATATATTAAGTACTAAGTAAATGTTAAAGGGATTCCCTGATGGCTCAGATGGTAAAGAGTCTGCCTGCAACGTGGGAGGACCCAGGTTTGATCCCTGGGTTGGAAAGATCCCCTGGAGAAGAAAACGGCAACCCACTCCAGTATTCTTGCCTGGAAAAATCCCATCGATGGAGGGGCCTGGCAGGCTACAGTCTATGAGGTCGCAAAGAGTTAGACATGACTGACCAACTTCATTTCACTTCAAATGTAACATTTATAATTATTTAGAAGATGGTCCACTTAGGGTTTTTAAATGTTGCTACCATTTTTCAAAAAGATTTACTGTGTTTTAGTTTATGTATCTTGGGACCGAATCTTTCTATATCACTACCACAGTTTTATTTAGAGAAGCAATCCTGTACCTCGTACAGGTAAAAGAAACTGCTTATAACTCTGGTCTTTTGACACATAAGTAGCAGGAGTATGAATAGACATACCAAGATTCTCTCTACCACTGAAGAGAGTACTTTACCTAGACGAACTCATTTAAAGCTAACTTGGAGTAATAATCAACAGCTAAGGAAGACACAAACTTTTTAACTATGAAGGCAGTGGATTATAAATCCAAATATTAGAGTTAGAGCTTAGGAAGTCATTTAAATTTTCTCAAGTTTCAATCATCTGTTTTAAAATATAATTAATTATGTTGATTCTCTTCAAAGAGCTAGTACTAAAAATAGAAAAGTTGTATGCATGCATGTTAAGTCACTTCAGTAGCGTCCAACTCTTTGTGACCCTATAGACTGTAGCCAACCAGGCTTCTCTGACCACGGGATTCTCCAGGCAAAAATACTGAAGTGGTTGCCATCCCCTCCTCCAGAGGACCTTTCCAACCCAAGGATCAAACCCAAGTCTCCTGCATTGCAGGCAGATTCTTTACCGCTGAGCTACCCAGAAAGGCCCAGAAAAGTTGTATAATACTCAATAATAGTCACATAAATATAATGGGAAAGCTTAGAATTGTGTATTAACAGACAATCTACAAACCTGAGTTGACAACCAGTTGCTACTGTCTCACCTCCTTATTGAAGCATGCCAGTATTTCCAAGGTTATATATTTATATATACATATAAATATATATATATTCATGCAAAAATGAATAGTTGGTACTATAGCAACATATATCTACTGTAACACACACTCCTGCTCACTAAAGTCAACAAACATCACCGTACTCATCACGTTCAAGAAAATGCAGAATAAAAACATGAAAAAGAAAAAAAAAAAGGAAACAAGTTTACATTTAATGCTAGGCAGGTTCAATTACCTTCATTTCATAATCATAACCACCTTGAAAGGTATTAAAGTTGATTTTTGTAAATAGAAAAACTGAGATTCAGAAAATGTAACAACCTGCACAAAATTACAGAGCTACTAAGTAAGTGGTAGAGATTCGATTCAAATCCAGGCCTGTACGATTCCAAAGCCTCAGGCTTTTTGCACTGTATGATTCCATACTGCTCTTTAGTGGCTCACAATATAACTGGAAAGACACATATGTATATAACTAACAGAAGGCAATGTATAAAAGGTCAAAAAAGATTGTTTCGCTAAATGGGCCCTCAATGGAAATCTCATCATTTACAAACAGAGATCAATGAGGGAGGCTTTGGGGAGTTTAAGACGAACCTGAGATAATGACTAACATTTTAGCAGACAGAACCTGGCAATTAGATTAAGGAACAGCATGATGAAAGGCACAGCATAAAAGGACAGGATGGAGTATATTCTGCCAAAGTACGCATGCTGTATACGTGGTGAGGGTTAGAGGAAGAATACAGTGGGAAATAAAACGAGATAGCTATGGTAGGGCACATCTCATAAAAGGCTTGGGAATTTATTCCATAGGCACTAAAGAATCATAAATGTCTGAATATGAAAATGACATCACCAAACTTGCATTTTAGGAAAAGAATGATATTAGGATGAAAACAGAGGCTTAGAGACATACAGGAGGCAACTAGGAGGCTACAAGAGACTCTAAGTCAGCGAGAGCAGGGACAACATCAGCTGTTTATTGGGCAGCACCAGTCAGCACACACAACTGTGTACCAGCAGGCATTCAAGGAAATAATGAACGAAGCTATGATATTATAAAATTCCAACAAAGAAATTAGGGCCTGAATTAGGACAGCAGCAGTAAATAAAGAAATAAAACTTTAAAATATTTTAAGAGTAGACTCAAACTTAGACATGCATAAAGGTTGAGGAAGAAAGCATTAAAAGATGAAATTTACTGAGTGGCTGAAATTTGGAGATACTTCATCCTCAAAGAAAAATACTTTCTTGAAGTGTGGAACCTCATATTATAACCTGTACAATTGGTTTTAACGGTCTGCTTCATTCCAAGCCAAGTATGTGTGATACTTACAAAAAAAGCCCATTACAGGATGAACAACATTTACACTAAATAAAGGGACAGTTTGCAAAGGGTCTTGAAAATCATTTGGTTTAAAAAAAATTACTTCTGTGTACAAGCAGTAATATTTGGAATATATGTTTTACTCAAAACTTACTTTCTCCATCACCATCTTTATCAAATTCTTCTATCATAGCCCGAAGTTCTTCATCACTCATGTTTTCACCCAATTCTCTGGCAACACGTCGTAAATTCCTCAAGCTTATTTTACCAGAATCATCATCATCAAATAGTTTAAATGCCTTCAGTATTTCTTCATGTGGATCTCTTTCCAATATCCAGTCTGTCACTATAGTTAAAAAGAGATGAAAAGCAAATCTTCACAGTCACAAAGGCATTCATTTGTAAAATCAACTAATTATTAGATGAGAATTAAAACTGTGAAATTAGTTTGGCAATAAAAATGCGAAACCAAAGTACAAAATCCCTGAGATGAACCTAAAATCAGAAAAGCCAAATCCATATTTTAGAATTTAACCTTCACATTATCAACAATTTATCCTATTATATGGCTTCCCAAGCGGCTCAATGGTAAAGGATCTGCCTGACAAGCAGAAGAGATGAGTTCAAAGCCTGGGCCAGGAAGATCCCCAGTGAAGGAAATGGCAACCCACTACAGTATTCTTGCCTGGGATATCTCATAGACAAAGGAGCCTGGTGCATTACAGTCCATGGGGTCGCAAAAGAGTCAAACACAACTTGTGACTAAACAACAATATTCTATTTTAAGAGTAAGCATAATTATATTACACAGAAGCAAATTTTTTACAACTATATTTATACAATATTTATTTAAGGTCTACTATTAAGAACTGTACTAGGTTCCACTGACATCAAGCATACAAGTCTAGGAGTCGTAACCTAGTTGTAGAGATGACATATCAACAAAACAATCAAAACCAACTAAAAATTGTTTGCTGGCTAAACTTAATAGTAATATTAATTGTTCTCCAAATTTAACACAACTTAAAAACAAATTTCCCTAACAAATTTACAAATTAATTGTCAACATTGATAAAGACATAATCTCAGACAGTATATGAAAATTCTGTTAGTATCTTCATAACTTAGAAAAACCCCTTGGTTTCTCAAAAGAAGTTCTAAAAGGATAGAATCTGATTGTAGTAAGAATAAAAAAGTCTCAAAAGATGTCTCTAAAGTCAAATCCATTCTGTTCAGCAAGATAGTAACTATCAGACAGCTAAATTAAAATTAAATGTGAGCAATTTCAGGCCTCAATAGCAAAATTATTTAATATACTAAATTTAACAATGTATAATAAGAGTAAGCTTAATATTTTCATAAAACCAGGCTTTAATCAATAGCCACAATAACAAAACTTTTAAAATCTGTGGTATAAAATTTTTTAAGTTACTAGATAAAATTCTGAAAATATCAAAGTAAAAATCTTGGAAGTAATTCTATATGTTAATCTACCACTACAACAAGAGGCATTTATGATTTTCACTGTGCCATTAAAAATAACTCTATCCTGTGAGGTTTACAGAATCTTTAAATTTGCAAAGGCTTATAGTCGGAAAACACTGGAATATTTAATGCACCCAAAAGAAAAATACAATTCAAGTCCCCCACAAACTGTTGCTATGCTGCTGTCTGCATCATATCTGGTTGAATGAGCTTTAGAATAAGCACCTATTCAAGCTAATGTTAAATCATCTACACATATATTCAATAATTTTCTCTCTTTTTTTTAGTTTTTCCTCTACAATAATTTTCTTTTATCCATTAATTTTATACAAAAGTCTTCCAAGTAACTAATTGAAGTATATTACTATAAGTATGCAAATCATCAAAGCTCATAAATATTCAGTCAAAAAGGAGTTGGCATATATACAGCCATAACACCAAAATAAAATCCACACTTAACTTTATGGCTCATACTCAACTTATTTTGAATTTAGTCCCAACAAAAAAGCAGGACAAGAAAAAAAAAAAGTGTTAAGAAATTTTCTTCACCAATTAAATAATTTACATGACAGGTGAACCAAAAAAGCAGCTTGCTGAAAATATTAATGTACTTAAAGAAGCAACAGGGTGATCTGGGGAACAGATGGGGTTCCAAGATGTATAAATTCCTATCCCAATGGTGCTTTAATTGTGTTAGTTACTTCAGACTGTGTGTCTATAGAATCTTTTATCAATACTTTGCCTTAGAATGCAACTTTTCTTTGGAAGTATAAATACCCATCATTCTGGACAGCTAACACATTTTAACTTTATGATGACTCTCTTCCATGCCTTCATGTTCTATTCTTGCTCTACAAAATAGAATTATAACATATATTTTTTCTATGAAAATCAATCAACAGAAAGGCAGTAAAGGTGGGTTGAATCTATTTCACAAATTTCTGTGTTTAACTCTATTTTCAAATGACTTAATTATACTATCAGAAATGTACTCACTCAAAACAGTTAGATCTTATACACTGTAAAAATCACTTAAGGGTCCTCCACCCATGCCCACCAGAGTCTATGAGCATGCACTAACCAGAGTCCGCAAATTCAATACTCCAAGCCCATCCAGATGGCCCCGATCCCAGCTGTCTATGCTTCAAAAACACTAAGAACAATGCCCCTGCATCAGTTTTTACTATAGCCAATCACCTTTCATGTCTAGAACACGGATCATATTCAAAGCGCCCTTAGCCCGAATAATCACAAACTCCACATCTAGAAGAACGGGGGCCAGTGGGTGAAAGTTCAGGAACTCAAGGAACACAGTGGACACATCACAGGTCCTGAGTGGGCTCCCAAGGGTGACCACACCATCACTTGCAGGGCCCACCACAACGCCTACGTCTGGAGTCAAAAAGATGGTCTCTGGAAGCTAACCCTGGTGATCCTGAGAATTAACCGTGCAGCCACTTTCAAGTGAGAAAGATCTGCCATGGGCAGCAGGGCATGACTCATCTCTGTTTGGTACTTAAGTCGGAAAATGACTGGTGGGTAAGCAAGCATGTTAAAAAGCCCACCCCGCTCCACAGTCAGCTTGGATTGGCATCCCAACAACATTTTGCTGGCAGTGGGATCCTGTGACTTCAAATGAAGAGTGCTTTCTACCTACATTAAAGAAGTGGATGAGAAGCCAGCCAGTACGCCCTGGGGCAGCAAAATGCCTTTGGGTGAGCTGATGTCAGAGTATGGAGGCAGGGCGCACGGGGTCAGCTTCTCGGCCAGCGGCAGCCGCCTGGCCTGGGTCAGCCACAACAGCACTGTGTCCACTACCAACACCTCAAAAAGCATGCAGGTCTCAACTCTAAAGGTGGAGTTCCTGCCCCTACTGAGTGTGTCGTTTGTCTCAGAGAACAGCATCATGGCTGCTGGCCATGACTGCTGCCCCATGCTCTTTAACTAGAACAATCGCAGTTGCTTGACCTTCGTCACCAAGCTGGACATCCCCAAACAGAGCATCCAACACAACATGGACAAGTTGGCCATGACTGAGGATCACAACACGGCCCTGGAGACACTGCACCAGAACAGCATCGCTCAAGTCTCTATTTATGAGGTGGACCACCAAGACTATTGCAAATTTTGCACTAACAGCATCGACAGAGCCATGACCATTTGGGATTTCAAGACCTTAGAATCTTCCAGCCGGGGCCTTCAGATAATGTGAAGATGAGCAGACCTACAGATCCAGCATGAAGACAGACAGGATGCGTGGGGCAGGTCCACCATTGGCATCGGAGGAGAGCTACTGTCAGGAAACACTGCAGACACAAGCGGCGAAAACCTTGTTCTGTTTTGTTTGAGTATAATCGGTGGAAGTGTTGGCTTTTTAAAAGCAGCAGAGATTGAGTTTTGTTTCATGGGTTTTTCTGTTTTGTGATTTCATTCCATTCTTGACCAGTTTCTCTTTAAGTAGTTTATTATGGAAAATTGTCAAGACTAATTTAAGGAAGGGCTGGGGAGGTATACAAATCGTCTGCTAAAAAAATTAAATAAAAACACCGACTATGTTTTAAAAAAATCACTTAATACAGCAAATTAGAAAACATCACATTAAAACTTTAAACCCAAGCAGTCATATCCTAGAATACTGAGGTTACTAACTTTTTTACTCTTAACTACATCCCTTTTCTTTTCACTCTCACCACCCTCAGCACAAAAAGTCTATTACAGTTGTCCCTCAGTTTCTATGGTATCCATGGAAGACTGGTTCCAGGACTCTCCTCAGATTTCAACATCTGGAACGGATACTATTTGCATATAATCTATGCACATACCCCCGTATACTTTAAATCATCTCTGGACTACTTACAATATCTAATACAATGTAAATGCTATGTAAATAGTTGTAAATGTGATGTAGTGAAGTGAAGTGAAAGTTGCATCCGACTCTTTGAGACCCCATGGGCTAAACAGTCCATGAAATTCTCCAGGCCAGAAGACTGGAGTGGGTAGCCTAACCCTTCTCCAGCGGATCTTCCCAACCCAAGAATCGCTGCAGGATTCTTTACCAACTGAGCTATCAAGGAAGCCCAGATACAATGTAAATGCTATGCAAAAAACTGCCAAATATTCAGCAAATTTAAGTTTAGCTCTTTGGAACTTTCTGGCATTTTTTTCCTAATATTTTCAACCCACAGTTGGTTGAATCCATGGATGTGGAACCCAGGGATGGAGGGCCAACTGTATCTTCTGTTGACAATCTCTCTTCCCTCTAACATAATCTTTAATAATCTCAACAGAGTTACCTCTCTAAAAACATATCTCTTGTTTAAAAAACCAGCAAAGATCCTCTGCTGACTAAAGACCAAACTCTATGTCATATAAGACTTTACCTAGCTAACCCAATCCTAGCTTTCCTATTTTCTAGAGCAGGGGGCTGGGTTTCCCTGACAGCTCAGTTGGTGAAGAATCTGCCTGCAATGCAGGAGACCCCAGTTCAATTCCTGGGTCTATTCTGATTCAGAGTATTTGTCCCAAAGTTGGTTCAATCCCTGGGGTGGGAAGATCCCCTGGAGGAGGGCATGTGGGTTGCCTGGAAAATCCCCATAGACAGAGGAGCCTGGTGGGCTATACTCCATGGTGTCATAAAGAGTAAGATACAACTGAGCAACTAAGCACAGCACAGCACATAAAACATATATTCATTTGTGGTCAGTCATTATTTTAAAATAATCAAAAAATGGAGAAAAAACATGGTTCTTAACTATTCCCAAACAGTAATAAAATTTTATCTGACAGTTGATATTCTTAATAAGTGGCCTGTGGATAGCTAAAGTATGTGCTGAGCCTGTGAAAAGGTTGATCTTTGAAAGTCAGGGTGAAGTTTATTCATGAACATTTATTCTAGACGGAACCCAGTATTTCTGCTCTATTAGAAACACAGAAGAGATGGAAAATCAGGAAAGGTAGAGATGGCACAGGACTCTGGCTTCAACTGCTAATAAAATCAAAATTTGTAAACTGTACCCACTTAAGATGAAATAATGTGTTTTATAAAATTATTAGAGGCAATTATGTAGTGCTTAAAATAACCTACAACCAGGTGGCACTAGTGGTAAAGAATTCGCCTGCCCATGCAGGAGACGCAAGAGACGCCAGTTCAATCCCTGGGTTGGGAAGATCCCCTGAAGGAGGAAATGGCACCCCATTCCACTATTCTTGCCAAGAGAAGCCCTTGGACAGAGAAGTCTAGCGGGCTACAGTACATGGGGTCACAAAGAGTAAGACACAACTGAGCATCAACATACACAGGAAAAGGTAATAAGAAAAATATAAATACATGGAGTAGAATACTTTCTATGCTTTAACAATACATATATATGATATTTTTGAGCCATTAAAACAAAGACTAATTTTTCAAGTAATAACAAACACTTAATTGGTGCAGCTGGTAAGGAATCTGCCTACAATCTGCCTGGGCTCGATCCCTTGGTTGGGAAGATCCCCTAGAGAAGGAAAAGACTACCTCCTCCTTAGTTCTCTCCTGGCCGGAGAATTCCATGGACTATACAGTCCATGGGGTCTCAAAGAGTCAGATACAACTTAGTGACTTTCACTTTCAATTGAACTTACTACATACCATGTAGTATATACTTACTATATACTATATAGTAATTGAACTTTGTACTATATACTATAGTAATTGAACTTACTATATACTATACTTACTATATATAAAAAAGGCTCTTTTGTTAAACAGTTCACATATTTTTAACTTATTTATTCCTAAGAACCCTATGAGATAGTACAACCATTCCCATTTTATAGTTGAAAATGAGGCAGAGAGAAGTAAAATGACCAAGTTACACAGCTAGCAGTTGGCAAAACCAGGATCTAAACCCAGGCAATCTGATTCCAAAATGTCCATGCTAAACCACTACACTGGACCATTTACTTAATTATAGCTCTTTCCTAGTAGTATCATTCCTACTGCATCCTGAACCTTGTTTCTATAAACAATCTAGTTGATACTTTTGCTAAAATCATAAAGCCCGAAAGCTTTAATACTGGGAAAATGAAGATGGCACTCTTCCTCTTCTCAAGTAAATCCTACAAATTAGAGAAAAAAAAAAGAAGATGCTCTCCAAAGGGACAAGCTCCTTTCCAAATAATCATCTATTAGTTCATAAGTTGGAGATCTTATCTGTGGTGCTTTTTTTGTCTTCTAGATTTTTTCCTTTAATTTCCCTCTTCCTCGCTTTGGGTTCAAATTTTCAGATTTGAAAAAAATTACTAACGAAACAAATCTATTTTTTTTTCCACATGTACTATGTACTCATTGCTATTCCTTTTTTTTCTCATATTACTTCTTGTTGAATACTTAAAGGTTTCTTTGTATATGTCTGTGTGTAGCTGAATGTTCCTAGATTCTTAGAATATCAAAAACTAAATATTTAGGATTAAGATATTATTATTATTTAGGATATTATTTAGGATATTATTATTATTTAGGATATTATTTAGGATATTATTATTTAGGATTATTAGGATATTATTGCTAACTAAATATTTGGATTACATTATTATTACATAATATTAGGATATTAGAAGGATTTCCCTAGTGGTCCCATGGTTAAGAATCTTCCTTGCAATGCTGGGGACATGCGTTTGATCCAGGAACTAAGATCCCATAGGCTGCAGAGCATAAAGCCCACACACTGCAACTACTCAGCCCAAGTGACACAATAAGAGTATCTGTGTACTATAATGAAAAAATCCAATATGCCAGAACTAAGATCCAACACAACCAAATAAATATTTTTTAAAATGAACAAAGGATTTGAATGACATTAAAAAAATAATAATATATATATTATGACCCAGCTGGTTGTTCTAAAATGTTTTCTTCTGTTCCCAGTCTAGCAACTGCCATCCTTACTACAATCTTCTCCCCACCAGTAACTTTAAAGAGATGACTTTATTCATTGAGCTCAAGGTCATCTACAGTATGCAGCCGCTCATATGCTTTGTCAACCTGAAGGCATGTACTTCATACATGGCTAAAGATACATATCTAAAGATATGGTAGATTGGTAGATTCTGCTACCAATTTCTTCTTCTCCCACTGTGCCAACGAAAATCACATACTCGGATGGTCTTGGGAAATATTTTCCAAACAAAAATATACCAGATCTTATCTTTTCCTCTAAGAAAATAATTTCTCGACCACTCTTAGTTTTATCATATAATATAGGTACCGATTACGTAGAAAGACATCTTCCCATAACAAGCAACACAACAGTTGCTTGGTGAAAATCTTCAGAACAAAACAAAAGACAAAATGATAAATTTCATTTACAGTGAAGCTACAAGTCTTCTCTTTGAATATTAGCAAAAAGAAAGAGCACCCAAAAAAACTCCCAAAAATAAGATGTACATCATATAGCAATGCTCAATGACAAAATTCCATAACCCAGAGAATTTTAAAAATACTGACAGTATCCAGATAATTTCCTAACAACTGTTGATTACAAAGACTTTTGTAAAACAGTGTTTACAAAATTGTAAAAATACACACCAACTTCATTGAAATCTCAAAGGTTATTTTCCCAGTGGCTTCTCTGTCATAATCTTTAAGAATCTTCAGTACATCAGCTTTTTTTACGTCAAACCCCAAGGCTCTCATTGCCACCTTTTGGATTAAAAGGGAAAAGCAAATTATAAAAAATTTTTACAAAATAAGTGAATTCCAATTCTTCAGTTCTTAAAAGATGACAACATATCAATAAAGCATATTCTTTCACGTTTTGTCTCTAAAATAACAGTGATAGTTTTTCTTCATTACTAAAATTAAATGGCATTTCTTTTCATTTTTATGTATCCCTTTTTTAATATGACAAATTAATCAATAAGTGTTTATAGAATATATTGTACAATGTATTGACTTTACTGCACAGATAATATTAACAAGTTATTTTTTTCTCAAAAGATTAACAATGAAATTTTTTAAAAAGGCATAGCATAAATACTAAAAAGTTATACAACAGAAGAGATTAAAAAATTAAAATAAGAATTACTCAACATGATTAGTTATCAAGTAAGTTATCAACTACATACTGCTATCAAGTAAGCAGTCACGATCCCGAGCTTAGAGAAAAGAAAAGATCTAGTTAATAGTAACAAAGAAGAAGGGATGTTATTATTTAAAGAAGTTTTATTGGAGAGATACAAGTTGGATGAAGTGGAGTAGAAGGGCATTTAGAAAAGAATAACTAGTACTAAAACACACAAAGAAACACACAATAGGCTTGAACACAGTGAACAGAGCACTTTACCTTACCTGAATGGGGCAAGATCAGGTAGAAAAAAAGCAGTTAGCAAATGAGAAAAGTATGTGGTAGTAAAAGTGTGGAAGGCATTCAATGCAAAGAAAAAAAATCTGAACTCTATCTAGTGTACAATGAGGAGCCACTAAGCGTTTATGAGCAATGAATAACATGATGAAAGAATTTTAGAAAGATGAATCTAATGACAGTGTACAGGAAATGGAAAAACCATATAAGAAGTTCCAGATATAAAAAAATCACAAACCAAGATAATAAGAATGGCCACAAATGAAGAGACATTATGAAGGAAGTGAAGTGAAGTGAAAGTCAAAGTTGCTCAGTCCTATCCAACTCTTCGATCCCATGGACTATAGAGTCCATGGCATTCTCTAGGCCAGAATACTGGAGTGAGTAGCCCTTCCATTATAAAGGAAGAACTGATCAAAGCTAGGTAACTAAAACAGAGGGAAAGTAAGCTAAAGAGCCACAAGGATACTACTTCACTCATTGTGCTGAGTTTAAGATCCAACCTATCTTAAACACCAATTTCCCCTTGATTCTTTATAAAAAATTCTAAAATTTAAAACTGATATTCTTCCCCATTAGCACTGCATCAACATCAGACAACACTTATATCAACTGAATAAGAGAAAATAGGTTGAGACTGTTACTAACATGTTTCAATTAAAAAACAAATAACACTCCCTCAAACTGAGAAATGAATGAGTCATAAAAAAAGGAAAAAAACATACAATGGGAAAAGGAATATGGTTAGGCTGTTTAAATCCTACAGTTTCAAATATTTTAATTATGTGAATGAAAAAAAAGCCTCTCTATAGGAATATATTTTTACATTTAAAATATTATTCATTTTACCATGTGAAAAGGAGTTTCTAAAAAGATACAAGTGCTACTCAACTGTATTATAGCACTTAACAGTAAATGTTTAAAATGGTTTATATTTCCAAAACCAGTTCAATTAAAATATTTAGAAATACATTTTTAATCAGTGGACAAAAATGCAAAACATTTTAATAGAAAAGATATATTTTAAGTGTATTACCTTTAATTCATGATAATCTATTGCTCCATCTTTGTCTGTGTCAAATAGTTCAAAAGCATCTTTAATTTCTTGTTTCTGTTCTTCAGAGAGTTCTCTTCTTTTTTTCCTCTTTGTTTTGTCTACTACAAGGTCATTTCTATGAAATGATAAGAAAAAAGTCTATTTAGTCCACTTTAATCCTATTGTCATGTGCTTCTAAATGATAAAATTCCAAAAAGGCAACAAAAAAATTAACCAATGAATAATGTTTAAACTTCTAAAAAGTATTTTGTAAGAAATTTCCTTATGCGACTCAAAGCCCTGCTCATTCCATTGTCTAAGCTGCTTTAAATTTGTACCTCCCTAAAACTGAAGTTTTAGTTTTAAAAGGTTATTAAAAGAAATGAGGACTTAGCTTTTCCTTCTTCCTAGCTTTGTATTCATTCCCACTAGTATTACTGTGGAAGAAACAAGAACTGTGAAAAGAAACGGTTCTGTCAGAAACCCCAACAAAAAACAAAACACCCATACTTATTCTCATCATTCTACAATACAGACTGTTTTAAAAAAAAGAATTCAATTCACAATTGTTGATCTCTATATATTGTTTACTTTTATAGTGCTTAGAATTATCAAAATTATTGCCAAAAAAATCTAATTCATCAATTAATTTACAAACTATTTTGGCATTGTTTAGACTAGTATTTTTAGACTACACATTTTAAACTGTCCAGCACTTTTTTGTAATTTCTCTCATTGACATTAACAAATCAGCCAAAGTAATGAATGTGAGCATATCACGAATATCAAACACCAAAAAACTACTTAATATTTGTGGTATTTTATTTATATATAAGGTGAAGAGTCAATTGTCTTGTAAATCTCAGCATACACATCTAGACAGTTTCTCACAAACTCTGAAAAAACTTAAAGTAAAAAAAGTAATTTACTCTAAAAACTAGAAATGTATTCCTTAAGAGGTGCCAATATAAGCGTTCCAAATTTTCAAATGGGCCTTACAACACTTGTACAAGTTTTGAAACAAGAATTCTGTAAACTTTAAAAATGTAAAAACCAGTTGACTTTTCTTTCATTCTCTGAAATCTACTCTAAAAAGGCAAGAGATGACTAGAAAATGACCAAATGAGGTTATGATAAAGCTCTTTCTTTCACAAGAGACCTGAATTCACACAAATTTGGAAATTCCGGGGGTTATTCTCTTCCCAAGATTCCGACCGGACAAAAGTTCACAACCCACCGACAGTAGACCTCATTCAAGGTTACCATTATCCTCTTCAGAACTCGCTTCCTTTTTACTGAAGCGTAACTACATAAACACTTTTAAGGTAAAATTTCTAGCTGTGGTTGGGAGAGGGAGCAACAAACAGTGGGTTAGAGGTTGGAAATGAATGAAAGGTAAAATGAGAAAATTTAGGAAATCTAAGATTACCAACTAAAATCACTAAAAGGGGCCTCTGATTATACCCTTTTGCAGGGCCCCAGGAGAAAGAGGAGAGGTTTTGCGTTATTTCCAAAATTTACGGGTAAATATGTTAGTAGGTGTCTTCCCAGGTGGCTCAGTGGGTAAAGAATATGCCTGCAATGCAGGAGACGCATGTTTGGAAGATCCCCTGGAAGAAGACAAGACAATCCTCTCCAGTACTCTTGCCTGGAGAAACCCACACCCAGAGGAGCCTGGCGGGCTACAGCCCATAGGGTCACAGAGTCTGACACGACTGAAACGACTGCACGTTAGCAGGTCGGCTGAGGTGGGAGCCGTGGGCAAGGCACTGAACCAAGGGATGCTCCAAGGCCTGGTTTCCCGGTTTCTCGCACAAACACCGCGCATTGAAACCTCGCGATATTTCCCTGCCTCCTCAAGACTACCACAGCCCGGCTTTCTGGCGGTCTAAAGCCGGTGCCCTGACAGAAATGACCGCCTCAGCTTAAGTGCGGAGCTCACCAGGGCCCCCAAGGGGAGGGGTCTGGGCCCGGGAACGTTGACCAAGGACCCCGTCCCTCGTCCCAAACTGCATTCCCTTCCTCGCTTCGGCCCCCAGCTGCTTCCCTTCCACACACAACCGCCCTGGGGCCGGCTGCGAGGTGTGGAGTGCCATTTGCCGTCTCCTCATTACCGACCTCAGAGCTAAACTCATTTTCTCTTCGGACTGAGACGTTCCTCTCGAGAACGATTTTAACCCCCTACCCAAAGCAGCAAGACTTCCACAAGCCGTTCGAGAGACGCCAACGACCCTCAGCGGTCTCAAAATCCTCCCACAAAGCAAGACACTCCTGAGCTGGATTGGTTGAAATCCTAACGTCCTCCCCATTGAGGCGAAAGCGTCACTTGTCCTCTACTCTCATTGGGCATATTTCACGTCAATCAAATAGATCTCCCTGCCGACATCCCCTGCTACGCCTCTCGCCCTTTAGATTGGCCTGTTGCTTTCCGCCCCGCCCCCACCCCACCCCAATCCTTTGAGAAGCTGAGTGTTCGCTGGACTCAGGTGGGAGGTGGCGAGCTAAGCCTCTGACCGGAAAGCTTGTGGGGTGTGGCCCAGTGTCCGGAGACCCGGCGGAAAGGGAAGGCATGAGATATGCCGCAGGCTCTCCTCTGGCTAGAAGGAGGGAGGGAGCGGCTTTCGAACTGTGTCTGCGAAACTTGACTCCACTGTATTGTACATATTTGGATGGTTTGAGTACATGGGGAGTGTGTTTAAAACGCATTCTATTTTCTAGAATATCACTCATTCTAATTTCTAGTAGGTGTGAATCTGCATTTTTTTATACCAACTTCAAATGATTCTGAAGCAGATACTGCGGATTATATTTTGATAATCACTGAATTGGATTATTAGGCTATTTAAGGTTGAAGCTGTACATAAAGGGCCATTTGCTCCCCTATTCCCCCTTTGAACGGGTTTGTTCGTTTTTGTCCTTTATTTTCAAGTGCTGTAAGCTGCTTATACTCATGATGTTATCTTCACCACCAAACGAAGTCTCTTAAAGCTCACTTGGACATTTAATATCTTTACCTGTTCATCTCTCCTACTGATCTTTAAAGGCTTATATCCTTCATTTAACACTTTTCCTAGTGCTAAAACAATGTCTGATGCGTTGTAAATGTCTGATGCCTCTGCTCCATAGATAGTTGTTGCATTAAATGGAATCTTGCTGTGAAAAATCACAAAGTACTAAGCTAAACTGCAAATCTCAAAAAGGAATGAAACAGCCAGAGAGTAGGTGTCCAGTAACAGAAGAGGGAAGGTATTAATATATAAAACTGTGGCATAAATATAAAGACATACATGTACACGTTTAGAGAAGAGAGAGAACCAGAAGGTATAAGAAAGACTTCTTGAAGGAGATGGCATATATGTTAAGCCTAGAAGGATGAGCTAAATTTGGGTAAGTAAAGATGGTAAAAACATCCACTTCTGCTTTATTGACTGTGCCAAAGCCTTTGACTGTGGGATCACAACAAACTAGAAAATTCTGAAAAAGATGGAAATACCAGACCACCTAACCTGCCTCCTGAGAAATCTGTATGCAGGTCAAGAAGCAACAGTTAGAACTGGAAATGAAACAACAGACTGGTACCAAATCAGGAAAGTAGTACATCAAGGCTGTATATTGTCACCTGACTTATTTAACTTATATACAGAGTACATCATGAGAAACGCTGGGCTGGATGAAACACAAGCTGGAATCAAAATTGCCAGAAGACATATCAATAACCTAAGATACACAGATGACACCATCCTTATGCCAGAAAGCGAAGAAGAACTAAAGAACCTCTTGATGAAAGAGGAGAGTGAAAAAGTTGGCTTAAAACTCAGCATTCAGAAAACTATGATCATGGCATCTGGTCCCATCACTTTGTGGCAAATAGATGGGGAAACAATGGAAACAGTAGCTGACTTTATTTTTCTGGGCTCCAAAATCACTGCAGATGGTGACTGCAGCCATGAAATTAAAAGACGCTTGCTCCTTGGAAGGAAAGTTATGACCAACCTAGAAAGCATATTAAAAAGCAGAGACATTACTTTGCCAACAAAGGTCCATCTAGTCAAAACTATGGTTTTTCCAGTAGTCATGAATGGATTTGAGAGTTGGACTATAAAGAAAGCTAAGAGCTGAAGAATTGGTGCTTTTGAACCGTGATGTTGGAGAAGACTTCTTGAGAGTCCCTTGGACAGCAAGGAGATCCAACCAGTCCATCCTAAAGGAAATCAGTCTTGAATATTCATTGGAAGGACTGATATTGAAGCTGAAACTCCAATACTTTGGCCACGTGATGCAAAGAACTGACTCGTGTGAAAAGACCCTGATGCTGGGAAAGATTGAAGGCAGGAGGAAAAGGGATGACAGAGGATGAGATGGTTGGATGGCATCACCGACTCAATGGACATGAGTTTGAGTAAACTCCAGGAATTGGTGATGGACACCTTCCGGACCACACGACGTCAGGTACTCCAGCGTTTCTTAGTCTGTGTTGACTCGCTGACTTGACTTGATTTGACTTTCTACCATATCATCGAGTTTGTCATTTCGTAGACGGATATTACGTCCTCTGGACTCAACCTAGGGAACCACCCCTTTTAGGGGACCTTATCCTTTACCGTTGGGTGAGATCATAAGAACGGACCTCTAAAGGTACCTGTCTCCTCGGACCGTCCAGTTTCAGGTACTCACAACGTTTTTCAGTTTGTGCTGACTCACTGATTGTGTGTGCGTCTCTACCATATTACTTCGTTTCGATTCTTAATTATCGATGTCGTATCGGGGGGTTTTTTATTGTCTTGATTTTTTGATTTAAAATTTCATATTTAGTGGAAACTCAGATTTTCCTGTCATTTTGACGCTAATGTATGATCTGTCATTACTGTTACCCTTTGATATAATTTTACCATTCTATGTCTGGTTCGATATCTTGTTCCAATAAAATGATAATTTGTTCTTATTCTCATTTGGTTGTAACTAGCTTACAAAATCTTTACTTGTTTTAATTGATTAACTTTAATCCTTCTTCTTTAGTGATTTTTATTTTGTTGTTGTTCTCTTTTATCCAAAAATCTTCTTTTAACACTTTCATTATTAACTATTTATCAGAGTATTAGATTATTATTTGACCAAAAACCGTTATCGTTATTTTACCTGTCTTAATCCCTTAACATTGTTCTTTCCCTTATAACGGTGATTATTTCAACTGTCAAATTTTCTCTTAAAGTTTTTAATAATTTTATGAAATATGTTGAAGTAAGACGGTTATTTATAATTGTGATTTTACTTTATCAGTGAAAAGTCCCTTTTATTCCTGAGTTTTTTCCATCTTTTCTGAAGCTATAGACAAGACTTTAAAATTATGCAAAGCTCTGTATCACAAAACAAAAAGGCATCCAGCCTACTCAGATTTATGGATGAGTTTTAAAAATTCTTGAAGAGCTTATTCTTGTGCTTTAAATCCAAGCATAATGGAGAGCTTCTTGAAGAGAGCACAACCCTTAGCATCTTAAAAGTGTTTAAAGTCAGTGAATGCATGCTCCATGATGAGCCAGAAGAGAAAGTTGCTCAGTCGTGTGTGACTCTGCAGTTCCATGGACTGTAGCTTACCTGACTCCTCCATCCAGGGAATTTTCCAGGCAAGAGTACTGGAGTGGGTTGCCATTTCCTTCTCCAGGGAATCAAACCCAGGTCTCCCACATTGCAGGCAAATGCTTTACCCTATGAGCCACCAGGGAGGCCCATGATGAGGCAGAGCAGAGCCAAAAGTAAATAAAATGGTTTAGGAAGATTAGTAGCATTAGTTATTTGTTTAGCCTTCCTCCTGAAACCTTAATGAAACAATCGTTGAGAAATTAATTTCTAATACAGAAGTGACTTGGAGAAGTACCATCTACAGACAAGCTATTTCAAAAAGATATCTGAAATATGAAAAGAGGTATGGAAACCTCTTAACAAATGACAGAGATCATCAAAGTGGCATCTCAGAATTTGCAAGAGATGACTAATGGCTCAGAGAGAGTTGATCTGCCTGGCAGAGTCCAAGACGCTAGGTTTAGAGTTACAAAGCAGAGGGTGGAAATGAGAAGAGGGCTACATAAAATGTAAGTTTAAAAACTCTAGGTAACCACTGCACTTCAGTTTCTCCAAGTTCCCCTCCTCATTATCCTCTCTTCACCTCTGTTTAGAACCCCACTCTTAAAAAGTGAATGAAAAAATCAAAAACTATTAGAGATATGAAGAAAATCAATGGTATGAAGGATGAAACTAAGGAAACAGCTATCTACAAAGGCTGAGCTTAGGAACCAAAAGAAAGTCATGATAAATTTAATAATGTTAAGCTTTCTAAGAGTCAAGAAAATGTTGTATTGGAGAATGGGATACTTAGAAAAAGAAACATCCTGACAGGATGCTTGGGACTGATGCACGGGGATAATCCAGAGAGATGGTGTAGGGTGGGAGTGGGGAGGTGGGGGTCGGAATTGGGATTCTTGTACACTCATGGCTGATTCATGTCAATGTATAGCAAAATGAATACAGTATTGTAAAGCAAAACAAACTAAAAAATAAAAATTAATTTAAAAAAAAGAAACATCCTGACAGTAAGAAAAGACTTAAATATGATTACAGAAATTAAAGTTTTAATAAATTAGTGAGATGATTTAATTGAAATATTTCAGAACACAGAAAAAAAAAAAAGAACACAGAGCATTCAGACAAAAACATAGAAAAATTGAAGGAAAAAAAAACCGTGGAAGATTAATTCCGTAGGTCCATCATATGACTAATAGGAATTCCAGAAAGAGACAGTAACAACTGGAGAAGAGGCAGAGTCGGACACGACTGAGCAACTGAACTGAACTGAATAAATAATTGAAGAAAAATTTCAAGGAAGTGAAGAGTAGCACAGGTCTTCAGATTGATAGATATTCCTAGTGCTGAACAAAATAAATGGTAAAAGAAACAACATCTCACCACATCAACAAGATATTTTATAACATCAAAAAGAAAAGATATAGGCCTAAAAGCTTTCAGAGACAAGAATCTGATCTTCTATAAAAGAATAATAATTGAATTAGCATTAGATTTTTTATCAGAAGCATTAGACAGACCACAATGCAATCAAAATTTTAAGGGGAAATTATTTTGAATTTAAAATTCTATTCCCTGTCAAGACAAAAATCAAATGTGAGAACATAATAAGGATATCAGTAAACTCAATCATCATCTATGCTGAGCGGTGTATTCCATAAAAATGAGTGAAATTAAAAAATAAGATAGATGTAAAAGACAAAAATTATAACTTAGTGTGGGAAATAGAATGGCTAGCCAAAAATGTCCATGCCCTAATTCCTGAAATTTGTGAATATGTTATATTACATGGCAAAAGGAATTTTGCAGGTATAATTAACACTACCAACCTTAAGATAGGGCTGCTGCTGCTACTGCTAAGTCGCTTCAGTCGTGTCCAACTCTGTGTGACCTCATAGACGGCAGCCCACCAGGCTCCGCGTCCCTGGGACTCTCCAGGCAAGAACACTGGAGTGGGTTGCCATTTCCTTCTCCAATGCATGAAGGTGAAAAGAGAAAGTGAAGTCGCTCGGTTGTGTCTGACTCTTAGCGACCCCATGGACTGCAGCCTACAAGGCTCCTCCACCCATGGGATTTACCAGGCAAGAGTACTGAAGTAGGGTGCCATTGCAGTTATCCAGTAATCTCAATCTAATTACATGAGCCCTAAAAATTAGGAAACTTTCTCCCTGTTGAAGGAGAAGCGATCAGAGAGATGTGCAAAATGAGAAGGACTCGATCCACCATTGCTGGCTTTAAAATGAAGAAATGATGTCATGAATTAAGGAATGTGAGTAGCTTCTAGAAGCTGAGACAACCTCCAGCCATCAACCAGGAAGGAAACAGGGATTCAGTCCTACAAAAGCATGAACTAAATCCTGGCAGTGACCTGATTAACCAGATTCATCCTCTGAGCCTCCAGAAAGAAGCATGTCACTTAGAACACCTTGATTTAGGCCTTGTGAGACCCTAAGCAGATAATTCAGTTGAACCACACTGTGCTAGACTTTTGACCCATAAATTTGAGACAAAATGGGTCGTTGTTGTTTTAAGTCATTGATTTTGTAGTAATCTTTTATGGCAGTAAAAGAAAACTAATACATTTCATAATTCAATTAAAAGAGAAAAGGCAAGATACAAAAGGCTTAGAAAGCAATTAACCTAAAATAGACACCTAGAATGTTTTCAACAAGAAAAATTGAATGGATTGCAAGCAATAGATAGAATGTGTGTGTGTGTATGTGTGTGTAAAAGACAAGTGTGATATTAAAACCAATAAAGATCTAAAAATATAAAGATTAAAAAATTAGCAGACTTCCAGGGCAGTCCAGTGGTTAAGACATCACACATCCACTGCAGGTGGCTTGGGCTCAATCCCTGATCAGGGAACTAAGATCCTGATCAGGGAATTAAGGCGAATAATGAAGTAGAAAAGATATTTGCAAATACGTGAAGGACAAGGGGTATTATTTTTCATAATATAACTGAAAACTGTTTATAATCTGACCTTGACCTGTTTCAAACCAGAAGTTTATTTTCTTGTTCTCCAAGTACTGCTTTCAAGTATATTTTAGCCAATCTCTCCTTCCTGTCGACCGAGGATGAGATGGCTGGATGGCATCACGGACTCAATGGACGTGAGTCTGAGCGAACTCCGGGAGTTGGTGATGGACAGGGAAGCCTGGCGTGCTGCGATTCATGGGGTCGCCAAGAGTCGGACACGACTGAGCGACTGAACTGAACTGAACTTCCGGTTGCTCTCTGCCTAGGGCATCTCTTACAGCTTGCTTTTCATTGTTGATTTTAAGACTAAGACCCTATGATTATGATTTCCTTTCTGGTATTAAAAAGTCAAATCTGTGGCAAAACTATATCTAGTCCATTACTTTTCCCTAGTAGTTAAAAAGTTGTGTTGGAACAGTTGAGTAGCCTTGCGGAAGAGATAAAGGTGGGTTCATACCACCTTGATTCATTGGTTTATGATGGAGAACTATGAATACATATTCATACATTTCCAAAGTAACACCACATAGATGATTTTCTTGTCCCAAGGAGGGAAATGTCACTTTACCACAAGGTACCACGAGTCTGCTCTTTCCAGGTGGTGCTAGTGGTAAAGAACCTGCTTGCCAGTGCAGAAGACATAAGAGATGCAGGTTTGATCCCTGGGTCAGAAGATCCCTTGGAGAAGAGAACAGCAATCCACTCCAGTATTCTTGCCTGGAGAATCCCATGGACAGAGGAACCAGATGGGCTATGGTCCATAGGGTTGCCAAGAGTCCAACACCACTGAAGCAACTTAGCATACACCCATGTATCACCAGTCTGATATAATGGTCTAATTAACAACACCAATTGCAATATTACCAGATGTCAAATATCTGCTAATGTAATTAATATGAAGTAGCCAACCCAACCTCTTACATCTTTTAGCCTAGAATGTTTAAGTGGAATTTTATTACATTGTAATATCTAATTTTCCATCTATAGGAAATAAAAGAGATAAAGAAACTTCTTTTTAAAAAGGGCAGGGTGGGGGGAAGGCTAGTCCAGAAAAAGCATTCTGTAGGGTAATTGGCCATTCTCTTCAATAAGTTAGTGCATGAAAAAAGGGGCTGACCTAGTTCAAAGGGTCTTAAAAGATAATAAAATCAGATAGAATGCCTTGTCCTCGATTAAATACTGATTTGGACCAAGCAGTTATAAAAGGCATTATGTAGACAACCGAGGAAATTTGAATATGGACAGGGAATTAAATGATATAAACAAATTATTCTTTTGTCCATCTAATAATATTTTGTTCATCAATGAAAATGTTCTCTTATTTAGAGATACAAACTATTTAGAGTTGAAATGTTTAAAATGTGTATAGTTTACTTTAAAATAGCACACCAAAATCTGTTTTAAATTTTTTTTAATACAATGATAAATTCTGTGAAGAAACTAAGAGAGGAGAATAAGATAAGAGGTGAGTTTACTGCTCAGAGGTTGAGTACCACAGATCCGGGAAGGCTCTGAGAAAGTGATTTTTCGATCTGACATATAAAATGATTGCCAGCTGTGTTACAGATCCTCCAAGTGCAGAAGAGAAGATAGGATCAGGTATGACAGAGACTAGGAAACATCTGTGAGGGTAAAGGTGTGGCAAGAGGAATCAAGAGAGTCTTCAAACCACAGTCTAATTGTGACACTTGGGAAGGGAAAGCAGGAAGGAAGGAAAATTAGGTTGGAAGAGCTTTAGAGTGAAATACAGTTGTGAGAAAATCTGGGCCAGTGAAGAACCCCAAAGCAAGACCTGCTCTTTTGAGGAGTCCTATGGTAGGCAGAAATAGCCTAACACTAGCTAGCTCTGATATCCATGCTGTACTCACTAGCTAGGTGCAGCTCAGGTTAAGTGTGGTCTCACTGTGAGTGGATCTGAAGGTATGACAGCTGGAAGGTGTTACTGTGCTCCTCACAGCAGGATTTTTTTTTTCAACTTTCTTTTAAAAGTTCTTTTAAAGGAGCCTTCATTACTGTCATACAAGATTTGCAAAGGTCTGGAGGGAGAGGACATCAAAAAGAGGAACTGGCAAAGGTCCTAAGGTAGGAACAAGGTTGGCATATTCAAGGGGGAAAAAAAAGAATTCAATAAGTTTGAAGCATGATGAGAGTGGCAGAGTTGTACAGGAAGGCAGATTGATAAATAGAGTCCTAATCACATAGGAACCTAATAGACTATGATAAGGAGATGAATTTTATTCAAGTGTAATGGAAACCCATCAGCATGTTTTAAGCAGTGAATTACTACGATCTGATTTAGGTCTTAGAGCCAAACTTCCTGAAACAATCTATATTTACAGCATCCATTTCCTCATATCTCATTTTCTCCCAGCCCACAGCAAATCTAGCTTACATCCTCACCTCGCTACTTGAAGAGCTTTTACTAGGTCACCAAAGACTTCTTAATTGCCAGGTTCAATTGCTTCTTTTCAGTTCGCATCCTAGTTGTCCCCTGGGTCGCGTCTGCACACTGACCACTCACTCCTTAAAATTGCTCTCATGGCTGCTTTTTTACTACTCCTTCTTTAATGACTTTACTTCACCCACTGTCTAAATGGGTTTTTTGGGGCAGAATTATATCTTTAATTTTTCCATGCTGTCCTACACCTTCTCATCTCCTAAATGCCAACAATCACCTAAAATTTCTCAGAAATGTTCCTCTAGCCCTCTTCTCTCAGTTTTCAAACCTAGATTTCCATTTCTGTGTTAGCAAGTCCACCTTAATGGAGAATAATATACCAAAACAATAGTCATTTTCTCCTAAAAGACTTCTTATGTACGCTCTACCTTGTCACCAGTCACCTAGTTCATGTAACTCAGTGGAATCAATTTAACTCCTCACTATTGTCAAAGTATAATATTCAAAACCTAAAGGCATGACTACTGTACAAATGTAAAGTGAATATGTTTCCAAGCTCTATTTAATTCTTTATTCAGGAAAAAATTATAGAAACTGAGTATACATAGATAGTCACAAAAGGTGTGTGAAATAAATTTGCTCAGTTATGATGTCCTGCTGGTTAATGTCTTTACAGATCAAAATAAACTGTAGCCTTTTGATTTATATTCTCTACCAGACAAAAATCATTTGCAAAAATCTATGAGTTAACATTTCGCTCCATTTTAGCCCTATGTGTACATGTGCTAAATTGCTTCAGTCGTGTCCGACTCTTTGAGACACTATGAATTGACTGTAGCCGGCCAGGCTCCTCTGTCCAAGGGATTCTCCAGGCAAGAATACTGGAGTGGGTTGCCATGCCCTTCTCCAGGGGATCTTTCTGACCCAGGGATCAAACTCGCATCTCTTACGTCTCCTGCATTGGCAGGCAAGTTCCTTGCCACTAGCGCCACCTGGGAAGCCTACTCATACAGTCAATTAATTCACTACAAAGGCATCAATATCATTTAATGAGAAAAATAAGATCTTGCAATGAATAGTACTGCAGTGACCAAATGTCACACAAAAGAGAAATTAATTAAGAGAAATTCCTATCTCTTGGCATAGACAAGAATTGATTTGAAATGAGTCTTAGACTTACAAGTGAAAGAAAATGTTTTAAAGCTTCTAAAAGAAAATGTAGGAGATTATCTCCATGACTTTAGGGCAGATACGATTTCTTAAACAGGACTTAAAAAGTATTAATCATAAAATTAAAAATCAACAAATTAGACAGCATCAGAAGTTCACATTTCTCTAATCAAAGACACCATTAGGAAAGTGAAAAGGCAATCCACAAACTGGGAGAAGACATTTACAGTACATATATCTGAGAAAGCATTAGAAATCAATTATAAAAATGCTGAAAATCAAATAGAAACATTGCATAAAATATTTGAATAGACACTTTGCAAAAGTACATATCTAAATGACCGATAAGCACATAAAGAGGTGTTCAACAGTATTAGTTCTTAGGAAAATACAAGTTAAAACCACAATGAATATCATCACTCATGCACCAAAATGACTAACATTTTAAAATTGAAAGACTAACAATATCCAATGCTGGAAGGATGTGGGCCAACTCAAACATTGCTCCTGTGACTGTGAAATAAAACAACCACTTGTAAAATTGTCTGTCTCAACTAATGCCAAGTTCACCCAACTTATGACATAGCCATTTCATTTCTAGGTATATATACCCAGGAAAAGTAGTATGTCTCCCTAGAACAATTTTTGAAAGAAAGTGTATTGCAACTTTATTCGTAATAACTCCAAACTGGAAACAAACCAGATTTCCATTAACAGGTTAAAGAACAAACAAATTGAGGTATATTCATACAATGGAATATTACCAGGGATAAAAGAAAAAAATTATAAGCAACTGAAAAAAAATAAAGAACTATTCATAGAGTCAATAAAAAGATGGATACTCATGGATACTATTTTAAGCGAAATAAGACACAAAAAGTATGTGTCAGTAAATTTGTAGCACGATCCCATTTGTATAAAGTTCAACAGCAGGCAGAACTAATCAATGTTTACCAAAATCGTAATAGCATTACTTTTGGGTAAGTGGGAATGGGATAGTAGCTGGTGGTATGTACTGAAAAGAAGCACAAAGGAACTTTATGCAGTAATGGAAGTATAATATATCTTAATCTACATGGTGGCTACAAGAGTGTATGCACATACAAAAATCTAACTGCCTACTTAAGATTACCATGCTTTATGCATTTTACTAGGTATGTTATCTATTTAAAAATATTAGTTTTTCACGGGGCCTTTGGAACCCTAACCCTAACCCTAACCCTAATTAGGGAGTACAGATTGTAGAGAGATAAAGAATGTTGAGATAGTGATTAACTTCACTTTGAAGAAATTCAGCTATGAAGAGGAGAAGATTGAGGAATTAATAAAGATATCAGCAAGTTTTGAAAATTCCTTTAGAACAGGGAACACTTTATCAGAGGAGAAGCCAATTGAGAGGTACAGGTTAAAGATGGGAGTGAAGCAGAAGAGAAAGTCGCTAAGATTTCGCTCTCTTAGAGTTGAAAGTGGAGGATTATCTACAGAAAGAGAAGGAAGTCGAGTGAAAAAAAGAGAGGGTGAAGATACTCAGAGACTGTGGAAGAAGATAATTTGAGAACTTTCACTGTACTTCTTTTCAAACTTGTAAGTACAATAGGAAGTTGGGATACCCACTAAAAGTCAGGATATGGGATGAAAAGTTGACAAGGAGTGAAAGGTTTGATGAAGCCAGTTAGCTCTTTTATTAGCTGTGAGGGGCTAGTTTTTTACTTTTCAAGTTTCCTCATCCCTGTAATGGGGATCACACTTACTTCACAAAGTTGCTTTGAAGAGTAAATAACTTAATGAGTCTAAAGTATCCATTAAGACAATCAGTAAATGTTAGTTTCTCCTTTAAAAAAAAGGACCAGAGCTACACAAAATTATTATTCATGAGTAGTTTGACAAACAAATTGAATAATCTGGAGTCAGGACCAAAGATGCAGCAGAGAACAAGGAACCTAGGCTGGTGCAAGTGTACAAATATTTCCAAGTTACAAAGCAAGTTGTGTATGTGTGTTAGTCACTCAGTTGTGTCCAACTCTTTGTGACCCCATGGACTTTGTAGCCTGCCAGGTTCCTCTGTCCATGGAATTCTCCAGGCAAGATTACTGCCATTTCCTCCTCCCGGGGATCTTCCCAACCCAGGGATTGAACCCAGGTCTCCTGCATTGCAGATAGATGGATTCTTTACCTTCTGAGCCACCAGGGAAGCTCATAAATCAGACTGGCAAGCTGTTAAATAAAATATGTTCTATCACCCTACTTTAACAAACATGGCTTCGTGGTGACCTGAAGTCCAGGTTCAAAGTTGGAATTCTAATTCTTTAGTTTTTCATACTGAATCCTGGTAATGGGGGAAGATCCAGACAGACAGCCTTTTCTTCTTTCTTCCAACTCCACCCCACACTGTGGAGGGCCTCTAGTGTACATGTGTAGATACTACAGCCTGCAAGCCCAAGCTTCATTCTCACCCTTGGCAAATAACAAGCATTTGGCCACCTGTGAGCTTAGGGTTGTACAATCCAATGGCATGGTTCTTGCATGCAAAAATCCTAGAGGCAGACTCAGAGCCTTTTGGACAAGGAATTCTGGGGTCCCAAGTATCTGGAAGTGGTACACAAAGTGGGTATGTGGCTTTGGGTGTGTAGGGGAGGAAAATAATTTCCCCTCTTTCCCTTTGAGTTCTTGCCTGACAGACCTGTAATAAGAGGCTGATTGTCAAGAGAAAACAAACAGAAGTTTTTAACGTATTTACCCCCTATATACCTGGGAGATATCCAGGGAAAAATGAGTAATTCTAAAAAGTGGCTTATAACTCCAGCTTATACAAAATATTCAACAAAGAACAGTACATTTGTAGAGAGAAGTTACAGGATAAAGGAAAACAATTTTAGGCTTTCAAGGGCAGAAAACTGGGAAGGTGAGTCTATGAGAGGAAACTAATAGAATAAGGTTTGCAGATTCCTCTGGTGCCATCTCTGGGTTAATAAGGGTCTGTCTCTAACAAAGGGAGGTTCGTGTCCTTTTAAGAGGTGGGTCAAGGGAGCTTTTCCTCCATCTGCTGCTTCTTAATTGCTTTGGCTCAAAAAATTTTTGTCAGAGGCACATTTTAAGGATGGGTATATCTTAGGCCCCCAAGATGCCTCACCACATATGAAGTACAGCTGAAGAAGGGCCAGAGTGGGTTCCAAAGTGTGGGACCCTGAGCAGGGACCTCTTGTGCCCAGAGCTAAGGGCAGTATAGCTAGTCATACTGAAGTCACACTTCATGCTTCCAGCACTCAATACACGTAATATCTCTAATCACATTAACTAGAAAGAACAAAAAACCTCAAGATTAAAATATGCTGAAATTTTTAATAAGAATCAGACTAGAACATATACTTTCTACTTGAAAAGCAAGTCATCTAGCTTTTTGAGTTATTTTGATGGATTGAAAGTTTCCCTATGAAGCCTTGTATAAAACTGAAAATGATTTATTAATCTCAGAGCTACTCTTCAAATCCGAATATTTAGCTGGCAACAGTGGTCTGGTAACCAGGTTTGGGGAGCTTTAGCTAAAAGAAGGAAATTTCATGGCTTCTTTATCTGGCTTTACATTTCTTAAAACCAGATAAGTTGTATTTAGATACCCATGCTTGTAGATTCATAGGGTGTCTTTGAACTCAAATGGTGTTCTTATCACAGTGTCAGAAACAAAGGAATTTGCATTTTTTTGGATGAATTCTCGTTAGTAATGAGGTACTAAACATGCTACTGAATACAATATAGAGAAGATTAATAGAGTTATTTTTAGCTACCACCTACATACTATAGGCAGACAGCATCAAGAGGAGGAGGGAAATAATGGTTCTTTTAGTTTAATAAATCATAATGTTCCTGAAAAATTCTTCTCTTTCCTCCAAAATTGGGGCATCTAATTATATAAAGTGAATTACTGTGGCAACAGTTAAGATATTTAGAGAAAGGGAAAAGAGGAGGAAGTGGGGGGATGGTGATTAGGTTATTAAACAGAAAAATGATTAAAAGAAAAAAAGTATTTTGACTGAGAAGTAAACTATGATAACTGGTAAGTAGAAGAGAAATGAAACATTGAAATAACTATGTTTAGGTTTGAACAGTCAATAGCTGAATATCAAAGTAAAAACAAATTTTCTGACTGTAGATAAAAGAACCACAATAGTAGCTTGGGTGAGAAAATAGCAATATATTTATATCTCCAAACAAACCCTGCAAGTCACATTCGACAGAATGTAAAATACCATATGAAATAAGATCAAAATTTATATGTTATATAGTATATTATGTATTATTAAATATAACATTTAGTATGCTTTTATATTATATTCTCCAGCCCAGAATACTTGGGTGGGTAACTATTCCCTTCTCCAGAGAATCTTCCCAACCTAGGGATCGAACCCAGGTCTCCCTCACTGCAGGTGGCTTCTTTACCAGCTGAGCCACAAGGGAAGCCCAAGAATACTAGAGTGGGTAGCCTATCCCTTCTCCAGCAGATCTTCCTGACCCAGGAATCAAACCAGGGTCTCCTGCATTGCAGGCAGATTCTTTACCAGCTGAGCTACCGGGAAGCCCAACATTTGATATGTTTTTGTATTAGAACCTAAAATATAGGGAAGACAGCTTGCATAAAAAGAACTATAAATATCTTTTAAACATACAACTTGCTCAGCTTCTCTAAAAATAAGTTAAATGTGCAAATAAATTACACTGAGATAAAAATTTTCATCTACGAGAAATGTCTAAGCTTGGTATTGTTTTTGTTGTTGTTTAGGCGCTAAGTCGTGTCTGACTCTTTTGTTTCCCCATGAAATGTAGCCCACTAGGTTCCTCTATCTGTAGGATTTCCCAGGCAAGAATACTGGAGCAAGTTGCCATTTCCTTCTCCAGGGGGCATTTTTGACCCAGGATTGAACCCATGTCCCCTGCAGCAGCAGGCAGGGGGGCTCTTTACCCCTGAGCCACATGGGAAGCCCAAATTTGGTATTACAAACTTAACTGTGAAGAATTAGCAGGAAAAACCTTCCTTAAGCGTTGTTAGGTAATTTGAAAGAAACTCTTTGGAGAGCCTTGGAGATCTTATGTATCAAAATTATAAATGTACATGTGATTTAAACTAGGATTTATACTTCTCAGAAATTATGTTGTAAATATAGTTGCAAAAAGTGGGGCTTCCCAGGTGGCTCAGTGGTAAAGAACTCACCTATCAATGCAGGAGACCTGGGTTCCACGCCTGGGTCAGGAAGATCCCATGGAGAAAGAAATGGCTATTCCGGTATTCTTGCCTGGGAAATCTCATGGACAGAGGAGCCTGGAGGGCTATACAGTCCATGGCGTGGCAAAAGAGTCGGACACAACTGAGTGACTAAACAGCAGCAACAGTGCATAAAATATGTGTATAACTATTCACTGCCACTTAGAAGAAAGATTGGGAAGACACTCCATGTTCATAAGGTAGTTAAATATATTTATTTACATCTGTAGCATGGAATTATTATGCTCCTGTTAAAAGATAAGGCAGATCTGTACATACTAATATGGAATATGCTTGAAATATATCCTTAAGCAAAATGTAAGTACAAACTAGCGAGAAGGCAATGGCACCCCACTCCAGTACTCTTGCCTGGAAAATCCCATGGACAGAGGAGCCTGTTAGGCTGCAGTCCATGGGGTCGCTGAGAGTTGGATGCGATTCACTGACTTCACTTTCACTTTTCACTTTCTTGCATTGGAGAAGGAAATGGCAACCCACTCCAGTGTTCTTGCTTGGAGAATCCCAGGGACGGCAGAGCCTGGTGGGCTGCCGTCTGTGGAGTCTCACAGAGTCGGACACGACTGAAGCAACTTAGCAGCAGCAGCAGCGTATATAATAAACTATCATTTGAATTAAAATAATATTAACAATAAGAATAAAGAGAGATTAAGGCCATTCCACAATGTCAATGCTCTTCAGCCAAAGACTACCAGAAATAACTGTAGTTGAACAAGTAAGTATATTTATTTATATTTGCTGCAAGCGCAGTGAGAGAATGGTGAGGTATCTCAGAAAAAAGAGTGTAAGAAAAGACTTGTCTCTGATTGGGTAATTTGAAGGGGTCCAAGGAAGCAGGGTCAGCTGTAGGAGTGGGTGTCTGAATGAGTTTCGTCCATAGTGAGCACAGCTGATGGGAGGATAAAGGAACAATTGAACAGTCTCAGTTTCCCACTTGGCCTTTGCTGGCATGGGAGGGGATGAAGCCATAGTTTTTTCCGTGGTAAATTAGTTGCTTTGAAAAAGCTTTCTGTCTTGCTAGGCCACCCTTTTCTGGTCATTTGGTTCAAGGGATAAGGCGTTGGTTGGACTTTTGTCGGTGCCCATTGTCATTTGCAAGTTGTCTGCTCCTCCAGTATTCATTCTAGGATGATGTGCCTGAAAAAAAGAAATCCAAGGAACTCACCATGTGGTTTGCTCTCTGGATCCTAAAGTCCTTAGCTGTTCTGATCTATTTTTATCTACCAGAATCTTCATATGTTTGTGTTACATGTTATGCCCAAAGCTGTTTTTTGTTTTTGTTTTTCTAATTGGAAAAGTACAGCTGCTCCATCCTCCTGGAAGTGGAAGTCTCCTGGGATATTTTTGCATTGTTTGAATTCTTTCACTCAAAGCATGAATCACCCATTCAAATGAATAAATACCTACATAGGTACATGCCTTGCTTTTTTTAGAACTGATAATGGTGACTACAGCCATGAAATTAAAATATGCTTGCTCCTTGGAAGAAAAGCTATGACAAACCTAGACAGCATATTATAAAAGAGAGACATCCCTTGGCCAACAAAGGTCCATATAGTCAAAGCTACAGTTTTCCCAGTAGTCATGTACGGATATGAGAGTTGGACCATAAAGAAGGCTGAGCACCAAATAATTGATACCTTGGTATGGCAGTGTTGAAGAAGACTCTTGAGGGTCCCTTGGACTGAAAGGAGATCCAACCAGTCAATCCTAACGGAAATCAACCCTGAATATTCATTGGAAGAACTGATGGTGAAGCTGAAGCTCCAATTCTTTGGCCACCTGATGCGACTCATTGGAAAGACTCTCAGGCTGGGAAAGATTGAAGGAAAGAGGAGAAGAGAGCTATAGAGAATGAGATGGTTGGATGGCATCACCAACTCAATGGACATGAGTTTGAGCAAACGGAGATAATGAAGGATAGGGAGGCTTGCAGTTCATGGGGTTGCAAAGAGTCAGACATGACTGAGTGATTAAACAATAACAATTGCTAAATATCTTTGAACAAAATAATGGAGAACAGTAGGACAAAAAGTAGATGAAGTGTGTAAAGCTGCGTTGGTAGAGTGGTCAAGGAAAGCCTCTCCATAGGGCTTGAGCTGGGATCAAAAGCCAATCTAGTGAAGAGCTGAAAAAGAGAAGAGGAAGGTAAATGCAAAAGCAGTGAAGTAGGAATAAGCTTGGCATAATCCAGGAATAGAGAGAATTCTAATGTAAGTGGAGTGCTGGAGCTGGCTAGTATTATCTTACTAACTGACATAATGAAAACAATTATTGACCATTCATATTGGAATTACATTTGTTTATCAGTTGCAACCATAGTTTGAATACAGATACAAGAGTTTGGCAAAACTCAATGAAGAATGTTGCAAGAATTAATATGCTACATGGAATTTTTAATAAAGAACATTGCCTTTATTGTGCAACATATTCCTTATATCATT
This sequence comes from Aepyceros melampus, assembly GCA_006408695.1. Taxonomy (NCBI): domain Eukaryota; kingdom Metazoa; phylum Chordata; class Mammalia; order Artiodactyla; family Bovidae; genus Aepyceros; species Aepyceros melampus. The sequence continues at coordinate 107,998 of SJXQ01005951.1, read as the reverse complement.
AAAATTTATTCTAAAATGTATGAATCTTCATATAAACATATATGTGAGTGTATGATGCCTCAGGAAAAAAGTGAAGGCTAGGAATAAATTTGAGTCATCAGTATTTAAATTGTAGTTAAAGTTATATAACTAGATAAATCAACTAGAAAAACTAGTGTGTTTAAAAAAATAATAAAGTTCAAGATGAAATCCTAAGCGTGTGAATGGAATGGTCAGTGTAAGAAAGAAAACCAGGAGAACCTGGAAACCAAATAGGAGGAAGTGGTCAGTCAGCTCAGCTGAACTTGGCAATATTGGTAACTTCAGCAGGAGCACATTAGTGGAAGGTTGTTGCTGGAGGCCAGATTGGATTAATTTAAAACAGGCATAGCATGTCTGTTGTCGATCAAGATTTATGCAAAATGTATTTTGAAATTTTCTTCTAAGTTAGAGAACTATAAGGTAGCTGCTGCTGCTGCTGCTAAGTCGCTTCAGTCTTGTCCGACTCTGTGCGACCCCATAGACGGCAGCCCACCAGGCTCCGCTGTCCACGGGATTCTCCAGGCAAGAACACTGGAGTGGGTTGCTATTTCCCTTCTCCAACTATAAGTTAGAAAACTACTTAAATGTTAGGTTTACCTGATAATTGCAGAAAGAATTTCTTCCTTTAACTCTATTAGGAAACCATCCCTTCTTGCTCATGCTTTCCCTCCCCATCATCACTAAGAATCTTCCCACGAGACCACTGTTTCTCACTCATCCCTTAGAAAACTGTATAAATATTGAAGTATTTACAAATGAGATGATGTGATGTCTACAGTTGGCTTCAAAATAATCCAGTATGTGTGTAGGGTAGAAGAGTAGGGATTTGATGAGGATGTGGAGGAAACAAAATTGGCCAGATGTTGAAAATTCTTGAGGATAATCAGCTCAGGGTTTGATTATGCTACTATTTTTCTCATCTGTATATGATTGAGATTTTCCAAAATAAAAGGATTTTTTAAGTGTTGGGGAAGAACAGGATATTCTTTACCATTAAAAAACTTGCACATGGCTTAGGACTTCCCTGATGGTCCAGTAGTTAAGATTCCACACTTCCAAAGCAAATGAAGCACGCCTTTGATTCCTGGTCAGGGAACTAAGATCCTACATGCTGCAGAACATTAAAAAAAAAAAAAAAAAAAAGACCTTACACACAACTTAAGAAAGGTCTTATTCAAAAGAGTTAAAACTCGGGAGGGTGAAGGGAGGAGACTGTGCACCGACAGGGAGAGATGGCCCGTGGGTGTTTGAAGGAAGCCAGGTTGTAGCGTGATTTGGGTACAGTAGGAATATTCATGGAATGTTTATTTCTGTGGTGCTATGTCTTATAGGTGTTTTCACATTTACTGATCATACATCCTGTGAGGTCATACATACCCACAAGAAAATGCTAGGACATATCATGTTTCTTAAGTCACAAAGCTGGTAACTTTTGGCTTAGTAACCTCACTGGAAAAACCAGAGTGCAAAAGCAATGGGCTAAGGGAGAGATGGCCAGAGACCACCTGCTAGCCAATAATACCTACAGAAGGTGTGTTTAAAACATTTGACTTTGCTCCTAACATTTAAACCAGGAACCAGAAAACGAAGAACAAAAACGTTCAATTTCCAATTTGTCTTAAAGAATGGAAGATTCAGCGCTAGAGATGTTGCAACCCCTCACAGCCAAGGCACTGCTGCCCTCTTTGTGTGGGGCTTGAGCTTTCTCCTTTTGGCCAGAGTCCCCTTCACTTGTTTTATTGTGAATGAACTGCTTCACTTTGTGCATTATGGCCTATATAAGGATTTGAGTTCATTTATATAAGGGCTTCCCTGGTGGCTCAGACGGTAAAGCATCTGTCTACAATGCGGGAGACCTGGGTTCGATCCCTGGGTCGGGAAGATCCGCTGGAGAAGGAAATGGCAATCCACTCCAGTACTCTTGCCTGGAGAATCCCATGACAGAGGAGCCTGGTAGGCTACAGTCCGTGGGGTCACAAAGAGTTGAACACGACTGAGCGACTTCACTCACTCACTCACTCATACTAATTATAGGAGAAGGCAATGGCACCCCACTCCAGTACTCATGCCTGGAAAATCCCATGGACGGAGGAGCCTGGAAGGCTGCGGTCCATGGGGTCACTAAGAGTCAGACACAACTGAGCGACTTCACTTTCATTTTTCACTTTCATGCATTGGAGAAGGAAATGGCAACCCACTCCAATGTTCTTGCCTGGAGAATCCCATGGATGGGGGAGCCTGGTGCTCTGCCATCTATCGGATCACATAGAGTCAGACACGACTGAAGTGACTTAGCAGCAGCAGCATCATATACTAATTATATTCAACCTGGAGTGTTATGACTCTGGCTCTGATCAGTGAGAAAGGAATAGAGGCATAATAACACAATATGATTTTTCCACCACATGTTGAGAACTACAGTCCAAACCACTCCTCTGGCAATCAATCCCACACTCTGTGCCTATTGTAACGTCTCTTGCAGAGTTTTCTTGTGCTATAAATGTTAATTGCCAGGTGAATAAATGGTATAATAATAAACACTTAAAAATTCAGAGGAGGGCACAATTATTTCTGCAATCAAGACAAAGAATTCTAAAGTTGTGCTGAAATTTTATGAGAAGCAAAAACATTTTAGATGGAAGAAAAATCAAAGGAAAAATGCATGAATTTAGGAAAGTACAAAATATGTGGAAGGACTAGGAAAGTAGACTAGTATATTTAGAGCTGAGACTCCTTGATCCCGGTAACTCTATTATTCCATAAGGATCAGATAGAATCACAGAAATGTTAAAACTAGACAGGGATTTACAGCTCCTTTATACTCAAAACCTTTCTTCCCACAGATAACAAACAAAATGTGATTTGCTTAATGTCACATAGCTAATTGGTGAAGGAATTAAAATTAGATTTTCCAATTTCTCATATTCTTCCTCCATAACTTCCCTTCAATGTTGCTTGTTTCATTATATGTAAGGAGAAGAAAATATGAGCTGAGTTCTGGATATATTGTTTTTAATAACCTCAAGTAGCAGTTGCCCTTTCCCTTTCATCATTCATTTCCACTTCAAATTCTCTTTTACTTATTATTATTATTATTGGTTGCACTGGTCTTTGTTCTTGCATTTGGGCTTTCTCTAGTTGCAGCGAGTGGGACCACTCTCTAGCTGTAGGTGCATGGGTTTCTCATTGTGTTGGTTTCTCTGTTGCAGAGCATGGACTCTAGAGCATATGGGCTTCAGGAGCTGCTGCACATAAAGTCCATAGTTGTGGCTCACCGGTTTAATAGCTCTGAGGCATATGGGTTCTTCCCAGATCAGGGAAGCTGACATTCGGGAGCTTCTCTGGTGGCTCAGATGGTAAAGAATCTACCTACGATGCTGAAGACTCGGGTTTGATCCCTGGGTCGGGAAGATCCCCTGGATAAGGGAATGGCAACCCACTCCAATATTCTTGCCTGGAGAATTCCATGTACAGAGGAGCCTGACAGGCTTCAGTCCATGAGATCACAGAGTCAGACATGACTGAGCAACTAACACTTTCTTTCAAGAGGATGGAAAAGGGTGGCAGAGGATGAGATGGTTGGATGGCATCACCATTTCAATGGACATAAACTTGGTCGAACTCCAGGAGATGGTGAGGGACAGGCAGGCCTGGCATGCTGCAGTCCATGCGGTCACAGTCAGACATGACTTAGTGACTGAACGACAACAACAGAGTGGACAGTCACCTATGCTGGCCTGCAATCTCAGGCTCAGTGTTTATACTAATAAGGGTCAGAATCTGAAAATAGTAATCAGCCTCAATATTGCTCAAAAGGGGCTGATAGGCTGCCTCTGATTTTTACTGTCAGTTGATGATACCTGGTTTGAGTCTTGGAATTTGAGACTGGCGATATAGCATAGTGTTGGGTTTGAATCCGGGCTCTAGCATTTATCAGCTAAGTGATAAGGACAATTTATTTAACCTCTCTAAGCATTAAATTGACATATATAAAATGATGATAGGAATAGTTTCTACCTCTCTCTCTAAGTTGGTATGAGAATTGAGTACCTTTGTTTGGGTTTCCCCCAGAGCAAACTCTGAGACAAGGATTTCAAATAGTTTATTTGGGAGATGATCCCAGGAAACATGTGAGAGTGATAAAGTGAGACAGGGAAGGAAATCTTCCTGGGGATCCTCCAGCAAAGGGCTAGGTAGCTCAGAAAGGTTCAGTTCAGTTCAGTTCAGTCGCTCAGTCGTGTCCGAATCTTTGCGACCCCATGAATCTCAGCACACCAGGCCTCCCTGTCCATCACCATCTCCCGGAGTTCACTCAGACTCACTTCCATCGAGTCCGTGATGCCATCCAGCCATCTCATCCTCGGTCGTCCCCTTCTCCTCCTGCCCCCAATCCCTCCCAGCATCAGGGTCTTTTCCAATGAGTCAACTCTTCGCATGAGGTGGCCAAAGTACTGGAGCTTCAG
>SJXQ01005951.1:77694-103341 GCA_006408695.1 Aepyceros melampus | reverse complement strand
GATCTCGCATGAGGTGGCCAAAGTACTGGAGTTTCAGCTTTAGCATCATTCCTTCCAAAGAAATCCCAGGGCTGATCTCCTTCAGAATGGACTGGTTGGATCTCCTTGCAGTCCAAGGGACTCTCAAGAGTCTTCTCCAACACTACAGTTCAAAAGCATCAGTTCTTCGGCACTCAGCCTTCTTCACAGTCCAACTCTCACATCCATACATGACCACAGGAAAAACCATAGCCTTGACTAGACGGACCTTAGTCAGAATTATCCACAATCTTTATTCCCTATTGGATGAGGGTTGCCCCTGGGATATTAACTGTCCAGCGCTTCTGGCTGACCGTGAGCACAGGTCTACTCCAGGGGCAGACAAACCCCTCACAGAGAAAGATCCAAGACTTGAAGTAAGAAGCTTTGAGTTTTTCCAGGAATTGTCAACCAAAGTTACAGGTGACCTGGAGGAGGCTGAGAGGATATGAGCAGAGCATTGACAGCATCTTCTATAGTGAGATACTGTTTGTCATGGTAGCATTTGAAACATAGCCAGCATTAACAAATGAAATTAGCTACTTAAAATACACAATACCAAGATGGCAGAGGGAAAGTCTTCCCAATTAAAAAGAAGAGACACTATTACCAAGGAGGTGAGATGAATGGACTCAAAACAAAACCTAGAAGTCATCCTCCACAGTCTTCTCATCCCACCAATCGAATCACTTAAACAGTTTCCTCTCTCTCTTCTCTATCAACACTCCTTAAAGTAGGCTTTTCACGTGTCTTGCTTGAATTATCAGACGACCTTCTAATTGCGCTTCCTGCTAATTTCACTTCCTTGCCCCACCCCAACCCTCACTCAACCCATTTATTCAGGACTATCAGAATGCTTTTTCTAAAATTCAACTCAGATGGAATTATCCTCTGTTCATTACTTCAAATAATTCAGTGGTTCACCACTTATCTGGGGGCAAAAATACACCCAAAAGCTTAGGATACTAGACTGTTCATAGTCTAGTCCTGCTTACTTCTCCAATCCCATTTCCTTGTGCCTCCCTCTTAACTCTTAAATTCCAGGTCTAAGAAATCTTCCTTGGTTCCTCATATATCCCACACTATCTCATAGTTCAGGGCCATTTTTCATGCTCTTCACCACCTTTCTTCATCTAGAAAACAACTAGTTTTTATTCAGGAATTCAAGCTGATACCACTTTTTATGAAAAACTATCCCTGATATCTCCCCTTCCTTCTTGGTATGGATCAGTGATCAAATAGTACCTGTATATCTCTTAAAACTTACCACTTGTATCACAAATGTCTGTTTACTTTCTAACTTACTAATGAGACCAATTTCCTCATAATCAGATACTGAGCATCTGCATTCTTAATAAGCACCTAGGGTTATTTTTATTCCTACTGAAGTCTAAGAATCATTTTATTATACCAAGAGCATTCTAAGCGGAAAACTTGTTTGTCTATCATTTTAGTGCACGTTATAGCATCTGGAATGTAGCTGATATTCAATAAGTAACTATTGGATTAATAAATACTACTGTTTACATCTTGAGTATTTCTACTCTCAAGGAGATTTTATCAGGTTGCCACCTAGGGTAATATGACTCATTAATTAAACATGAAATTCATTGTTTCTTGTACCAATGATGTTATAAACTGGGATTCTTATTGGTGATCTGCCAGTCCTCCAGCTAAGTGGCTATTAAATTGGACCAGTTGTTCCACTCTTTCACCCTTGGTAGACTTTAACTTTTTCTATGGAAATTATTTAGACTTACTGGGTTTTTTTAATGACATCTAGAAGAATAGTTCTCAAACTAATATATATTATAAAGACCTGGAGAGCTTGTTAAAAATAGCTGTGGCCTCAATCTCGTAGATTCTAGCTCAGTAATATCTGAGAGAGGAGGGGCAAACTTCTCTATTTCTAATAAGGTCTTGAAGAAGAAATTATCCCCTATAATAAGTGAAAGTGAAAGTTGCTGTGATGTCCGACTCTTTGTGACCCCATGGACTATACAGTCTATGGAATTCTCTAGGCCAGAATGCTGAGTGAGTAGCCTTTCCCTTCTCCATGGGATCTTCCTAACCTAGAGATCAAACCCAGGTCTCCCTCATTGCAGGCAATTCTTTACCAGCTGAGCCACAAGGGAAGCCCAAGAATACTGGAGTAGGTAGCCTATCCCTTCTCCAGGGGATCTTCCTATAATAAATAGATTTACATATTGCATAGAGAAAAGACTGACATTTCTACAAACTGATTTATACTTAAGTTTTATTTCTTCTAGTTAAATAGTGTGACCTGCTTCAACAGAGGTCATTAACACACTTTGCAAACAGGTCTTGAATTAGCAGTGCTACAATATTTTGCCTTGATTTACTTGCCTGGTAACTTAATGTACTTAAAGAAAACACATGTATAAATGTTTTCTTTCACTTTTGATATATATAAATGTAGATTACATACTTAATCTACCAGGATCGTTTGCTTTTATTAAACAGTTTCTTGTCAGCAAAATTGGAAATGTAGCCAAGGACTAGGAATGTGGTCATCTAGTTTTGGCTTGTGTATTCTCCCATGCTTCCTTCCTACATGCAGCCTTCTTACTAGATGCATGAATCAAATCTTACTCTAAATCTTGAGTCCGGCTTATTTTCCACAAAAACCACAACAGGATCTGTAGTTACCTGATCTCTGACGATAATTGTGTATGTGCTGGGCCAGGGGAGGGTGGAGGAGGCAGGATGAGAATGAGTATGCACAGTAATACTCCTTCCTTCTCTTTCTTTCTGTTTGTTTTTTTCCACGACCATCAATCATCATCATATGTATGTACACATATATATTATTGATATATAGTTGATTTACAGTACTGTGTTAATTTCTGCTGCTCAACAAAGTGATTCAGTTAGGTGGTGCTAGTGGTAAAGAACTCCCCTGCTAATGCAGGAGACGACAGAAATGCAAGTTTGATCCTTGGGTTGGGAAGATCCCCTAAAGGAGAGCATGGCAACCCACTCCAGTATTCTTGCCTGGAGAATCCCATGGACAGAGGAGCCTACAATCGATAGGTCACGACTTAGTACACATGTATACATACATACATTCTTTTTCATGTTTTTTCCAACACAGGATATTGAATAAAGTTCCCTGTGCTATATGGTAGGAACTTGTTGTTTATCCATTTATGTGTATTAAACTTCTTCCTTTAAACACTGCCCAGGGGTCATATGACAATATGTGCCCCTCAACCATTTTTGGAATAGAAGGGTTCATCATTTCACATCAGGATCATCAATGGAGCTTTTGATCATAAATGTCCCTCGGTCTAGTTTGTCTCTCCTTTAGATTTTTATATCCACCCCAGAAGATGCCATGAAACGACATCCTTTCTCTAGATTGTCCCCAGCTGGATGCATTGCATCATGACACTTTCATGACCAAGGATGAGGAGGCTCTACCAAGTTCAAAGTAAGCCTATTGTTCCCAGAGTGTAAAGTCTGCTTTAAAAGTGGAATCAGAATACTCAGAAATTTTTATTTATAAATTCCCACTTGAAGAAACCTGGATACATGATGGTCTGAAAATACAAGAGGAACTTGGAAAATCCCTGTCACAGCTAGATGGAGTCAGAGTATATTCGGGAGCTACTGTCTCTCATGCTGCTATTAGAAATGAAATGTTTGCACAGTACAACAGAGTGATTCTCCTTTATATAATACTATAAAACTTCAGACCAATGCAGAAATGAATGATAATATCTGTGAATTTCCTGTTTACCTCTAAATAAAAGTTTGCTGATCTTTTACATATAATTTTAATGTTTAAATGTCAAAGTTTGGGAGTTGGAGAGTTTTATAGAAATACATTTCTTCTTTTATGATCAAGCAAACGATTGAATGATATTTTACTTAATGGAATATTCTTTTGTAGAGAATTTGCTATAATGGAGCTATTTAATACAAGCAAAGGATCCTGGTATAAGAGCCTAGCTTTAAACCATACTTTAGAGGATACTGCTATTATAATTCGGAGAAGGCAATGGCACCCCACTCCAGTACTCTTGCCTGGAAAATCCCATGGATGGAGGAGCCGGTAGGCTGCAGTCCATGGGGTCGCTAAGAGCCAGACACAACTGAGTGACTTCACTTTCACTTTTCACTTTCATGCATTGGAGAAGGAAATGGCAACCCACTCCAGTGTTCTTGCCTGGAGAATCCCAGGGATGGGGGAGCCTGGTGGGCTGCTGTCTATGGGATTGCACAGAGTCAGACACGACTGAAGCAACTTAGCAGCAGCAGCAGCTATTAGAATTGTATGTAATATGTACCTATTTATTATATATAGTTCCTTTCTAAAATTTGGTATAAACTATTCATTTGATCATTAATTTGATTTTATGATTTGGTTTAACACTTGGTTTGTGGCTTGCTTAACCAGTGGAATATTGTCTTTTATTACTATTTTCTTCAAATTATGAAAACGTTTTTGCTTGTCCTGAGGGAATATAACCTGAAAAGAGTGAATAATATAAAAAATCAATTTAAAAATATATTAATAATTTCTTTCTAAAATCAAGGTTTGGGCGGAAAATTCAAGAGGGAGGAGACATATGTATACTTATGGCTGATTCATTTTGATGTATGGCAGAAACCAATACAATATTGTAAAGCAATTATGCTTCAATTAAAAATAAATAAATGAAAATTTAAAAGTCAAGGTTTTTTTTTTGTTTCTTTTTAAATTACACTTAACTTCATATAGAGTATTATGTGAATTTTCAGGAGAAAAACTGTTTCACTGAATTTCTTCAATTAAACCACTAGATGGCAATATCTTTGTGTCTTTATGAATCAGCTAGACAATGGCTCTTGAAAAAAACACTGTTATATTTCTTAAAGCTCAAACTTCAGCTACCAAATTGCAATTCTTCAATTTTAAAGAAAGAAAACTACTGAGGAAAAAACTGAAGTCCAGTTAAAGATGCTGTGTTGTATTTCAGGTTGTAAACTAACATCCTTCCTCAATAACCAGAGGTGTCACTGGGTCACTGAAGTGAAAATTCACTTTGAAGCACACAAATTTCTGAGATTTTGTGCCTGTAAGGATACTCTATCAGAAAGACACAGCTGGAACAGTGTTCTTGAATCTGTTTTCTTTTCTTGCAACTGCTTTTTTTTTTTTTTTTTTTTTTTTGCTTTCTCATCTAATTCCACTGTTTCTAACACTTCTCTTTCCCCTTTATGCATTAAAAAATACAGACAAGGTGGAAGGAAGGATTTGAGAGCAAACCACCTTTGAGGAGGAGATCCCTTTACCACAGAAAAGTTTACATCCTGCATGGAAAAACTATAGTCACTATACCTCAAATGTTCTTTTTACCTGAAGATCACTACAACTAATTTTTGTGCAATTTGGGTTTATATATTTAGTAACCTGAGTTTCTTTTTCAACTGGAGCTCCTGAAATGCAATAATCAAAACATCAGGTATTTAATTGCTAAAGTATTATGTCCAAAAAGAAATATATATGTTTCACTTTTATGTATATATAATATAAAATGAACACAAGTGAAAGATTTTATTCAGCTCATTAGTAATGAGAGAATCAGTTTAAAAGAAAATTTCAAAAACATACATAGATATGCACATAGTAAGGAATGCTGAAAAGAATCTGCTAATAGATGCAAAACTGGTTAATAACCAATAGGGCAATAAAATTTAATGTTTGTGGTAATCTTTCCTATAAGGCAGAAGTCAGTTTTATAGCTGTAACACAAAATCAATTAATTTGCACCACTATGTACAAGAATTATTGTTTTACTAGTAGTTTTGTACAAGTTAATTTCTATAATATTGAGATGTAAAACAGCCTCTTCAGTAGAAAGTCAATCAAAGATACATAATGTTATGTAATCAGATAATCCCCAGGAAGTCTGCTAAACTCAGTGATCTCTTTTGCCCATTTCCAAGTCGTGGACAATTTTTCCTCACATGGTAATTTTTTAAAATAGCGATGTTGTTGGGATGAGCAACATAGTTGCAGTAAGAGCCTTATTCCATGTACTGTAATATTAGGGCCAACCACAAGGGGGCACTCTCTGCACTAGATTTACTGCACTGCCCTGGTGGCTCAGACGTAAAGCGTCTGCCTTCAGTGCAGGAGCTCCGGATTCGACCCCTGAGTTGGGAAGATCCGCTGGATAAGAGAATGGCAACCCACTCTAGTACTCTTGCCTGGAAAATTCCATGGACTGAGAGGCTCCTCAGAGCCTGGTAGGCTACAGTCTCGCAAAGAGTAGGACACAACTGAGCGACTTCACTTCACTTGCTTACTGTACAGATGGTGACCAGGCCCGATGATTAAATCAAGGACACCGTCATGAAAAAAGTGATAGTGAAAGTCACTCGGTCGTGTCTGACTCTTTGCGACCCCATGGACTACACAGTCCATGGAATTCTCCAGGCCAGAAAACTGGAAAGGGTAGCCTTTCCCTTCCCCAGGGGATCTTCCCAACCCAGGGATCAAACCCAGGTCTCCTGCATAGCAGGCAGATTCTTTGCCAGCTGAGCCACAAGGGAAGCCCCACTGTCAGGAAGTTTTGTAACAAATTAAACTGACACTTAATTTCCTTAGCTCTGAAAGCAGATGTCAGAGGAGGTAAGCAAAGAATTGTCCCTAAAGTAAAAGAGAATCGAAATTACTTGTCTCTGACTTGGCGCACTGAGTGTAATGTGGTGCCACTTAATAGTCTCAAAATCTGGAGATGGGTCACAGTTTCTCCAGAGGTTAGATCTGGAAAAAAAGAAAAAGAATACAGTACGTTTTATAAGCTAAAAAGATCGAGATTTGCAAGCACAAATGCCTACAAGGGCAAGGCATTTAAGTAAAATGAGAAAAGCAGGCTGAATGAGTACAGCGCATAGTAGGGGAACTGTGACAAATTGGGAAGCTCATGACCCATCTAAAGAGGGAGATTGCTATTTGAGTCCAACCGTATGAAAATATGGGCTTTCCAGGTGGCACTGCTGCGGCTGCTAAGTCACTTCAGTCATGTCCGACTCCTAGCATCCCCATGGACTGCAGCCTACCAGGCTCCTCCATCAATGGGACTTGCCAGGCAAGAGTACTGGAGTGGGTTGCCCTGGTTTAAAAAAAACAACAAACCAACCCTGCCAATGCAGGAGACACGGGAGACGCAGGTTCGATCCCCTGCTCAGGAAGATACTCCAGAGAAGGTCATGGCAGTTCACTCCAGTATTCTTGTCCCGGAACCCCATGGACAAAGGAGCCCGTCGGGCTACAGTCCATGAGGTCGCACAGAGTCAGACACAACTGAAGTGACTTAGCACCCATGCATGTATGAAAATACAGATAACCAAACACCGCGTTTCCAGATTTTTCAAGAGAAACAACAAAAAAATGTTGTTATTTGAATTCTCCTGTTTTTTTTTAATGCTAGCTGCTGCTGCTGCTGCTAAGTCGCTTCAGTCATGTCCGACTCTGTGCGACCCCATAGACGGCAGCCCACCAGGCTCCCCCGTCCCTGGGATTCTCCAGGCAAGAACACTGGAGTGGGGTGCTATTGCCTTCTCCTACTTAACCAAAAAATAAAATAAACATCATATGTCTTCCCTTCCTTTCCGAAGACTTGCCTAAGGGAATTTTCTAGAATTCTAATCTCATGTGAAGCCTGTTGAAGGAGCAAGTTCTGAGAAGTAAGAGTGCAATTGAGAAGTAGTGGCAAGAATTGAGCAGCAGAGATGAGCAGGTCAACAGTAAGTATGTGTAGACTACACACTTAGGGGCCCATTGGGAATTACTGGAAATGGAGGATCTTTTGGGAAATTAGACTTTACATAACTCAGAAAACTCTAAAACACCGAAGTCCACTTTTATCATTTATTGTCCTTTACCGCCCCCCACCCCAAGTTGTCCAGTGCTGAGCTCACTGAAGGGAACCAAATATCTCACTGAGTTTTCATTCAAATAACAAATCAAGCAGAAAGATCAAAATAGCAATCTTAATTTTTTGTCAGCTCTTTTATAACTTAGACACTGTGTGTATGTGTCTATGAGTATTCTTAATTTCTTAAAATCAGTGGGGAAGAAAAGGTGTGAAAGACTAAACGGTAAGATTCCCAAATGGAGCTGGGAATATATTGTCACCACAGCCCTGTTTCCCCTTAAGGATTTCATGAAACTGTGGATGATATGTATTTTAACTGGTCACAGCCCCTGTAAGGACATATACAAAGGCCACCACGCCCACCACAGCCTATTGCTCCACCTGGAGACACCTGACCTAAACTGAAAAAATCTGATTCTTTTTCTCAAGACTTCTCAATACAGGTACTGAGTCAGTGAGTCAGAACATGCTAAATGCTCCAACTGAAAGGTCAAGGCAAGACGTGACAAAGGACAACAAATCAAAGTCAACTACAAGATAATTTATGGGGGAGCAGAGATGCCACAAATAAACCCCAAAGCGCAGAGAAAAACAGAGTCCATAACACTCAGAGGGATACGAAAGGAAGTTGTTGGGTTTATAACAACTCTTTTCCATTTTCCAGGTGTATTTTACTCTTCATTACCCAATTGTATTTTATTCTTCAGATGTTTTTGGAATGGCCAGCTTCATCGCTTCGATAAATCCTCTTTATTAATGCTGTTTTGAGTGTGTGTTTGCCACTTGCAACCACACAGTTGTCTGTCTACTAGCTACGGCAGTGTCAGATGCAGGGAACTCGTCCTTGGCAGAATGGAGAGACCTCGTTAATGTGACCTGACAACATGGTGTGGTCTCCATGGTGATTCTTACAGTTGATTTTCAAGTACTTTTTATCGTTTTGACTCTGAGGGTTAAAGTGCTGCCACTACTGCTACTGCTAAGTCACTTCACTCTTGTCCGACTCTGTGCAACCCCATAGACGGCTTCCCACCAGGCTCCCCCGTCCCTGGGATTTTCCAGGCAAGAACACTGGAGTGGGTTTAAAGTGCTGCTAAAAGACATGAAATAGAACCTCAGGGTCAAACTGAATCTTCCTTGGCATTTCCTCTATAATTCTTTCAACATCATATGTTTCTATTAAAAATATCATGATTACTGCTGGGCTTATATTTAACAACTATAATTTTTGCAGTTTTGCCATAAGAAATAGCATTTAGATGTTTAAAAGTTAGTTCATTTGATTGTCTACTTAAGGCCAGATATTTTTTAAAGCTTGAAATAACCTAAATAGCTCAATGGAAATAAACTAAAAAATGTATTTCTCCTTAATTCATAGATCAGTGATTCAATTACTTTTTGTCCCCTTTTCCCATTATGTCTCATTTTCCCCAATACCTTACCAGAATCTCTAGGTAGCCTGATAATATAGAACGTACTACCCATATTCTCTACTTGTGTGTTCATTTGTCGTTCCCATAGCATTTAGTTCAGGACTATGTATGTATCTTATAATGTTAAATGTAAGAATTGAATTGTAGAAATGAATTAAATTATAGAAATGAATTATAAAGCAATATTTATGATTATATTTGCATTTATTTTTATATTATAAATCTATTATTGAAATGACTTATAAAACGTAGGATTTGTTTCATTTGGGCCGAGCTGCATCTTCACTGTGGTGCGTGGCTCTTTCTTGTGTGGAGCACAGGCCACAGACCATGCAGGCTCAGCAGTTGCAGCGTATGGGTTCTCTAGTTGCAACATGGGCTTAATTGCTCCAGGGAATGTGGGATCTCAGTTCTCCAAACAGGAACTGGACGCATGACCCCTGCCTCTCAAGGCAGATTCTTAACTACTTGGCCACCAGGGAAGCCCCCAAAACATAGATTTTTATTTTTTTTAATCTTTTTTCAAGTCTTTTACTGGCAGGTAGCTTTGTAATCATATCTAATTATACCAACTATGTGGACAATAATGTCGTGGATAATTAAATTTCATTATTATTATTTTGCTATGAACTTAGTATAGCAATAAGAATAAATAGACCCCGTAGCTTCTTTATCTCTAGTAATAAGCTTCATTGTACATTAGTTTTTACCATTGGTAAGTAAATATTAAATGACATTGTAATAGAGAGGATCTGTTAAAATCAGTCTTTTTGGGAAATTATTCTATTGGTAATACTCAAAGTAAGAGAGGGAGATGATGGAAAATATGTAGGAGTTTCCTGCAGTAATCTGTGTGTTAGAGGATAGAGCCTTGAAATAGACGGAAGCAGAAGGGATGAAAAGTAAGAGACCAGCTTGAAAAACATCATGAAGCTGATGGTACTTTTGATAGGAAAGAATCAAGATAACTGAGTGTTTGATTCTGAGTACCTATGAGAGAAATGGGGAAATCAAGAGAGATGGTTTTGTGGCAAGATTTCCTAAGTTAGAGTGATGATACAATTCGTCTTCTCATGATCAGTGAAAACTTTGTTATTCTCTCTTATTAGCACCATAAATGTTACTTTATCAATATTATACCTAAGAACCTAATCATTTAGAACAATCAGGTTTGCCCATATTGTAGGCATCTTGTGGTTTTTTTTTCCCCTCAGTTATTCATTAGATAAACATATTATTTAGCATCTACCTTGAGCATATTTGTGCTATTTAAAAATTGACAAAGGGGTAGAGGAGACAGGAATTATGTGAGCAGAGGGAGAGTGGGAAAAATTCAAAGGGGTAAGGAAGTAAATTGGTAGTATCTTATAAAAGTACACAAGCTATCACTAGGACTTAATTTTCATTTGAAATGAGGAAAAAAAAAATCATGAAAGGCTTGCGGCAGAGGAGTGATATGATTCACCTTAAGAATTTTAAAATGTCACTTTGGACACTTGGTGAGAAAACACCATGGGGAGACACGCAGAAGAGAGACCAGTTGGAATTTGTTCTTGCAAAAACAAAACAATAATAATTTGTTATTGCAATAATTTAGATGAGATTTTGATGGGAGCTGAAACAGTGACAGTAGTAGAGAGGATGAGAAGTACTCAAACTCTGAATTTGAATTAGATTTTGAAGGTAGAATTAGTAGGATTTGTCAAAAGTGGAATGTATCAGTTAGGAATTTAGGAACTATATTCAGCAATCAGGAACAGAAATCTACCTAGAGTGTGTGTGTGTTTTTTTTAATGTGTGTGGATCACAATAAATTGGAAAATTCTGAAAGAGATGGGAATACCAGGCCACCTGACCTGCCTCTTGAGAAATCTGTATGCAGGACAGGAAGCAACAGTTAGAACTGGACATGGAACAACAGACTGGTTCCAAATAGGAAAAGGAGTACGTCAAGGCTGTATATTGTCACCCTGCTTATTTAACTTCTATGAAACACAAGCTGGAATCAAGATTGTCAGGAGAAATATCAATAACCTCAGATATGCAGATGACACCACCCTTATGGCAGAAAGTGAAGAAGAACTAAAGAGCTTCTTGATGAAAGTGAAAGAGGAGAGTGAAAAAGTTGGCTTAAAGCTCAACGTTCAGAAAACTAAGATCATGGCATCCAGTCTCATTACTTTATGGGAAATAGATGGGGAAACAGTGGAAACAGTGTCAGACTTTATTTTTGGGGGCTCTAAAATCACTGCAGATGGTGACTGCAGCCATGAAATTAAAAGACACTTACTCCTTGGAAGAAAAGTGTCACCCTGCTTATTTAACTTATATGCAGAGTACATCATGAGAAACGCTGGACTGGAAGAAACACAAGCTGGAATCAAGATTGCTGAGAGAAATCTCAATAACCTCAGATATGCAGATGACACCACCCTTATGGCAGAAAGTAAAACGTTGGCTTAAAGCTCAACATTCAGAAAACTAAAATCATGGCATCCGGTCCCATCATTTCATGGGAAATAGATGGGGAAACAGTGGAAACAGTGTCAGACTTTATTTTTGGGGGCTCCAAAATCACTGCAGATGGTGACTGCAGCCATGAAATTAAAAGACACTTACTCCTTGGAAGAAAAGTTATGACCAACCTAGATAGTATATTCAAAGGCAGAGACATTGCTTTGCCGACTAAGGTCCGTCTAATCAAGGCTATGGTTTTTCCAGTAGTCATGTATGGATGTGAGAGTTGGACTGTGAAGAAGGCTGAGTGCCAAAGAATTGATGCTTTTGAACTGTGGTGTTGGAGAAGACTCTTGAGAGTCCCTCGGACTGCAAGGAGATCCAATCAGTCCATTCTGAAGGAGATCAGCCCTCTGATTTCTTTGGAAGGAATGATGCTAAAGCTGAAACTCCAGTACTTTGGCCACCTCATATGAAGAGTTGACTCATTGGAACAGACCCTGATGCTGGGAGGGATTGGGGGCAGGAGGAGAAGGGGACGACAGAGGATGGGATGTCTGGATGGCATCACTGACTCAATGAACGTGAGTCTGGGTGAACTCCGGGATTTGTTAATGGACAGGGAGGGCTGGAGTGCTGCGATTTATGGGTTCACAAAGAGTCGGCCATTACTGAGCGACTCATCTGAACTGAATCTTAGGAAAGTTCCTTCCATCTCTGGGATTCATCTTTTTTTGTGTGTAAAATGAGAGACTGAATTATCCCTAAGGTTATGATATTATAAGTCTAGTAGAAAATTGGATTTGGAAGATAGGCTCAATTTTAAATAAAAATTGGAAAAATATGAAGAACATTTGTGTTCTTTCTTTCCAGCACTTCATCAAGTCAGGTCTGATCAAGAGGCCTCATATCACAAGCCTACCTGCCTGGATTCCATATCCAATACAAGATATACAATCTTAGGCAGACTTTCCTGATTTGCACAAACTTATTCCCACTGAGGGGCTTCCCTGGTGACTCAGTGATAAAGAATGCACCTGTCAACGCAAGACATGTGGGTTCAGTTCCTGGATTGGGAAGATCCTCTGGAGAAGGAAATGACAACCCACTCCAGTATTCTTGCTTGAGAAACCCCACTGGCACAGAAGACTGGTGGGCTACAGTCTATGGGGTCACAAATAGGGTCACTATCTCTGCTTTCAAGCTGAGAGAGTAAGAATTAATCTAGTGCATTAATGACAGAGAACTAGAAGACATTATCCAAGACCTTCAAAAAAGCATACAGACATTTTCCTATCAGTTTTTATTAAATAATTCATGGAAATTATGACAGACTGAAGCAAAAAGAGCATGGTACCATAGGTGGAGAGTGAGGGAGAGGTTTTAATTAGACTGTTTTTTGTTTAGTAGCTAAGTCGTGTCCAACTCTTTGTGCACCCATGGACAATAGCCCACCAGGCTCCTATTCTACACTGATAGGCAGATTCTTAACCATTGAGCCAACGGGGAAGCCTGTTAATCAGGTTAAAGCCCTTATTTCCTACACTAACACCTGTTCAGTAGCCTATGCATGGAGTAATTCAACAATTTCAGGCAGCAAATACTTACTGAGTACTTGGGACGACATGCTGTTTACATCAATACACCCAAAGATGACCTAATGATTCAGTGAGCCTTAATATAATTTTTAAATTGCTGGCAGGCTGAGCATTTAAAATAAAGATTAGACTACTAATATTTATTAAATCTCTGTTAATAACCTAATAATCCCTATTGATGATTTAGCTATTACAAACAAGGTAACTGAGAGCTAGGGAAAGTAGGGGATTCTTCCTGAGTTACATAGGAAGTTAATAACTAAGCCAAGACTAGAGCTTAAGTTTTAATTCAAAATCCTTCTGTGTGTGTGTGTGTGTGTGTGTGTGTGTGTGTGTGTGTTTATCCACATCACATTTTCTCCCAACTGTGTATTCTCTAATATGTTCTCTTCCCTTCGTACAGTCCAATCATTTGAATGAAAACTTTGTATATATTATTAAGATTGCCAAATTACTAATGGTGAGTGTACAGATCAGCAGAAATAAATATCTCTCATTTTTCTTTCTGCAATGACATGGAAACCAGCGATCTTTACTATGTGCAAAAACTCAACATCTATTATTTCCTCTTTCTCATCTCTCTCCCTATCTCACCCCTCACAAATACAGAAACACAGACACTCAGACATCAATTTCTTCTGACATACAAGACTAGAAGAAATTAACCAAAATGAGACAATTTTTTTCCTCTTTAGCCCTATCTTGATGCTATAATTTGCTAAATTATCAGTCTAAGAAAAAGGAATTAAGTGATGAGATGAGCAATACCATAAAGTAAATCAAGTCACCATGCTAGATGTCACTGAAGATAAAAAGGAGGCACAATCTCTCTCCTCAAAAGCTTGTAGAGTGGTAGCAGTAACATGATAAACAAAACAAGAGAAATTAATAAAATCAAATACTAAATTGAGCAATTCAAATATCAAGCTATGTAAAATCTGCCATATATTTAGAGTACAAACCCACAATAGTTTTTAGCATGGTTAGGCCATTCCATAAGGTATTCTTCTACATCCGTGTCTCTATTTCTGATATCATAAGTAAGTAAGTAAGTGTTAGTCACTTAGTTGTGCCTAACTCTTTGCGACACCAGGGAGTGCAGCCCTCCAGGCTCCTCTATCCATGAGATTTTCCAGGCAAGGATACTGGAGTGGGTTGCCATTTCCTTCTCCAGGGGATCTTCCCAACCCAGGGATCAAACCTGGATATCCTGCACTGCAGGCAAATTCTTTACCAACTGAGCTACAAGGGAAGCCCAAGGCATTTCTAAAAGCAGTGATTTCACCAATCCATAAAACTCATACAGTAAGTCTCCTACATATGAATCTTCAAGTTGTGAACTTTCAAAGATGCAAATATGTGTTCCAACAACATCAGGCATGAGTGAAATTGTGGTTTACCCTCCATCTTCTGTTGCTGAAGATCCTTCAGCTCTGTCATCTTCCACCTTCTCTCCCTCCTCCAGTCAATAACTCTTCTTACCTGTTCTCTTGATGGCAGCCCCTGTATGACAGTTACTGTACTGTCCTACTGTTCTTTCCAAGGTACTGTATTGTAAGATTGAAAACCAATCCATAAAACTCATACAGTAAGTCTCCTACATATGAATCTTCAAGTTGTGAACTTTCAAAGATGCAAATATGTGTTCCAACAACATCAGGCATGAGTGAAATTGTGGTTTACCCTCCATCTTCTGTTGCTGAAGATCCTTCAGCTCTGTCATCTTCCACCTTCTCTCCCTCCTCCAGTCAATAACTCTTCTTACCTGTTCTCTTGATGGCAGCCCCTGTATGACAGTTACTGTACTGTCCTACTGTTCTTTCCAAGGTACTGTATTGTAAGATTGAAAATGTCTTCTCTAACTTTTGTGGGTTTTTTTTATGTATTATTTGTGGGAAAAGTATAAACCTATTACAGTAAAGTACTATATAGCTAGCTGATTCTGTTAGTTGGATACCTAGGTTAACTTTGTTGGATGTATGAACAAATTGGACTTACAAACGTGCTCTCAGAAAATAACTTGTTTGTATATAGGGGACTTACTACACTTCTCTTTCTCATTTATTCTGCTCTAATGTGTATAGCCAACATCTGCTGGATCATGGAAAAAGCAAGAGAGTTCCAGAAAAACATCTATTTCTGCTTTATTGACTATGCCAAAGCCTTTGACTGTGTGGATCACAGTAAACTGTGGAAAATTCTGAAAGAGATGGGAATACCAGACCACCTGACCTGCCTCTTGAGAAATCTGTATGCAGGTCAGGAAGCAACAGTTAGAACTGGACATGGAGCAACAGACTGGTTCCAAATAGGAAAAGGAGTACGTCAAGGCTGTGTATTGTCACCCTGCTTATTTAACTTATATGCACAGCACATCATGAGAAATGCTGGACTGGAAGAAACACAAGCTGGAATCAAGATTGCTGGGAGAAATATCAATAATCTCAGATATGCAGATGACACCACCCTTATGGCAGAAAGTGAGGAGGAGCTAAAAAGCCTCTTGTTGAAAGTGAAAGAGGAGAGTGGAAAAGTTGGCTTAAAGCTCAACATTCAGAAAACGAAGATCATGGCATCTGGCCCCATCACTTCATGGGAAATAGATGGGGAAACAGTAGAAACAGTGTCAGACTTTGTTTTTTTGGGCTCCAAAATCACTGCAGATGGTGACTGCAGCCATGAAATTAAAAGGCGCTTACTCCTTGGAAGAAAAGTTATGACCAACCTAGATAGTATATTCAAAAGCAGAGACATTACTTTGCCGACTAAGGTCCGTCTAGTCAAGGCTATGGTTTTTCCTGTGGTCATGTATGGATGTGAGAGTTGGACTGTGAAGAAGGCTGAGCGCCGAAGAATTGATGCTTTTGAACTGTGGTGTTGGAGAAGACTCTTGAGAGTCCCTTGGACTGCAAGGAGATCCAACCAGTCCATTCTGAAGGAGATCAACCCTGGGATTTCTTTGGAAGGAATGATGCTAAAACTGAAGCTCCAGTACTTTGGGCACCTTATGCGAAGAGTTGACTCATTGGAAAAGACCCTGATGCTGGGAGGGATTGGGGGCAGGAGGAGAAATTTTCCTGTGGTCATGTATGGATGTGAGAGTTGGACTGTGAAGAAGGCTGAGTGCCGAAGAATTGATGCTTTTGAACTGTGGTGTTGGAGAAGACTCTTGAGAGTCCCTTGGACTGCAAGGAGATCCAACCAGTCCATTCTGAAGGAGATCAACCCTGGGATTTCTTTGGAAGGAATGATGCTAAAACTGAAGCTCCAGTACTTTGGGCACCTTATGCGAAGAGTTGACTCATTGGAAAAGACCCTGATGCTGGGAGGGATTGGGGGCAGGAGGAGAAAGGGACGACGGAGGATGAGATGGCTGGATGGCATCACAGACTCAATGGACGTGAGTCTGAGTGAACTCCGGGAGTTGGTGATGGACAGGGAGGCCTGGCGTACTGCGATTCATGGGGTCGCAAAGAGTCGGACACGACTGCGCGACTGAACTGAACTGAATGTGTATAGCTATTATCCTTCTTATAAGCATTTCAAACTGCAAACTTGATCAAATGGCTCTCATGTGCTGAACGAAATCTGTCAGATGAAAGACAGGTGTAACCTAATTTTCTCAGTGTGATTTCAATCTAAGCACACATGGCATTTTCACAAATTGCATAGAGGAACTCTGACCAGAGGAATGCAAAGTATCTATTAAGCATTAGCATGATGATTCATACACTATAGAAAGAGATACTCTTAATCACACTGCTTTTACAGAGAGAGAAACTGAAAACGGGAAACCTTGCTGTCTTATTCAGGTTATATCCCAAACCAGTCCCAAAGGAGCACATCTTGAAGCTCATGTCTGTAACCGGTGCCTGCAGAAAGTATGATTTAGAGCTATAAATCAGGTGTAGATGTCTCAAGTTCTTTCTTTTGTTTCTTCTTGGCTAAAGAAACATAGACATGGGTGGGGGGTGAGGGGGCATTGCAGAGATAAGGAAGACATGAGGGGATAACCAACATTATCAGGAGATGAACTATCCTAAAACTTTGTTCCTCTGATTTTTTTTTGTTTGTTTATTTTAAACTTTTTACGCAGAGTTCTGTAACCTGGTGGGTCAGATATTATACAACTGAGCTTCTAAACTTATATATGTTAGATTGCAACTAATTCTTTCTGTAATATAGCCGTAGATTGTGCTCTAAATCTGGGACATACATCCTGTAACACCAAAGCCTTGGTCTTAAGGGAAAAAAAATGATTCACTAATATAAATATAGCTCTATTTTCTCTTCTGATGGTTGGTGCATGCATGCACAGTTGCTTCAGTCATGTCCAACTCTTTGCAACCCTATGGATGTAGCCTGCCAGACCCATCTGTCCATGGGATTCTCCAGGCAAGAATACTGGAGTGAGTTGCCATTTGCTTCTCCAATGCATGAAAGTGAAAAGTGAAAGTGAAGTTGCTCAGTCATGTCCGACACCTAGGGACCCGATGGAATGCAGCTACCAGGCTCCTCCGTCCATGGGATTTGCCAGGCAAGAGTACTGGAGTGGGTTGCCATTGCCTTCTCCACGTTTTTTTTTTTCCCCCAGGAAAGACTCAGACACACAGGAATGGCCTAACAAGGCTAAAATGTTTTTTGTGTGTCACATCAGCTTAAATGTAAATGTGGATAGTGATTCTCTGTTTAATGCAAAACATGTCATGAAGCAATGTATTTTCTAAATCTGTTTTGTATATTCAGGTTTAGTATGTGCTGTTTTATCTCCCTCAAGTAAATAAGCCCCATGAGGGCAGAAGCTTTATCTTATATGACTTCTATTATCCATACTACACTGAAAAAGTAGTCATCCCGCCATATAGATTGGTTAAAGAGAATTAAAGTACTTCATCTATACTTTCTATGATCTTTCTTAAAATCCATTTTTATTTCTCATTTTGTGTGTTATACTCTCTTATTTCCTAGTTTACTCAGCCCAAACCTAATAAAAGGACAACCTATTTTGAAATTGGTACAACTTGATTCCTTCTGTTATAAACTCTGTTGATTTCAAATGGAAAGAGTCAAAATAGTGTGATGTGACTTTATCATTTACAGACAGCCTAGTGTAATGGAAAAGGCTTTGACAACCAACAGAATTGGGTTTGCAATTTTAACAAGACACATGTAAAACGTTGAGTAAGTTGGTTAATTTCTTTCACGTTGTTTTTCCCCATCTATAAGATGGGAGGGAATAATAAAGTTATTATTAAGAAGTAAGAGTTATTGCCCAATGCTTAGTGCACATCATAAGTGCACAATAAATAATAATCATTTTTATTTTTGATAGTAAAGAACTCAAAACCAAAGTTAGGGCTTGTAGTAGATAGGCTTTAAAAATTGATTAATGCTAAGCTATAGGTCAGAGAAGGTGATGGCACCCGACTCCAGTACTCTTGCTTGGAAAATCCCATGAACAGAGCAGTCTGGTAGGCTGTAGTCCACAGGGTCGCTAGGAGTCAGACACGACTGAACGACTTCACTTTCACTTTTCACTTGCATGCATTGGAGAAGGAAATGGCGACCCACTCCAGTATTCTTGCCTGGTGAAATCCAGGGATGGGGGAGCCTGGTGGGCTGCTGTCTATGGGGTCGCACAGAGTCGGACATGACTGAAGTGGCTTAGCAGTAGCAGTAGCAGGCTATAGGTAGCTTATTAATTATTTAGTAGTTTTGTTTTTTTTTTTTCTTTCTGGAGTCATTACTAGGAAGATACATGATTTTGATTAAGGAGTCAGACACGACTGAACGACTTCACTTTCACTTTTCACTTGCATGCATTGGAGAAGGAAATGGCGACCCACTCCAGTATTCTTGCCTGGTGAAATCCAGGGATGGGGGAGCCTGGTGGGCTGCTGTCTATGGGGTCGCACAGAGTCGGACATGACTGAAGTGGCTTAGCAGTAGCAGTAGCAGGCTATAGGTAGCTTATTAATTATTTAGTAGTTTTGTTTTTTTTTTTTCTTTCTGGAGTCATTACTAGGAAATACATGATTTTGATTAGGGCATTAGTTCTTTGGGGAGAAAATAGCTCAAGGAAACCCTGAATTTGATGTTGACCCTTAGACCACAGAGTTCACAGCTTGAGCTTTGAGGAGGATTTTGGAACCACTAAATGTATATCTAAACTCATAAATCATATTGAAAATTCTAATTAATTTTCCTTTCTTATAAAAACTAGACTGGTCTCCCAGAATTGTAATAATAGAAGAAAGAGAAGACTCAGAATTTTTCATGAGGATAATGAAACCAACATGCTTAAGAGTGAGATTGAACAAATCAAAATTAATTTATATTCCAAAATGAATTTTTCAAATCTAAAAAAAGAGTAATGTGAAATTAAAATCTTATTTTGCAAACACACTATTAGACAATTCATCTTTTTTTTTGTCTTTCTCTGTTTGACTTTTATTTATTTAAATATAAATTTATTTATTTTAATTGGAAGTTAATTAGTTTACAATATTGTATTTGTTTTGCCATACTGAAAATGTTAAAACTTCATGGGAAAAGAGAATAAATCGATTATCATTACATAAGAGTACTGTCCATTCTTTGGCCCAATATGACAAGAGGGTTAATGTACGAATTCATTACAAGATTAGAGTTAAAATTTCCCAGGCAGTATCATAAGTCTTTGGAGATGAGTTTACTAGGATGATTCACCTTTTATTTTCATTTCATATCAAAATATTTGCTTCAAGTTCACAAACATGTAACTAAATGAAAAGGCTGGGGAAAAGACTGCATCTCTATCCAATGTATTAAATAATCTTGCATATTGGGGATCACATTGCATTTGGATAGGAGCCAGCATGATTAATCATAATGCCATATTTTCCAGATACTTGTTTAGCATAAGTTTTTATTCTGGCTCTATATATTTTTCCCAAGTCCCAGTCAAGGAGCAACTTATAACCCAGGTTAATCAACCTTAACATCTCTTCCTTATTGAATGATGTCACAGGGATTTTCAATTCACTGATTCCTAGAGGTCAAGCAGCTTTAATTTCCTCAGTGAATTTTTTTCCCCTAGAAAAGACTCAGACATACAGGTGACATTTATTAATGTTCAATTATTACAACTGTAATTTTGAATCAAGATACTTATTAACAGGTAATTCTATGTAAAATATATTCCAGGCCATCCTCTGTGAATTCTGAGAAACAGCACTCTTGTCTCTGCTGATTGCAAAATGTCTTTACAGTGCTTTGCTTAATCAAATTTCATGGTCCAAAATTGAATGAAGTTTACACTATTTTCTGTGACCAAAGGTATCTTCCAGCAAATGGCCAGAGAAAAGCTGAACAGCTCAAAATCCAGAGGATGATCACACACTCTGTATAACTCAGCCCCAAAAATCTACTTTCCCTAATTAACCTGGATTGGTTATCTGGACTGATAGCTTCACAGTATGTCATATTCCTATTGTACTTCAGCTAGTTAGAGCATAAACAGAGTGAATTTATCATGTCAATTGAAGTGAAATTAAAACAATTAATTTTTTTAGACCTGATAAGATTCAGAAGTCATAGACTTTCAGAGGGAAAGACATTACTGTACCTGATGTCTTGACATGGACTGTGCTTGATTTTGATAATCAAACCAGGTATTTCTATCATCAGTGGCTCTTCCACAGAGAGATTAATGCTAGGTCAAGTTTGAAATTTCCCTTATTATATTAAATAAAATTAGTGCTACCTAGTTTTATGCCTAGCATTCTTAGAAAAAAGAGGTCTACTTGCACTTTTAGAGTTAAAAAAATATTAATATGAAAGGAAAAAATGATTAACCAACAACAACAAAACAAGAAAAAAAATAGATACCAATCAAAATTGGATCAAAAGAGATAGAAACAGATGTTATTAATATTATTATTATGGAAATATGGTGAAAATTGCAAATATATCTTTAGAATACTAAATCAGTAAAATTCTTGGTTATAAAAATTAATAAAGAGCAGGATAATATAGATTTTAAAATCCCCTCTGCACATCCCTATCACCCACGGGAAAAAAATAAAAAATTCAAATTATTTTTATACTTACAAATTTAAACTAACCAAGTATATTGGACAAAAACAGTAAGAGAACAACATTGTGTCTACTAAAGAAAAGTTTGCTTACTGGACCCAAGTTATGGTCTTCCTTTATCAACATTAACTAAATTATTTGGATAATTATTTAACTTTCCACTGTGAGAGGCATGTATAAGCATAACTTTATATCTTAGAGTACCTCTGATAGAATTTTTTTTAATAAAAGTTATCTAACTTTGTCATATCATTGTGTTTAAAGATAACACCAGGTTTTTGTTTCAGATTTTTTACAAGAATGTCTAGTACATATCCTTGATTCACTAATATCACAATATATTGTTGTCAAGTTGCCAAGAATGTTCATTAGTTTCAACAATTTCATTTTTGAAGAAGAAAAGAGAGAAAGATTTTCAACTTATTATAGTAAATTCAGGGCATATTTTTTTTTCTGTAGTTTGGAGCCACTGTCTTACTCATCTTTGTAATCAAGATGGCTTAATTATATCCATTGATGTGACCTTAATTACAAAGATCAAGAAAACATGTCCTTTTGCAGTTTTGAAATTGAATTTAAGAAAATGAAACAAATTGGATAAATAATAAATCAGTCCATATTGTGAGTGTCATTCATTTTCCAGCATAACATTGGGCAGACACTTCAAAGTAGAGTAGCCACTCAGGATAACAGATTTTTAAAGATCTGATAATATGAAAAAAGCATAGGTCACTTTGTGTCATTTAAAAAAGATTTAATACTCCAAACAGTAAATCAAAATCACTACTGTTATCCTATAAATAACTCAGAAGAATTATTTTATAATATAAAACATGTCATTAGCTTTTAAGAAATATCTGGTACCATCTTGTTAGCTTATGAGAAATACATGAATCTGATCTGCCAGTAAAGCTGAAAGGAATTTTTGCTAAGTAATTATAAATATAACAATATTAAAACATTTCTTCTGCTGCTAATAATATGGACAAAACCTTGTCATTGTCACCTATAAATAGTATTATTGTATTGAGTAAAAGCTCTTGGAAAAACAAATATATTGTAAATTATTAAGAAAGGGATTTAAGGACTTCTGACTTGGTGGCAGACATTTGCATATATTTTAGGTACCTAATAAAACAGTAATCATGCTGTCTGAGGTACAACTGAGCCTGAATGGGCAGCCTTAGTTTATGTTCTGGACATTAGTCATCCTTCTAGGTGACCCATATATTGATCATGGCCAATGATTTAAACTTTGGTTTCCTTACTAGGTAATCAATTAGTGAAGTTCTTGAAAGTGAAAGTGTTGGTTGTTCAGTCCTGTCCGACTCTTTGCTAACTAATGGACTGTAGCCTGCCAGGCTCCTCTGTCCATGGAATTCTCCAGCCAAGAATACTGGAGTAGGTTGTCATGCCTACCATCAAGGGATCTTCCTGACCCAGGAATTGAACCTGGGTCAATGGACCCCACTCCAGTACTCTTGCCTGGAAAGTCCCATGGATGGAGAAGCCTGGTAGGCTGCAGTCCATGGCGTTGCTAAGAGTCCGATATGACTGAGCGACTTCACTTTCACTTTTCGCTTTCATGCATTGGAGAAGGAAATGGCAACCCACTCCAGTGTTCTTGCCTGGAGAATCTCAAGGACAGCGGGGCCTGGTGGGCTGCCGTCTATGGGGTCACACAGAGTTGAACACGACTGAAGTGACTTAGCAGCAGCAGCAGCTCCTTTACTGCAGGCAGATTCTTTACCATCTGAGCCATCAAGGTGCATACCCAAATCTCCAGAGTCTATACAGATGATTTTGGTTAAGATTATGCACATATGATTATTTCTCAAGAAGTTTATCTGCATCTAGCTAATGCAGCTGTTGCTGTAAATGAAAGTGATGTCAGTGAAGTATACTTTCTACTCCTAATCATCTTTCAGTGACTATACCAAGAAAGCCCACTTTAATTTTCAAATCTCAGATTATCACCCTCTTATATGATAAACATTAGTTATAGCTAAGCCATTAACAATTGCATCCTCTTTGGGATTCCATACCAACAATTCTTATAATATTTAGCTTCCTCACATTTTATCCTAAGCCCCATATACCTGTTTTTGCCAGGCAGATACCCTGTAATCTTGATTTTCTTCTCAAATAAGGAATCTCCAAGACCTTGGGGCTTTCTTAGTACTCTCTAATGCCTTTAGCTTGGCCAAATTTATACCCACCACCTTTATGGCAGAAAATGAAGAAGAACTAAAGAGCCGCTTGATGAAAGTGAAAGAAGAGAGTGAAAAAGTTGGCTTAAAGCTCAACATTCAGAAAACTAAGATCATGGCATCTGGCCCCATCACTTCATGGCAAATAGATGGGGAAACAGTGGCTGACTTTATTTTTCTGGGCTCCAGAATCACTGCAGATGGTGATTGCAGCCATGAAATTAAAATATTCTTACACCTTGGAAGGAAAGTTATGACCAACCTAGACAGCATATTAAAAAGCATTACTTTGCCAACAAAGGTCCGTCTAGTCAAGGCTATGGTTTTTCCAATGGTCATGTATGGATGTAAGAGTTTGATTGTAAAGAAAGCTGAGTGCCGAAGAACCGATGCTTTTGCACTGTGGTGTTGGAGAAGACTCTTGAGAGTCCCTTGGACTGCAAGGAGATCCAACCAGTCCATCCTAAAGGAGATCAGTCCTGGGTGTTCATCGGAAGGACTGATGTTGAAGCTGAAACTCCAATACTTTGGCCACCTTATGCGAAGAGCTGACTCATTTGAAAAGACCCTGATGCTGGGAAAGATTGAGGGCAGGAGGAGAAGGGGACAACAAAGGATGAGATGGTTGGATGGCACCACCAACTCAATGGACTTGGGTTTGAGTGGACTCCGGGAGTTGGTAATGGACAAGGAGGCCAGGCGTACTGTGAAGAGTCGGACATGACTGAGCAACTGAACTGAACTGAACTCAATATAACACAAAAGCATTCAGTCCCTGGCCAGGTCTGTGGTAGTATTATATCATGGCACTTAGGTATATCAATTTGCATTTTGAGATTTCTTTTTTTTTTTCCTCAGCACAGCAGGAAACAGTGCTAAACCCCAGCAAATTAAGGTTGCTACATTATTAGGGCCCTTGGGAGAAGCCTAAATTGTGACCCCAGTATTGAGACTTCGTGAGTGATTTCAAAATGACATCTTTGTAATATTTCCCAATGAAAAATGCATGTGTCTGTTAATCTTCAAACCTTGACAGACAGTAAAGTGAAATGAGCACTGCACAAAGTGTCACAAGTCCTAGAATCCAGCATTTTCTCTGTTACAAACTCACAGTGGTACTTAACCCATTCACTTCAACTATTTGGGCCTCAGTTTTTCCAGTTTTAAAATGCAAACTGACAATCTATGTCACTTCTCAAAGCAAAAAGCAGTCTTGATGTTCGGCACTATTCCTGTGAATGACGAGATTCGAGTATGCCTCTAATAATTTCATGCTATCTGACTAGCGTTCTGGTGACTGATTTTTGGGACCTATGGCATAAGAGGAAGCCTTTGGGGATGTCACCTTAATGAGCAAGGGAAATAAGACTGTCTATGGTCGCTCTTCGAGGATTAGGTAAAGGATCAGAAAAAGAATTTAAATTCTCTTCTCAGTTTTAGGTATCTGATTGGTGGCAAAAGTGTCTGTCAGAGAAAGACAAAAAGGATGCTTGTTTCTCCTTTTAATTTCAGCTATCTAGTGCAAGTAGATCAAACCAGTTAATCCTAAAGGAAATCAGTCCTGAATATTTGTTGGAAGGACTGATCCTGAAGCTGAAGTTCCAATACTTTGGCCACCTGATACAAGGAACTGACTCATTAAAAAAGACCCTGATTAATGATAAACCTGTACACAAGACAGCAAAAGAGACACAGATGTATAGAACGGCCTTTTGGACTCTGTGGGAGAGGGAGAGGGTGGGATGAGTTGGCAGAGTGGCAGTGTAACATGTATGATATCATAAGTGAAACGAATCGCCAGTCTAGGTTTGATGCAGGATGCAGGATGCTTGGGACTGAGGCACGGGGATAATCCAGAGAGAGGGTGTGGGGCGGGAGGAGGGAGGTGGGGGTCAGGATTGGGAGTTCATGTACACTCGTGGCTGATTCATGTCGATGTATAGCAAAATGAATACAGTATTGT